>VXBC01012877.1:61717-81464 GCA_013399945.1 Ploceus nigricollis
CCGAGCATTCCCGCTGGCCTGCTGCATTCCCGAGCCTGCCTGGGACAGCCGTTCACCCCCTGCGAGTACCCAGGGCTGGAGGCACCTCTGGCCCCTTTTTCCCCATCAGAAATGGCTCTGGACAGGCTCCCGAGGGGCTAGTGATGCCTTGGAGTGGCTACCTGAAACAGACACTAGAGAAAATCAAGAGAATAAAAGCAGGTATTTATTGAAGGCCTTCAAGAGGCACACCTTGGGCAGTCAAAGGCCTCTGAGGGCTACACCCAAGACGGGCGATGGTGACGAGTTTTTCACACTTTTATAAGTTTGGTCCGTTTACATATCAGGGGTTAATCCTCCAATTACAGCTTCAGCTAATGAAGTCATTTACTCTCAGTTTGCCCCCTCAGTTCACTGTTGTTTACAGTGAATCTCTTGGGGATCTCTCAGGGCCTGAGACAGTGAGGTGTCCTCCAGTGTCAGGCCTAGAGAGGAATGGTTTTGTCTGAATAAAATGGGAGAACAGTAGCTGAAAGGCTATGGAGCTTTAGAGTGCTAAAGCAGCACAGGATCTGAAAAATTTAAAAAAAAAAATTTTAAAAGCCCTAAAAATATAAAACCCATAAAAGCTAAATCCTAAGGCACTGCTGGGAGCGGGGCCCTGAGGACACACGTAGAGGGCATCCTCAGGCAGCTGAGGGAGCAGCTTTGCCTTGCCAGGCGGAGCAGGGCTGCTCTAACAGCAGCAGCCATGAGCTGTGGAGGGGTCACAGAGCCAAACCTCCGCGTTTTTGCTCAGGTCGGCATTTCACTGATGAGCCCACACTCAGTTACGTAGGGTAAACCACCGATCCAGCCGGGTTATCAGAGGGCTTTATCTGATGGGTGGCTTCCTTCGGAGTGACCCAGGCAGCTGCAGCCCCGCGGTGGCGGGGAAGGGCCCTTCGGGGTGGCACGGTCCCGTTGTGTCCCCGGCTCGCTCCGCTCTTTAGGGCCAGGTCAGGTCCCGTTCCCATCCCACTGCACTGGGGAAGGGCCCTTCGGGGTGGCACGGTCCCGTTGTGTCCCCGGCTCGCTCCGCTCTTTAGGGCCAGGTCAGGTCCCGTTCCCAGCTCCCGTCCCGCTGCATTGCGCAAGGGCCCTGCGGAGACAATTGGGCTCTGCCATCGCTGATATCAGCGCTGATAAAATCTGTGTCTCCTTTGTTTGCTGCACACAACCATCAGGGCTGCTGGGGGAGGTTTTGACAGCGCAGTGCTCGGCACTCTGAATCAGTTCCAGATGAGAATGAGAGATGTGTCCTGGATCAGAGGGAAAAACAGCCCAAACCAAACAAAACCACCCAAACCAAACCTCTGGCAGGCCGGGTTATTTTTTTAGGTCGCAGGGCACAGTGCCTCAGGGATGACCATTGTCCCACTGCTTGAGTCCTTTCCACTTCCATGTCACAGCATTTCCAGGCAGTGGGAATTGCAGTGGCCTCCCCAAAGCCCCCAGCAGCAGCTCGGCCCCACAGCTCTGGAGAAGTTTCTCCTTCCTCCCTGAGGCTGAGCTCAGTGCAGAGCGTTGTGTCCTGGACACACCATGGGAGAGGCTGCATCCAAAATCCCTGTGGAGACATTCCCAGGGCAATGCACTGCTCAAATCCCACAGCCAGCCCCAAAGGCCAAACCTTGGTCCTCCTGCAGGACCTGATTCCCTGTGGAAGTTGCTTTCTTCTTGTGTTTTAAAAAGCGTTTCTAACGTTGTGTTCTGATTCTCAGCAGCCAAATCGTTTGGTTCGTAGTTGGGCAGGAATTGCCAAATATTCTTTTGCATTTATTAGTCTTGGTGGGAGCAGGGGTTGGTTCCAGGTTGGAGGGGAATATAAAGAGGGGAAAGGGCTGTTCCTAAAGGACAGAATTGGAATTTGCTGTCCTCTGCGGGGACAGTCTGCTCACCAAACTTAACTCTACAATTACAAAATAACAATTACAAAGATTAAAACTTTCAGAGCTTCAAAAACCAAGGTAGAATTAAAAGAGGAAGCAAAGGGTTGCTCTGGAACTTTTCCCTCTATTCCATATGGAATTGCCTCCATTCTGATTCATGCTCAGCAGTTGCCAAACAGTGGCACTGAACAATGAACATATTGATTGTTTCGATGTTCAAATCACCCAGAAATGTTCTGGTTTTATCACCAGTTTCATCTCCTGATGAACTAAAAATTATTTCTGTAGCCAGGCAAGGTGTGCTAATTAATGTAACCATCATTGTGCAAGCGGGGAGGAATGTTACACTAAGAGTTAATGAAACATTTCATTGTAATATTTGCTCCAAGAAGTGCCTGTAAATGACAGCCTTAAGGATGCTATAATTGCAATACCTTTTTTGACAGAAAGGAAACAGCTGCTAATTATTTATGGTTATTAATCAAACCTGTCAGTTTATTCAAAGTTCATTCAGTTCACTGTAAATATGTATGATTACCAACATTTAAATGTTTTAAGCAGTAGCCTTTAAAAACTATTTAAATACACCTCTCCCTGTGGGATATATTCTCACATTTAAAGGTAGCATTGGTAGGCTTTGCTGTGCACTGGAGCACAGAATCATTTTAGCAACTCAGAATTAAAAAAAACCCCTCCAAAATCCTGCAGGGTGTTGATTTGGTAATTAATATCTTTTGATTTTGTAATCAGGACTGTGCCTCTGGACGTGACAAACATGAGCCAGGAGCAGGATCCGACCCAAGGTTTGCTGGGATCCAAGATCCATTATTCAGTGCTAAGGAACTCCATGGTTAAATTGAATTTTAAAGGAACTGTGCATTTTAATGTAGATATTCCAGTATAAATATCCTGCTGTCAGAAATCTCCCTTTCCAGGAGCAAATTAATCATCTGTGCACGCTAAACTCCTCCACCACACCTTCACACTCTTCAAAAGCTTTCTGAAACAGACTTTTTCCCTGGACCTCAAAGGCTCCAGGTTTCAAGCACTTGGAGAGAGCTCTGGCTGCAGCTTGCCAGGTCCCCTGGAGCATATTCCAGACACCCAATGTTTCCATTCCAAGTGGGTCCACTCCAGTCAGACCTTTCGTGCCTCAAGCGTGTGTTTAGGGAGGTTTGTCAGGCTTAGCACTTCATACCAAAATGCTTCTGAAATGTCACATTTTACAAGCAATGTCTCTTTCTTTAAATACCAGATATTAGGCTGACAAAAACAGGAGTTGATCAGAGCAATGTTTGTGTTCTCTGAAAAAAAACGGGAGAATTCTGGGAAGTGGAAAAGCCAGCCTGTTTTCCTGCGCCTCTTCCCTCCCTCCCCGCCTCACTCTCTGTACAAATTTTACAAGAAGTGACCCAAAATCGTGTCCCTGCTGTTGGTGACTCGAGAACAGGACGTTTGGATCCATGCTGGGAGCATTTGTGCTGGTCTGGGACAGCCCAAGAGGATGTGGGATAACGTCTGTTCTGTGGGGATTGTCACTGAGCACAGCGTGGGGCCAGTCCTGCTAAGAGAATTCCAAGAATAAACACACACAAGTGCAGGGTTTGTTGGAAATGGACTTTGCTGGCATTTGACAGCTGTGAAATGTTTTTCTCCCTTTTCTTCCCAAAGATCCTCTTGAATAAGAGAACTCCAGGGAGAAGTTTCCAGTTGAACTGGAGTGTTTCTGGTTTAGACTTTACGGGACAGGATCCTCATCCGGCTCCTGCTCAAATACTGCTGGGCCTCCACCTGAATTCCGGCTCTTTGGGGAGGGTATTTCCCAAAATTCCTGTTGCAGCTTCCTGGGTTTCAACCCTACTGCACAGAACTTTTCAACATTTCCATCCCCTGCCAGTGGGAAAAGCCCATGCAGGTAAAAGCCAAAAAGCTGCTCCTCACCCTCTCTAGGTCAGGAAGGAGGGACCCAGGCAGAGATGCTGCTCACACCACATTTTCCAGCAGCAGCTGCTCCCTCTTTTGTAACACTTCCAAATGTGGCTCTGAGTGCTGCTAGAACAGCTCCTGGTGCACATTGCCTTGAGTGGGGACTCACGTGCTGAAATCAGCCTGAAATCCACCAAAACTGTGGGAATTGTGCTGAATTTCCTGCACAGAATTCCTGACAGTGTGAGTGACAGCACAGAGACCTTGGCCAAGGCTGACTCCAGGTGCCTCTTATGCTGCTAAATGTAAGAAATTCTGGGAAATGCCTCAGAGTATAAAACTTAGAGCAGGAAAAGTAAGCCTTGGAATAATCCCCAGCAGGCCGAGCCATAGCTGACCTTCAGTGGGGAACATTTCCATTTCCATGTCTGTTCAATCTGATATTTGAACTGGAATTGTTAATAAGAGGTGCTTTTAATGCTGACATTTTGATTTCTTTGAACTCAGATCGAGGTGCTTAAATCAATGTATTTTGAGGGCTTTAATCAAATGGTTTTTGAGAGTGAAAGGCTGTTCTCAGCTCTGCTGGCTGCAGCCATTTGGGGAGTGGCTACACTTTCAAGTCTGCCTGTCATTACTGGGTCACGTTTGTCCCCATCTGCCCCTTCCAGGCATCTCTGTGGTGCAAAAAACCTGATGTGGGTCAGGACTGACCCCAGGTTTAAGGAATGTTGTCATACAGGACCCAGAATCCCCACATTTGGCTAAAATAGTCCAGATCTAGAAAAAAACTTACAAATAAATTAATATCTGGTGTTCTATAATATCAAATTCTGATTATGGATAACCAGGGAATGAATCTGATGTTGTTTCCCTGGTAATTTCGGGGAAAATGTGGTCCCATGTCCCAAACACACCTTTTAAACAGCCAGGGTGTGCTGGCCTCAGCTCACAGGTGGAGATCAGCACGTGCAGGGTTTAATGTGGAACATTAAAAGCTGTCAAAACAAATGATGCTGCTCTGTAGGCTCCTGCCATCTCCCTCTTCCTCCCCACCCCGTTCCCCGTGGGACTCACTCCGTGATTTTCAGCAGATTATTCCAAAAGTTCTACGTGCACTTGGGGAAGCAGAAGGGCCAGTGAGTCACTAGCTGTGCAGGAGGGAGATGAATACCCAGGATTAGCACGGGGAAGTTTCAGCTCTGCTGTCAGCCACTGAGGATTTTGTGTTTGGGGCTTGAGGCTCACCCCAAAATCAGAGTTACGGTGTGGGGGTGGACAAAACCTGTGTGTTTTTGGGAGCCACCACCCAGCTCACATGCAAAGTATTCTGCATTTTTAAAAGCTGGAGGATTGTGGATTGGGAAATTGAGGTTGTCCAAGCTCTCTGTGCTGGTTCTGCTCCCCGAGCTCGCGCCGTGTCCCACGCTGCAATCCCAGATCCGCCGATAGCGCTGACTCACGGCTTCCCTTCACAGCCCAATCGCTCCAAACAGGCCATTTTTTGCAACATTCTGCATTCTTGGGTGACTCTGCTCCCTGCAGTTATCCCTGGATTTCAGCTGGGGGATGACAGTCCCAGGCATTTCGGTGAGAGGCAAACCAAGGGCACAAAGTTCAGCTGAGGTGAATCAGCGAGGTTGACATTTCCCCTTGGGTACATAAAATACCTATTGGAGGAAAACAGATTAAAATTCCAAACTGAAGCAGGTTTTAAGCTGCCATCCTAAAGGATAATGCTTTCAAGTAATTACATTTAGTCATTAAAAAAACCCGCCATTTCGTTATATTTTATAATTAATATCATTGAAATGCTCATTCAAAATGTAAGGGGTGACTTTGTGTCCTGTCTTTCCATGGCTCGAGCAAGGCATGGGGACACAAAGGGTGCTATGTGTCCTAAAGAATTCCTATGGATTATAGCTGGAATGCTTCCTGAACCCACATTCTTAACTTTCATATTGAGAAACTTCAGGAAATAGGAAATAGAGGCAGATTTAGTGTTAAAATTGTGACCTTTTAACCTTCCCAGGAGCCAGGGAACCTGAATTAAACAGGACTAACATTTTACCAGTGGCCTGTTCTACGTGGCTCAGGTGATGTGGGCAGCCTTGCTCTGCCCCTTGTTTAACATTTCCAAATAATTTTCCTCATGAAGAGCTAAGGATTATTAATAAGCTTTGTGTTTGCATCCAGTGCCAGTGGCCAAGTGGAGCTTTTCAGGTAGATCCAGGACTGTGCTTTGAACTTCCAGGATTCATCCCTGAGGTTCCTCCTCCATTTCCTACTCCAGCATTTATTTCACCACAAAGGACTTTCACTCTTGACAGACTCTTTAGACCAGAAGTTTTATTATCTCCAGGTTAAACCTGATTTAATGGCTCCAGACAGGTCTGGGGATGAAAGCAGCACCTGGATTTGGGGGCAGATCCAAGCAAGGACCTTTCTGCCTGTGGTTTGCCAAACTCTTGTGAAACGGTGACAAAGAGCACAGTTAATCCTGTGCATCTCTCTGACTTTGGGGTTGTTTTTTCCTCTGGTTGAGCTCAGATCGTTGCTCTGTGGTCTGGCTGGGGAGTTCCTTCCGTGCCGTGGGCCTCTTGTGAAAGTCATCTCGAGGTTTCAGAGGAGGAGGTTTTGGGGCGCCTGCAGGGGTGCAGGAGGTGTTTTTGCACAGATGTGAGGACAGAGGGAGCTTGGGATGGAGGAGTTTGGGACAGGGAGAGCCCCTGGGCTCGGCTGGGGGCTGGCACAAGCAGAGCCCCTCTCCAGCACAGCCAGCTCCCGGTAGGAATCCTCGGCCGGGCTGTGGCTGAGCCAGCTCCAGAACCGGAAGCCGTCCAGCCACAACAGCCCAGGAAGGTGCCCCACCTAATTAAGGCTGTTGAAAGGCAGGGCTAATTAGTTTAGGTGGAGCACCTCGTTAGCACAAGGATGTTGCTTCCAGGATCCAAGTTGGTTTCCCCGCACGTGTGAGCTCCCCAGAGCTCTCTCACATGTAGCAAATGAGATAGTGCAGTGCCCAGGTAAATCCTAGGTGGGTACCGAGGTCGTTGCATCATCATATCCTGAGTTTTCCAGGGCTTTCTCACACTCCTGCACTCACGTGTGCTCGGGAAGAAAACACTTCAGCTCACACAGTAAAATGTGCTTGCCGTGACCCAGCCTGGCCTCGTTTAGTCAGAGAAACAAAAACACAATGTGGGCACAGTGTGATTCGCAGGAAATTGGGATTGGGATTTGAAATCCTCAGGCTCAGCTCTAGGGCTGGGTGGAGGCATCTCACCCAAACCAAGGGGCATCTCCATCCCAGCCTGCAGCTCCCTGGGCTCTTCTCACTGCTCTTTGAGGACCGTGGGGAGTAAAGCTGTGATAGGGCTTCACTTAATTTAAAAATCCATCATGACCTTGGGAATTCTGTCTTCAGCAATGCGTTCAAAGTGTGTTAAATTCCCTACGAAATCATTCCCAGTGTTCTCCTTGCAGCTCCCTCCCTTGTGTGCACTGTCCATCTTCTGCCCTCACTGTTAGACCCTGAGTAGGAGAATTCCTCTCTTGCTTCCTATTTTTCCTCCTGTCTTGTGATTAAGACAAGAATCCCCCAGGGCAACGAGGAAGCAGCGTGGTCAGTGAAAGGATAATGTGCCAAACCCTGAGATAAAGTTGGAACTGAGGAATCTTTCCGGTTCATTCGACAGGCCAAGATTAGATTCCGCCTCTCTTGCCATTTCTGCTTCTCCCTCTCGGTGGACCGAGGAATTCCTACTATGCAGGCAAATCCCGTTCCCAGATTCCCCGGTGATAGCGCTGCTAAGTGACATCTGACAGGATGCTTCCTGCATTTTGTTACTTCCATTTGGCACCATAAAAGCACTGTCACTTACCCCTCTGATTTGTGGCACCTCGGCTGCATTGTTCCCTGCGGGGGGAAGGACACTGGGAAACGGGATTGCCTTGTGGTAAAACCATCCCACCCTACAGGAGATGCTATCTCCTGAAATCCTTCCTCAGAATGTCTCCAGTTTTCCTTCCTCGTTAGCATTTCAGATTAAACCTTTAGGCTTATCTCCACATCAGAAATTACCTCTCTGGGAAGCTTCATCAACTTCTATCAGCCACCTTTAGGTGTTCTTGGTGTTCACGCCTCTTTCTGCACCTCATTGTCATGGGAAAGGTGCAGTGGAGCTTGGCTTTGGGAATCTGGAGCTTTCATCTCTTCCCGTAGCATCTTCAAAGCTGAGCTTTGCAGGGCTGACGTACAGTTGGACACATTAAAACACACAAAATGGATATAAAAGTGCTTTTTGGGTTTCATTCAGGAGCAAGACTTTTTATTAGCTGCTCCTTTCCAAGAGTTCCCAATGCTCTGTTGGAGATGGGAGTGTTGTTTGTTGTGTGGGAATGAAGATTCCTGGTGAAACATCTTCTGCAATGCCTGTGGAAGCTCAGGTCTTTCACTCCCAGCAACATTTGGGGTCTTGGAAAGACAATACTTGGGAAGCCCCATCTCTGCATTTTTCAGTCTGTTTTTAAGGTGTCTGTGGGGCTCTCCCAGGGTCTCCCTGGAAAACTACAGTGACTCCTCCATCAGTTCAGGGCTTCTGGCTTTGGACCCAGCTGCTGGGCTTATCCCAGTGCTTCTCCTGGCTCCTGTTGCCTCTTCCATGCCATCCTCCTCTCCCAGAAGTAGCATCCCCATCCTCTCCTGGAAGGGATGGTGCTGTTGGCACTGCCCTGCTGCCCAGCCCAGGGGACCCTGGCTGATGCCACTGAAGGGCTGGCTCCGATGGGAAGCGCCATTCCCACCAGGCCTGGCCAAACCGAGCTTCTCCAGCTCTGGAGATAACGAACTGCAATCACCTCACCGTGCACTAATTGCTGGGCAATTCTGGCTCCTCTAACAGTCAGTGGGCTGTCACTGAGCTGCCAGCCCGTGCTGGTGGCCTCAGTGACCCGATTCTCATGACCTGGGTGGTGATCCACCACCCCAACCTGTACTGGTGGGTACAGTCAGGACTCTGCAGGTTTGTCCAGTTCTGCCCTAACCGGCTTCCTCTGGCTTGGCTCCTGCTCCAGGATGACCTCTGGGGATGAGCTGCCTGGAAATGCCTCATTTCTGCTCCCAAACAGCATGGAGGCCCCCATGGCTGATGTCCTGCTGCTCACCCCGGGGTGGGTTACAGGAACTGGGACCAAACTGGGACTGGCCAGCACCAGGGCTCTGCACAAACTCCTCTGTTTGCTGCCCAGGCCTTCCACTCCTGCTTGCGCTCAAGACTCTGTCATTGTCATAAGATTCATTTCATCCCACTTCAGCCACCTAAAAATTATAGACCAGTCTTAAGTGATGGCTGCTTTTTGAAGAAAAGCTCAGGAGCAAACCATCCTGTTGTGCAGGAAGATCAGGAATTCCAGTGGAAGCAAACTCAGTGCAGCAAGGAGCTTCTCAGAGAGTCAAAATGCAAGAAAAGAGCAGGCAAAGAGTGAGAAAGACTGGGAACAAGGGAGGCATGGAAAACTTGGGGCATGTGGGGGGTGTCGGGCTGATGGAGCTGTGAGTGGTGAGAGGACTCCAGTGGGGGTCTGGAGCAGGGAAAGAAAACACAGAAAAAAGTGTTGATCCATGGATGAAACAACCTAATGGTTGTCCTGTCCTAATGGTACAGGAAAGACCAAAATAGTCAGTGTTTTTTTTGTCTCAGTCTTCATCCCCCAGCCTGCTTGGGGAGATAAGGGATGGAGGACAAGGGAGCAGCTGGTTGGGGACAGTCTAGAGGAGGTGCAGGGGTCCAAGCCCGCATCACTGGACGAGGGTCAGGCTGGAAAAGCTGTGAGGTCGATGTGAGTCGCTCATGAAAATTGTGGTGCTTAGGAAGGTGACAACAGGAAAAAGGTGCATCTTTGAGAAGGGTGGAGCAGATTAGGGGAACTGTGGACTGGTCAGACTCTTCTCATCACAGAGAGGTCACTGAGGTTTTCCTCTGGAGTCTATTTCCAAACACATGAAAGACAAGAAAGAAAACGGAGTGGTGGATGCAGACTTGCCAAAGCAAACTGTGTTGGAGAGGCCCCACCTCCTCCTCCAAGGGCTGGAGGGTGGCCTGGCCCTGGGGACGTGGAGGGCCATGGGTGGGTGTGCAGGGAGCACTTGGGCACCGTTTCCCACAGCATTCCCACGTGGCAGCTGCTGGCAGGGCTGGCTATGGCTGGACACCAGGCTCCCAGGCTGGGGGTGAAGGCTGCTGGTGGCTGATGACAGGGGGGCTGTGGGGTGTCCAGCAGTGCCCTGCAGCTACTGCTGAGGTGACTTCTGGGGGTCCTTTCCTGTGGCTGGGGCAGAGAGGAGCCTCCTGCAGCGAGCAGAGAGTGGCAGCACCTCCGGAGGGTGATTCAGCCCATCCTGGGGTACTGAGAATAGACCAGGATCACCCTTGGAGCTCCCAGCCACTTTCCACTGCGGTGCGGGAGCTTAGGTGATTAACTCCGGGCTGGCTAAAGATAGCCCAGCTGGGCCCCCGCGGCAGTGACATTTCTGCAGGCTCAGAGTCCTGCTCGAATTACCCCGCAGCTGGCCCGCGGCTCAGGGCTCGGGGCTGTTGACTCAGAAACATCACCGCTACTATGGCACTGAGTGACTGCCCGGGCTCTGCTGCTCTTCTGGCCCAGCCGGGTCACACTGCAGGAATTCCTCCCCTCACTGGGAGCCTCTGCTTCCCAGCTGGGCCTTCTTCCTTCTTGGGATGCTGCAGCCCTTTGGTTTTGTGGCATTCCCTGCACACAGGAGGTTTTTCCTTCTCCTTTTCATTCCCCGTGGCAACAGAAGCTGGGGCTTCTTCCTTCTTGCAACCATTTTTGTGGCATTCCCTGCATCCAGGAGGTTTTTCCTTCTCCTTTTCATTCCCCGTGCCTTGTCTTGGTGAGACATCTCCTCCTGCTTCCCAGAATCTTCCAGTTTTAACCTGGATGTGTCCTGGATGTTCTTGGCGAGTGCTGTTTAATCACTGCCATGACGTCTTCAGCAGCTCTGGAGCCGTTTTTCTTGGGGCTGAGTTTTCCCAGCAGCTGGAATGGTGTGTCCCAGAAAGAACCTGTCTTTAATTAGGGAGCTTAGAATGCCAGGCTCCTCAGCAATCCAAGCAAAAAGTTCCTTTTTCCTGCTCCCTGTTGTTTGGAAAAGAGAAAAGAAAATAAAAATGCCCCCCAAAATCTTGGCTGTATTTTGCCAGAGGCTGTACTGATGTCAAACACTCATCCCCAGTTTCAGTCTCCCACATTATTCCTGGCAGCTCCAGCTCACTCATTTCCTGGCATTTTTCGCAATTAGCAGTGGAAAGCTTTCACTTCATTTTTTTGTCTCTGTCTTCCCCTCTCATCTCTGAACCCAGCCTGAATACAGGCCCCATTGTTCCTGCTGCTCTGGAACCCCTGTTAGGATTTCATCCACGTTCCCCCACAGCTGGATCTCCTCCAGTGCCACCTCCTCAGTGACCCCCTGCCAGTGGCTTTGCCAGTTCACCCCATCCCTCTCTCCGCAGGGATTTCACTTCCCAGGCCTTTCTGCCCACATCTCATGTATTAATGCTGGCTAGCAGAGAAAAAAATCTACATTTCCAAAGTACTTTTTTGTTGAAAGAATAACTGTGAGACAACTCTGTGCTCATTTGCATGCAGTGCCCGTGCCCGCTCTGCTGCAGCGTTCCCAGCTCCTGCCGTGCTCGGGCACCCGCTGGCCCCACTCCACAGCCAACAAAGAGCCCCTCCTCTCCCTGCCACCTCCCCTGCACGCCGGAGGGAGGCTGCAGGTGTGAGAAACCTGAGAGGGGACAGCTCGAGTGACTGGTCGGACTGGAGTCCCAAAAATACGACGAGGGGAGAAGGGCAGGCTCGTCCATTTGTTGGGGAGTTGCTCAAGAGCGTCGTGGCTCCACCTGTTCTGCGGGCGCTGGGGCTCTGAGCCTTTCTTAGCACATCTGCACTTATCTTTGCAAAAGATATAATTAGGCTGCGTTGGGATGGTGGGGAGGAGGGGCAGTGCAGCTGAAGGCTCCGTGGTTCCCATGGATTTTGCTTGCTCCTCATTCCATCCCCACGCTCCGGTGGATCGGGAGCGCCAGTGTCCGTAGGAGCTGCAGGAGGGAGCACCTTGGGATCTGGCAGCGAGTGGGACTGAGTGGTGCTGCTGGATGCAGTTTGCTTTCCAATCACACCTTTCCAACCACACCTTTCCAATCACACCTTTCCAATCACACCTTCCTCGGGTGCTCCTGTAGCTTTTGTGCTCAGAAAAAAAATCTCTTCCGTAGGTTCGCTGGATATTGGAAGGTGCATGGGGGATCTGATGCCTCAGGCTTTGGCTTTTATANAAACTTGTAATTACAGGATTTTTTCAGTGCTTGTAGTCTGGGAGACGGTGCTGTAAGATTTGGACATTTCATTGCAGATTTGAAGTGAATCCCAGGAGTTGTGCTCTGTGCCTTTGATTGTTTTCCATGTGAATTTCCAAATCTGTCCAACAGAAGGATTTCCACAGGAATATTTTCTGGATCTGGTAGAACAATGCTTTAATTCAAGGAAATAGCTCTCAGAATCACTAACAGGATACATTAAACAAATAAATCACCCGGTGTCAGTTATTCCCTCGGCATTGTGAGGGATAAATATATAAACATGTCCACACGATCCGTGAGCAACCACAGCTCCATTAGGGAAGGCAAAGGGTGAACGGCTCCCAGCCTGCACAAGGCCCTTTTCCATCAAGTTCTGGCATGTCCTTTGTTGATAAACCTGTTTTACTCAACGTGCTCTGGGGTTTTAGAGTGATGCTAGGCACTGGGAGTAATTAACGTGGGGCAATATTCCTGCTGATGAACCTCGTGTTGTGGAGGTGAAATAGCCATTTTTTGACACTGGTTAGTAATTAATGTGGGGTGATATTCCTGCTAATGAACCTCGTGTTGGGGAGGTAAAAGAGCCATTTTCTTTTGGGGAACAGGAGGGCCTTTGGTCATCTGGATCTGTGGGACTTTTATCTGAGCCCTGGCCATGTGGGTGCCTTGGTAAATCACTCCAAGCACCCTCCTTCTCCTTCTCCTTCTCCTTCTCCTTCTCCTTCTCCTTCTCCTTCTCCTTCTCCTTCTCCTTCTCCTTCTCCTTCTCCTTCTCCTTCTCCTTCTCCCCTTCCCATTCCCCTACCCTGGCCCTTCCACATCTCTTCTCTATCTCCTTCTTCTCCTTCTTTCTCCTTCTCCTTCTTTTTCTTCGCCTTCTTCTCATTTTCTCCTCTTTCTCCTTCTGCTCTTTCTTCTTCCTCTCCCCATCTCTTTTTCATTTCCTTCTCCTTCCCTTTCTCCTCTCCCTCTTCTCTCTCCTCCCTTTTCCTGAGCTCTCCCCTGCCCCAGGAGTTAAGATCACACAGTTCCCAGCTAAGCCCAGTTGGGATCAGCTGCTGGACCAGTTGGGATGGACTCTCCCCCAGAGGGGCCCTCCCCCACCTTCCCCCCACGCGAGCTCTTAGTCATGAGCAGCCAAGGAGTGAGGAATGCAAATGAGGCCTTCAGTGACATTAATGAGCTTTATCAGCTCCCAAATAATCACCTGGCATCCATATGATCTACTCCAGCATCTGCCTGCTCTCCCCAATCTTTTGTGTCATCTGCGATAATGACAACAATTGGGATAATCTATAATAAATAATTAAAAGTGGGCTGGTTTAAGGTCCTCTGATAAATGCAAACTCTGGGCTTGTGTCCTATGGCTTCACCTGGGAATTAGTGACATTTTAAAATTGTATCCTTAATGTGTTTTCCAGCTGGGAGTCTGGGGCTGTGCTGTCAGACTTTTCCTAAAGCAGAGTTTTCATGCACCAGGATAAAGATTTCCACCTGGCCGTACACGTCCACGAGGACTCCAAAATCCTCATCTCGCCCAAGAGCCGTGGAGGAGGAGCTCAGGTTCCCAAATCTGCTCCCTCTTCACCCAATTCCCTGTCACTCCTGGAGGGAAGGAACCATTTCCCCTTGTAACACTTGGATTTTAATCTCTGGGGGTCTTTGAGGGTTTGTCTGCTTTAGGTTTTGTGGAATTTTATCAGCTTGTCCAGTGTTGAGGGGACATTTCAGTGCCACGTTGAACACACTGGATTTGGGAATAAATCCAACGTCAAAACTTTTCCAAGGCAAAAGGGAGCAACTGCTCTTATTTATTTTCCTTTTAGAGGAACAGATTTTATCCTGAGTCTAAATTGTTGAGGTAAGGTTTAGATAGAGTGATAATATTTTATTAAATCAGTTGGAATCACAGGAAAATGACTTTGGTGACCTCGAGTCTCAGCTGTTGTTGCTTCAAAGGCAGCTGGAGCTTGGGCTGGGAAGGATGGCCCCAAACACTGGAGAACTTTATAAATAGTCCCAATTTATTGCAGCCAGGATGAAATGAAGAGTAAATAACTTAGAAGAGGTCTTATGGCACTGTAAACATGTGGAACAGGATGGATAGACTGAGTAAAGTCAGGAAAACTGCTGGAAGCTGCTTTTAGCCTTCCACGTGAAAGTTCCTCTTGGAATTTTTGGCAGAGTCTATCAGAGTTTTTGGGAGTTTTTTAAAGTCTTAAACTCCACATTCCCAAGGTTTACAAGGAAAGTTTTGATCCAATAGAAGGAATTCTTCTTTTTCCTTGCAGAAGTAGAAATGGAGACTTTTACCACTACAGTGAGCCCACAATTTGATCTTTAACAGTTAAGGACAGCTGAGTTTGAAAGGATGCTGGCAAATATTTGTCTTCAACATTTCTTGTCCAACAGACTGGACAATCTGTTCACAACTCAATCCCACTGGGAATATTCCTCCTGGATTATGGAAAGCTGAGGTTTTTGGCAGCTGGAAAGGGAACTGCAACTGCTCCCCAGGTTTTTTAATTCACCTGGTTGGGATGTGGTGTTTTGGCCTTAAAACTCTTGTGGCTTTATGGCCTTTTACTTCCCTCCAGAAGAAGTCCTAATGCTTTTATTTATCAGGACTGGGGTGATGAGAGAGAATCATGAGGGAATCAGGAGAGAGAAAATAAACCCTGCTTGAAATTTTGGCAATTGGATCTCATTTCAAAATGTGTCCTAACTCGGTTCATCTCCTGCGTCGGTCAAGGGCAAAGCCACCAATCCCTCCTGCAGGCTGGGGGCTCTGCCCACCCTCCTGCCTTGCTGTGGCACTTGGGGACATGATGGGGACAGCTTGTGGGTGAAGAGAGGAACTCTGCAGCCGCAGATAAATGTTGGCCTCGTGTTCAGATCCCTGCAGGCCCTGAGGGGCCGGAGCTCTGCTGGGAGAAGGATGGCACAGATGGGGTTTGGGGGGAGCCAAGGGTGAGAGTTTGTCCCATTAACCCCCTTCCCATCTGTGACACTGATGAAGTGTGTGCTTGTCCTTACACTGAACTACTCCCAGAAAAGAGGATGTTCCCCAAAACCTTTCACTTTCCAAGTATTCAAGAGTGAAAAAAGGCCTCTCACTTTTCCCCCTGTACCCAGCACTGGTGAGGCCACACCTCAAATCCTGGGGTCACTTGTGGGCCCCTCATGACATGAAAGACATTGAGGGGATGGAGCGTGTCCAAGGCAGGGAATGGAGCTGGGGAAGGGTCTGGAGCAGCTGAGGGAGCTGGGAAGGGGCTCAGCCTGGAGAAAAGGAGGCTCAGGGGGGCCCTTGTGGCTCTGCACAGCTCCTGCCAGGAGGGGACAGCCGGGGGGGTCGGGCTCTGCTCCCAGGAACAGGGACAGGAGGAGAGGGAACGGCCCCAGGCTGGGCCAGGGGAGATTTGGATTGGATATTTGGAAATATTCCTTCCTGGAAAGGGTTGTCCAGCCCTGGCACAGCTGCCCAGGAGTCCCCATCCCTGGAGGGATTTAAAATCCACGTGGATGTGGCACCTGGGGACATGAGGTGGCCTTGGCAGTGCTGGGAATGGTTGGACTGGGTGGTCTGAGAGGGATTTTCCAACCTAAACAATTGTGTGAGAAGAAGAGAGCACAGAAATGTCAGTAAGTGGGCAAAAGCCTCTATAAAGGGGCTGCTAAGTCACCTCTGCAGTGAGAGATTCCATGTGTTCCGTCACCTTGCAGAGCTGGCAAAGGAGCAGATGGCAAAACCTACCAAAAATGCAGTTTTTGCAGAATCCTGGCACTGGAAAGGTGCTGCATTTCAGGACACTGGAGCATTCCGAGTGCCAGCGGAGAAACACGAGGCCAGGGCTGCCTCTGTCCTCGGAGGGACTGGCAGCAGCTCAGGTCTTGTGAGGAAATGTCACCTCAGTTCTGCTGGAGTGCCACCAGCCCCAGCCCTCCTGCGCAAACACTGGGTAGGATTCAAAAACTGAAACTCCCCTTGTTCCTCACTTCCCTATTCTGTGTCAGCAATGATTTCACCCGAGCAAACATGACCAAAGCACCGCTGTAATTTACGGGTTTGGCTTATGCAACCCCCAAATATAAACTGAAATGTGAGATGGTTGAAGATGCATCCTGAAGTGTTCCAGGAGCCCAGGTCCCGAAATGGCAGGAGTGTTTCCAGAAGTGCCCATGTGCCTCGGCTGTACCAGGAAGGTGATGGAAGTCAGCCACTGGCCGGGGTTTGGGAGAGTTTCTGGCAGGGGGAGTTGCTCTGCTGATGTCAGTGGGACGCTCACGTTGGGTTCAGGGAAAGAACAACTCATGGAGCATCTAAACTTGTGTTTACTGTTTGTGGGAGTCGCTGTAGCAACAGCAGATACCACTGAGGGAGAGGATCCCAGGGCACTTCATCCCCGTCCTCTGCTCTGGAGCCAGGCTGGGAGAGCTGGAGGTGGCCAGCCTGCACAAGAGAAGGCTCTTGAGAGCCCCTTGCAGGGCCTCAAGTGGGCTCCAAAAGAGCTGGGGAGGGACTGGGGACAAGGGATGGAGGGACAGGACACAGGGAATGGCTTCCCACTGCCAGAGAATGGAATTAGATGGGATATTGGGAAGGAATTGTTCCCTGGGAGGGTGGGCAGGCCCTGGAACAGATTTCCCACAGAAGCTGTGGCTGCTCCTGGATCCTTGGAAGGGTCCAAGGCCAGGTTGGATGGGGTTGGAGCAGCCTGGGACAGTGGGAGGTGTCCCTGCCCGTGGGTGGAACTGGATGGGCTTTAAGGTCCCTCCCAACCCAAACCATTCTCTGGTATCCATGAATATTAAATATTAAGAAAGCCAGAAAATATTTGTTATTTTAAGATCATTCCCACACAAAGTTTTTAGATTGGTAGAAGAGCAACTCCTAATGGATTCTATATCTGGCTGTTATTTTGGGGTAGCTGTGGATCTTAAAATATTTCACGGGGGACTTGGAGGGTATATTTTAATTTCACATGCTGGTTTTAAAAGCAAATTTAGCCTTAGGAGTGGGACTGTAGCCTCTGCTTTCACAATTTATTTGTAAATATCCCCAAGTTCATCAGAGGGAGTTCGTGCAGCTGCACACAGCCAAGAAGGGCTGGTTTGATAAGAGTTGGGGTTTCCGGGTGATGGGCTCAGACTGCGTCACTCAGTGGCTTCAGGGACAGTTCTGAGTTTCTAAGAAGGGTTGAACTGGGCTCTCTTCCTGCTGTGGGCCAGGACAGCGACTCTTCTTGACTGGCCTGTGTGATTCCGTGAAATGAGCGGGAATGTGGTGTGTGTGACGTCCCTCCTGCCCCAGCACAGGCAGCCGAGCCCGGCAGCAGCTTCAGAAATGACTGCCCGGTGACCACGGAGGGCAGGCAGGAGGAGCTGGAGGGCACACACCCAGCAGGCATCGTTTCACCAGGCTGCTTGCTTGAGAAAATGAGTGAAAAATAAAAGATTGGGATGAGTCAAAAGCCAAAACCACTGAGAGCTGCACAGGGATGCAGGTGCTGGATCTCGCTGGGTGCCAAGGCCAGAGGGAGCTGTGGGCAGGCTGGCCAGTGTCAGGAAAAATGCAGATTCTGAAAGAAAATGTGAATGATGCTTTTCAAAATCCACTTCTGCCCTGGAACTGCAGCAGAACTCACTGTTTTCCCCTTAAAATGATCCTTAGCAAGAGCTGTTTGCTGTCACTTCATTGTGTCTTTGCCATTGAAATGACTGGAGGTATCTTTAGTGGCCGTTTTCAAAATATCCGAGTTTAAATCGTGACTCCATTGTCCTCTCAATGGTGTCAGTGCAAAGGCTTAGGCAAGTGACAGTGCTCGTGTTTTCCGTGAGTAAACCATGGAGGGATCCCTGCTGCTCCCAGGATTCCTTCAGGAAACCTCCCGGGAATGAAGCAGGGAGGCAGAAACCGAGGGAAGGAGAGTCCTGATGCGCCCTGCTAAAAATTCCAGAGAACATTGCGAATGTGTCAAATATTCACTCTTTATTTAGCTCATCTTCTGAAACCCAAAAATAAATATAAAATACTTACAGCCAAACCCTCTAAGCCCTCAAGTTTCCTAATTCACCTCGATATCTCTAATATGTGATAGCTTTGCTTGTTTTGGGTTTTTTCTTTCCCCTTCTATTACATAAAACTCAGATTACAGAGTGAAGGAATAACCTGAATATCAGCTCTGGGGAATGTGAGTCCTTCAATATCAAGAGCAGATTTCTGTTCTGGGTCCTGCATTCCCTGATGGCTCTTTCCAAGGTGAAGATTGGAAGTGAAGTGACAGTGGCAGGGGGTTCTGCAGACCTGGGCAAGGCTGGAAATCCCCAAAAGGCTAAAATTAGGGTCTGGTGTCAGAGCCCCTGTGAACCTGTTCCTTCTCCTCCTCCAGGAATGCACACATGCCGTGGCTGTGCTTCCTGAGGAGTCTCAGAGCAGGAGACCACAGGGCAAGCACAGGATTTGATTTAAACATGTGGGTTTTAGTTTGGCTGAGATGGGGTTTTACCTGTTCCTAAACTTATTTTACCTTTATCAATCCCAGCATTTTGTGCAACAAAGTGGTTTGAGCCCTTCTGGGTCAACTAATCTACAGGAAAAAATAGTTGAGAGAGAATGGGAGAAATTCCCTCAATGTGAATGGGAATTTCTCATGGGAGAAAGGAAAATACACTGAGCTTTGTGTGATTTTGGCTGTTTTCACCTGCTTTTGTGATTATGCAGGAACGAGAGAACTTCCAATGTTAGGAGCTCTGTAAGCACAGAAAAAACCCAGTAACTTCTGATGCCACAAAGATTTGGATTCACCAAACCTTTCAAACCTGTCTGTGCCAGGTTTATTGCTGAATTATCTTTGGCAGGGTTTATTTATTTTCTGTTTATTCTCAATCATTTAATGGAAGGTCCCTCTCCAGTGCTGCTTTATAGATGTGGTGAATGACAGAGAGGATCCGTCCTTGGGAAGAGACAGCAGCACAGGGTGCAGCTCCTTCCCTGGGGACACTGGGACACGAGGGACACGGGACAGGGAGGGCAGGGGGGCACGGCTGGGGCTCCAGCTCAGCTCCTGAGTGTGTCTGAGCAATCCTGCCCTGTGATGTCACCGGTACCTGCCGGTAGAAACGCTGAATCCATCAGCTCTGACAGATTTATGGGATGAGCATATGTTACCGGGCTTATGAGAAGCAGTTACATTCATGGGGAGATTTTATGATTCACTGTATCCGCTTGTGGAAACCTTAACTTTTACACCAGAGCTGCTCGGGAGCGCCGTGTCCTGCTGCCAGGGGCAGGAGAGCTCGGTGGGAGCTGGGAGCAGGGACAGGTTTGGGGTGCACAGCCTGCTGGGGAGCACTGGGGCTGGTGGGGACAAAGCCAACAAAGCTGGGGAGCCAGGGGTGGGGAATGGGACCAGGAGTGGGGAGCAGGGCCAGGAGTGGGGAATGGGACCAGGCAGGGCTGGGGAGCAGAGCTGGTGGGGAGTGGGACTCGGTGGGGTTAAGGAGCAAGGCTGGAGGGGTTGG
>VXBC01012877.1:84098-115070 GCA_013399945.1 Ploceus nigricollis
CCGGGATGGATCGGGGAGTGCGATCCGGGATGTCCTGGAGAGAGATCCGGGATGGATCGGGGAGTGCGATCTGGGATATCGTGGAGAGAGATCCGGGACAGTCTGGGGAGCGCGATCCGGGGTATCGTGGAGAGCCCTATCGCTGCCGCAGGCTCATTGCCGAAAATTAAAGACTTTTCAATTAGCGCCGGTCCCTTGGAGCCGATATGAGCAGGAACACTGTGCAAACGCCCGCATTTAGCAAATCACCACGCCAGAAGTCAATTAACTTCATTGCTTAATAATAATAACGGCGAACTGTAAACATTGTGGGTCCGGTATTTTACGGCTGTTTTGGCTTTCGGTGACGTTTTAATTTGATTTTTAGTGCGTTGGGCTGGCACCGCTTGGCGGCACATGGTGAGGGTGGGCAGGCAGGGATGGTGACCGGGAATGAACTCCGGGGGCTGCCGCTCTGCAGAGCTTTCCTGGGAGTGAAAGGAGAGTTGTGAGTTTCTCTGCACGGAATAAAGTGCTGAAGTAAAGCAAGAAAAGTCCGTGGTGTTTAAAGTCAGGGAAGCAGGGGGAGAGCTGAGTGCCTGGAGTATCCTGACAGGCAGCAGAGAGCGAAACGCGAGTTCTGAGCAACTTTTGGAAGCCGGCGCTCCAGCCCGCCTGAGCCCAGCTCGGCTCCAGCACCTCCCGGAGCCCGCCCGTCCCTCGCGGCTCTCCCCGCCCGCTGCCCGCGGCTGCAGGGAGCCGGGCACAGCCCCGGGCACAGCCCCGGGCACAGCCCCGGGCACAGCCCCGGGCCAGCCTGGCAGCCCCCAGCCCGCGCCTGCCCCTTCCAGGGCTCCCAGACAGCGCTTCCAGCCCTGCCGTGCCCACTGGAGTTGTCACCGTCACAAATTCCCAACCCAGCGCCTGTCGCATCCACGTCCTTGCCCAGTTACGATGGTTTTAAACCCAGCTCTGCACCACCCCGATGTTGGTTTTTTTTGGTTTTTTTTTTCCTAATTGGAAATGACTGCAATCAGAAATGCTCAATCAGAAACTGAATTTATGGGGAAAAGTTGAGCAAAGAAATGCCGTGTTGTTTCAGCTTCCTCTTCTGGTAGTGATTACCACGATGTGCAGGGGCAAAGGAAGCAGTAAAAGTTTTATAGACCGAGCTTTCAAGAAAGAAATATTATTTTATTCGTTTGAGTTTGTGTTGAGGGAGCCCTGGATGAAAGTTGAGGAGGGTGCAGGCTGCACCTCCAGTGTGAACACGGCGCCCTTCAATTTGAGGTTACTTTTTTTTTTTTTTTTTTTCTGCGTGGCAAATCTGGCCTCGTGAAGGTGAAACTAAATTGCTTTTGTAGCACTTTAAAGTTGCGATTACTCGGGGTGCAGATGGCTTGCAGCTGGCTCGAGAAAAACTTCCTGAAACTTTGTTCTTTCATAACCCGTTTCTGAAATGTCTGCGCTTTTTTGGTCAACTTCCAGTTTCACAGTTTTCAGCTGTGAAAGAGAAGCATAAAATGGCCTCACACCTCGCTTGCCTTTGCTGTGGAGCTGTAAATATTGTCACAAATCACGGCACGGTTCGGGTTGGAAAGTTTGGTTTCAGTGCCTGCTGATCTGGGGGATTCGTGGCTTTTTGGGGGTTTGGTGGCAGACGATGTGCGGAGTCTGGCAGTGCTGGGTCGCTCCTGCATCTTCGGGAGGAGGCTGCAGCCGCCCTTCCCCGCTCCCAGCATCCCATCCCAGCGCCAGCTCCGCTCCGAGGCTTCTCCATTTGTCACCGGTAAATAGCAAAGCCGGCAGATGTTTTGAAAACAGGATGCTTGGGCTGCGCGTTATTAAAGAAAAAACGGAAAGAGAAACAGTCTAGATAGGAAGAAAGCAAATCGGCTCGGCATGCTCCCAAGCGCAGCAGCAGAATAAACACTGACCTATCTTCCTGACCTCCGCTCTCGCCAGTTCCTGGCCCCGCGCCACCCCAGCCAAACTACGTCATTTGAGCCTGATAGTAGGCATGGCACAGCTGTTGCAAGTGTGACTCGAATTTCCTGTCTCCTTCCTGACAGACGTAGTTTAGAAAATCCAGAGTTGCAACAACAGCGCCGAGAGAGGCAGAGAGGGAGGCTCTCGGCATCCGTGCGCGCAGGGGGATTCTCAGGAGCGCTGCGGCAAAAAAAAAAAAGGAGGCAGCGGAGCGGGAAGAGCCATGCGGGACGGCAGCCGGGCTTTGAGCTGATGGGGTTCGGAAGGCAGCGCTCAAAACATGTGCGTATTCCTCGTTAAGCCGGGAGGTAACGCCAGGAGGAGCGAGGGAATGAGCGGCTCAGCTTGCGGGGCTGTGCTGGCAGCAGGGAGCCGAGGGACCCTGCAGTGCCACCCGCAGGGATCCCACGGAAAGCTGGCAAAGAGGGAACTCTGCTCCCTCTGATGCTGGCACTGAGTCCTGATGCATTTGCAGTGCAGCCCAGCCCAGGCTCTCTGCAGAACTAACCGTGCACAGCGCTCTTATCGTGCTAATTTAGAGAAAAAAAGACTTGCAAAAATACCTGTTTGCAGCTGCCGTGAAGGGAGTTTATTTTCCTAACACTGAATTTCCTAACATCTTTTGCTGGGAGCTGATAGGGCCCTGCAGCTTTGCACTGAACCAGAATAACCTGGAAAGGGCTCTGCAGGCACTCAGTGCTGCTTGAGTGTCCCAACCACCCTTATTTACATTATTCCGACGTGTATACTCAATTTTTCCTGCATTTATCACCACGTCCAGCTTCCAGCTCAGGCAGCTGCTGTGTCAGAAGGGTTTGTGAGTCAGTGATGATAAAAAGGGGCTATTTTCTGTCCTGGCATTAGGCAGCTGTCCTTAGCCTCACTTTGCTGCAGATGGGACCTGCTCTAGTCCCTAATTTGGGATCCGGGGCAGGACGTGCTCAGCGCATCCCCTGGATCATCAGAAGGAGCTGGTCTTTTTCCCAGCTCCAGGTTTTTATGGGAAATGGAGGGATGGAGAGCATGGATTGTTTCTGCAGAGCTGCCTGTCCCTGTGGGGTGCAGCCCAAACAGAGATACCTGCATGGACCTGAGCTGCACCTCTGCCTCTCCTTAAATTAGAGCAGGCTTGTTCAGAGCTTTCTGCAGTCCATCGAGTCCAGAGAACAGAATTTCTGCTCTCTGGGGATATTCTGAGTTTAAATAGACAGAGTGTGAGTGGTGTCCTCTCATGACTTTGCAAACTCCCTTGCCTCTACCCAAACTGTTCCTTGGAGGACTCTTCCTTGCAAATCCTTAAATCTCTCTTATTGCAACTCTTAAAGATGTTTCTGTCACTCCCAAGTGCTGGATAACTCAAGCCTTGTCCAGCTCGCGGCCCGGGACAGCAGCACAACTGCCCCGTGTTCCTCTCTCGCTTGTGAGCCGCAAGATAAACACAACCGATCTCGTTTTGCTCGGATTTCAAAGAGCATTTCGGTCAGAAAAGCGGAGCGAGGCCGCACCTCGCTTTCGGGACAGGGTGGCTAAATAAACATCTGGCCACGAATGTAAACTGCCGGGGCCGCGCTGGAGGTCGCGGCCGGGTGCCAGCGGTGGATGTGCCGGGCTGCACAACGTCCCCTCCGTCCGGCCAGCCTGGCAGCCCCCAGCCCTGTCCCCTTCCTACGTGATGTTTCCCTTAAGTGGTGCCGAGCTGTTTAGTCTTGCCCTGGCTTTGCGCTGGAACTTCCTTTGTTTAATCGCCGCACAAAGAGAGGTTTGTTCGCTGCGGCAGCCGGCGGAACAAAGACACTTCCACGTCTCCTGTTTTTCCAAGGCGGGATGAATCACTGAGCTCCGCGCGGTGCCGGTATTCCCGGGGATCTGCGCCGGGGCAGCGGCGGCCGGAGCGCCCTGGCGGGGCTGGCGGAGCCGCGCTGGCCGCGCTCCCGCAGCGNGATCAGGAGGGAACAGCTCTGGGTGCTGGCTCTGACCCAGGCTGGAATCCCCTCGGGATTTGGGGAGCTTGGTCCCAGTCAGCTCCTGTGTGTCAGTCTCATCACCATCATAAAAGGACTTCAGGGTGGCTGTCTCTGTGTCCTCCTCCCGTGCTTATTGCCCTCTAAAGTAAATCATTCTGGGGGTGTCATATATGCCCTAAAAGGAGGGTGGAATATTGGGGCCATACGTATTTAATAATGTAATATTTTGTCCTTGCTAGCCCTCTGGGCTGTCTGTCCAGATATCTTGGTTAAACTGCTTCAGATATTTTAAAAATTGAAATATTGGAAAGCTGCAGCATTGGCCGTGGGATGTGTGGGGATTAGGAGACAGTGTCACCATCTGGGATGCCCTCCTGGAGCAAAGGGATTTTGAGTGCTGGATGCTTTCCCATCTTCTGGGATGTTGTGGAAAATGTGTGGGGAGAGCCCATCCAAGGGGGATCCCTTGGCCACTGCTGGTGCAGGGATCAAGGCTTTGGCAGGAGAATTTTGGTTCAAATCCTTCTCCCCAGGAGCGTTTTGGGGAGCTGTCACCCATCCTTTGAGCCACAGCAGTGCCCAGGACCTTCCAGCCTGTCCTTTACCCAATTCTGGTTTTCCTGGGATGTGATGGGGTTTTATAAGTTCAGCATTCTCAGACTTTTACGTTATAACACGTCAGGGTGGGGCTTAAATAAATAATAGCTCAAAGGCAGGTTCAAAATGAATCATGAGCTGAGGGCAGCCCTGGAGAGTGAGTAAATGTGGGGAGCAGGGTCCTCTCCAGAGTGAAGGATGCTGGTGACATCCCAGAGGAGCAGCATCACTCAGGATGAAGGAGCTGAGAAGGATTTCAGGGCAGTGCTAATCCTCATCCTGGTTTTGAGTGGTTTTGTGGACAGCCTGACTCCAAACTCCTCATTTTTCCCCCAGCTGTGTTCCACGGGGCTGATCCAAATATTTGCATGAAGTGAAATGAATTGAAAGATGTTGAGTTATCGAAGGCAGGACAAGTTGTGGAGATGGTTTGGGATGGAGATTCACCCTCAGAGCTCTGAGAGGGAGAGATTCCCCCAATTAAAGCCCGGCTTAAAGCAAACAAACCAGAAGTGCCTCACCTTGCTGCTGGTTTAGCACAGCTGGGCCAACAGCAGCAAAAGGATTCTGAGGAGCATTTGCCTATCTCTGTGTGAGAAGGAGTTTTCATTTAATTTTATCTCCATTAATTAGTGCCTTCTCTATGAGTTTGATGCTTGCATTAGGCTCATTTTCATTTTGGCAGGACCAGCTGCCACGTTTTTGGGGGGATGCTGAGCTACACCAACTTCTTCCCTGGATTTTCAGTGCCCTCTTCCCAGGACTCCCTCTTTATCAGGGCTGGAGCAAAAAAAACAAACTTCTGTTGATTCAAAGTTGCCAGAATTTTTTTTCCAAGACAGGCATCTTGGAAAAGTCTTCTCAGGGCACAAAGTTATTTGAATTTTCCAAAGCCTGTTCTCCTACTCAGGTAAAACCCCAGCTGGATTTGCCTAAATGATGACTGCAGAGCTTGATTCAGATTTAAATTAAATTTAAATTGCTGCTTCATACAATTAGCAGAATTCCCTGTTTAATTGCATTGCTCTCTTGTTAAATGACAAATGCTCTGTTAGTTGTTATTTTGGGGGTGCTTTCTCTGATTGAGGATATAATCCAGGTTATTCCACCCCAGATTCCCAGCATCTCCTGGCTCCCAGAGGAGCAGGGAGGCTCTTTGGTTTGTGGCTCTCCTGACGCAGTTGCTCGGCTTCCTCTGGCACCGAGGCCCCGGCGCTGTGGTTTGCAAGGGTGTGACTGACACAAGATTTGGGGCTGAGATCTGCAGCTCCTGCAGCACCCTCTGCTCTCGGGGCCACAGATGTTGTCAGGGCTTTCTTCAATCACCTTCGTGTCAGCAAAGGAGCTGCTGGAGGTTTGCGTTCTGTGCTGCTGGTTCTCAGCAGTTCCCCTTCCTCCTCAGTCTCCTTTTGCCCTCAACACATCCAACGTTCTTCCAGCTGGTAAAGGTCTAAAAATGACATTGCAGAGCGAGTGTTTTGGCCTGTTTCTGCTTTTGTTTACTCACCTCTCCCTAGAGGGAAGAATAAAAGCAGTGCTGGGATGAGAAATTGGTGTGGGCACTGACCATGCAGCTCTGGGAAAGGTGGGACAGATCTGGGGAGCTATCCCTGGCCTGGGATGTGCCTTTTGTGTGCTTCTTCCTCCCAGCAGAGCAATTTGTGTTATAAAATGCACCTTTCAGTGGGGGAGAGAGAGGAAATCCATACAAAACCCAACCAGATGAGCTGTATACTCCAGATGTAGCTGCCAAAAGAATTGGGTAGGAGAGAACTGTTCTGGATATTGGGAAGGCATTTTGGATAGAGCAGAAACCAACCTGAACTGATCCCCAGAGGATCCCAAAGTTTCAGACTGGGCCAAACATCCCTGCTGGGGTTTTTCCACCCAAGGAGAGCAACAATCTGTCCTTTGTTCCATCACACAGCGAGAAATAACTGTCCAAGGCCAGGCTGGACAGGGCTGGAGCAGCCTGGGATGGTGGAAGGGGTGGAACGAGATGGTTTTCAAGGTCCCTTCCAACCCAAACCAGTGTGGGCTTCTCTGAAATCTTAAACTCTGCCAGTCCTGCTGTTTCACATCAATCCAGACAGAGGGAAACCCAGCCCAAGGATTTGGGCAGTGGTGTTGGACACTCTGGGACTGGGATCCAGGGCAGTGGTGTTGGATGTTCCAGGACTGGGACCCATGGATTGGGGTCCAGGGCAGTGGTGTTGGACACTGCAGGACCGGGACCTATGGATTGGGGTCCAGGGCAGTGGTGTTGGAGACTCCAGGACTGGGATCCATGGATTGGGGTCCAGGGCAGTGGTGTTGGATGTTCCAGGACTGGGATCCATGGACTGGGATCCAGGGCAGTGGTGTTGGACACTGCAGGACTGGGATCCATGGACTGGGATCCAGGGCAGCGGTGTTGGACACTCCAGGATTAGGATCCAGGGGCTCCCGGAGCAGGCAGCAACAGATCCGGCCCCGCAGGGCGCTCGGGGATTTCTCCAGGCGCCAGCCCCATCCCACACCTTGCCCACATATGACACACGGACTTTCAGGGAAGCACAGCGCTGCTTTCTCCATGACCTGAGCCCTGCCCGGCGGCGGCCGAGGGGGATTTTCCTCCCTCAGCGCTGAGTAACACCCGGAGTTCCCGGGAATGGAGCAATCCAGTCTCGCTGGGGAGCAGCGCAAACCCCCGGCGCTTTCCTTGGGCAGGCTCCTGCAGGGAGTTTTTTTCCTTTCCGGCATTGGGAGCAATTTGCATATTTCGAGTCTCATTTGGCTGGAAACGAGCTGGAAATGCCCCAGTGCTGCAAACGCTCCGCTCCAGCTCCCAATTCATCACTTTTTTAAAGCCCCGTGTTGCGTAAATCCCGTCCCACCCAAGGGAGGTTCTGCTGCTCTCAGAAATGCTAAACTACACGAGGGGAAAATCTGAATATTGTTCTGTCTACATCAGATAGATGTTCTCGCTTTCATGAGCAGCCACATGCTGATTTATGGCAACCTGCTATTTATTTATCAACATTTACATTGTGGATTTCTAAATTATTCTAATAACATCAGGCCAACAAGTTGGTCATGATGCTGCTCCTTTAAAGTCTTCCTTTGAACATCTCTATAAATCAAGGCTGCTTTGATGTGAAATTGGAGATTTCATAAGCCTCTGTTTACTTTTGGGTTTCCAAAATCAGCTGAAGGGAAAACAAAAAAAACCCAAAAAACAAATAGTACTTTGTATCTCATTAAAAAGAGTTTCTAGCGCATTAAACACGATATTGTTTTAGGAAATAAGAACTAGAAAGAGCTGCAAAAGAAATTTGATTTTTTTAATGACTGATAGTTGACTGCAGCTATTCCACTTTTCTCCAGGCATTGAAATATGGCTGAAAACTTTCTCCTTTAGTGCTGTTTAGTGTGAAACAGGCTCGTGTTTTTTGCTTTTTTTCCCCCCTTGTTTAAGCATTAAATGCACTTCCCATCGTTCTCCGTGGAGTACCTAGGAAGGAAAATCGATGGGAATTATGAAGTAACAAGGACAGCTGCAAATCTGTTTGCCACGGTCCTTTCTGTAAGTGATGTAACAGCAGGAAAACACAGATAAGCGGCGTTACTGCTGCTCCAAACCCAGGAATTTTAACTCTTGACTTCCAGACTTTCGAAGAAATGCTCCACAATTCCAAAATCCAGGAGTTTGGCTCGGTGCAGCGCAGGAATGAGGTGTCAGGAAGAGAGGGTTGGGCAAATAACAAATATTCCTTCAGCGGGGTGGCATTAATCCCACTTTTTTAAACCTGGAGTGTCGCATCCATCCCCATCCCGGACAAAAGCATTCCACACTCCCTGTCCGAGCCCGCTGCCGATTGCTCGGATGAGTAATTTCCCTCCTGTGTGTAAATCATTTCCGACGGGGCTCGGGCAGGTGAGGGGCGGCTCTTCCCTGCTCCCAGAGCCGCGAATCCCAGGAAAACGATTGGAAAAGAGCTGCTCCACGCAGTCCCACCAAGGTCTAATTGCGCCCCTGGACCTGCACTAATTACCCGGGTAATTAAGCGGGGAGGATTCGGCCCGGCCGCCTCAGCGAGAGGAGCCCTGGGCCCGCAAATCATTTTGTTCTGGGGATTTCTCTGGGGATGGGAGCTCTGCGTCACAAGGGTGGGTCGGGAACAGAGTTTATAAACACTGGAGATCTGCAGCGAGATTCCTCCATCAAAGTGTGCGGCAGGATCCCTCTCTGCAGAGCCTCTCCAGCTGCTCTTTTATCTCCAAATCGCCCTCAGCTCCTGCAGATGACTCCGGCTGGGTTTGAGCAGCCTCTTTGCATAAGGACTCCTGGCCTCGGGGAACCCCAGCTGGGCTAGATCGACTTCAAAGGATTTCCATCAGCAGCAGATCCCTGCTCCTGTCTTTATTCTTCTCCCTGTGATGCCAGGAGCACCTCTCCAAACTCCAGAGGGAACGGGAATGGGAACAGGAATAACAGCAGGATCCATCGCTGGAGTCGGTGTGGGACTGGGAAGGGCTGTGGGTGCTTCTTCACGGCCCTCCCCAGGAGAGGAACAGAGCTGTTCTTTCCATAAAGAGCCAGAAAAGTGGGAATTTCCACACTAAATCATTAGGGAGGTTTTTCCCCAATCCCCATCGGGGTCATATCATGGAATCCCAGACTGGTTTGGGTTGGGAGGGATCTTAAAGCCCATCTCATCCCACCATCCCAGGCTGCTCCAAACCCCAATGTCCAGCCTGGCCTTGGGCACTGCCAGGGATCCAGGGGCAGCCACAGCTGCTCTGGGAATTCCATTCCAGGTCCTCCCCACCCTCCCAGCCAGGAATTCCTTCCCAAAATCCCAATATCTAAATCTACCTTCTTTCAGCTTATAGCCATTCCCCGTGTCCTGTCCCTCCAGGCCTTGTCCCCAGTCCCTCTCCGGCTCTCCTGGAGCCCCTTCAGGCCCTGGAAGGTCATAGTAAGGTCACCCTGGACCCCCCAACATGGTTTGGCTCCTAAATCTGTCAAATTCGATCATAAATTAGGCCAAATTTTCTTCCTCTGCATAAAAAGGGAGCACATTTGGTTAGGATGGGCTGGCAGGGCAGCTGCCAAGCGGCTCCAGGAGCTTCCATGCCCTTGGTGCCAACATCACCACCCTGCCAGGGCCCCTCTCCCAGGATTTCTGTGTCTGGAACCAGAGCTCAGCAAAGGAATAAAGGTGGGGAGAAGCCCTGAGCAGCGAGGGTTTGGTGTGGGCAGCAGGAGGGGAGCTGGGACTGAACTTTGTCGCTGGTAATCGAGGAAATTCCCACCCGCACCAGGGCTGGAAGGGAGCTGGGAAGGAGCTGTGATTCCCTGGAGCAGAGGATGCATGGAATAGGGTCACTGCTGGTAACCCAAGAATGATTCAATTCTGGGAGACTTAATGTGGTGCAGATGAGTTCTGCAGTTGCTTCAGAGCAGGCAAAACAGGACAGCTCCACGCGATGCCAGGGCTGTTCCTCACACAAGGCTCCAGATGCTTCCAGACCAGCTGGGAATGTTGGCTGTGCCTTTGGATATGGAAAATGGCACCTGGGCTTGATCTTATTGGTGTTATCTGCACTCCTCCCATCAGTTAAAGGCGTTAATTGTGTGGTCCTGTGGTCAGAGTTTGGGGTGGAGGGAAGGGAGCACTGAGCCCATTTCCTGATTTTCTCCTTTTTAAGGGAAACCCCCTGGATTTGGGGTGAGCATCCCCTCCTCATCCCTCCACTCCTAATTCCCTTCTCTTGGCGACTTTACCAGTGCTACCTTCCTTTAGAAAAGGCGCGGGGATGATTATTAATTACGAAAATTAATGAAAATAACAGCACGGGCCCCGTGCCGCAAATGGGCATTACCGTAATTACCCGCGTGCTGCCGGGCGTTACCGTAATTGCTCGGGGCGCTCTCCGAAGCCCCATCGCTGGGTTTGCTCCAGCTGGAATTTTCTCCTCACTCCCTGCAATCTGTTTGTTTTCCCCGTCGCTGTCGCATGGATTTAAGGTCGGGTTTGCTCCAGGAGCGTTGCACATGACATAAGCCATTGATCCCTGCAGAGGCAGCAGCCTGCTTGCTCCCTGCAGAGCAATTCCCGGGGAGCAGCGCCACTCCAGAGCATCCTGGCACTGAGGAAAAATCCCAAAAACCCGCCACGAGCAGTCCAACATCCGGGGTGCCTCGGTGTTTCTGGAAGGGGGGTGTGTGATAAACTAAATCCTGCTTAGGTGCCAGCATCGTTGGGGTGACAAATCCCAATAAACTTTGCAAATCCCGTGGGAATTGCCACAGCTCCGGGAAGCTCAGCTGGCTTTGACCCTCCCAGTCCTTTCAGCAGCGCTGTGGTTCTGCTGCCCGTGTTTATAAAAGGCTGCTGATTAAAGGGCTGCAAAAGTGAGGGAGATTAAGGCTGTGGGGGGCAGATTCCTGCTTCCAGATGGGATACGAGAATCCCGAGGATTTTTCCCTGCTGCAGATGCCTCGGGTGACCTTGTGGCGGCCACTTAATTGCTCCGTGCCTCTGCGGGAAAGCAGTGGCCGCCCTTTGTGCTTTGTGAGGCCGCTTGTGAGGTAAAGGCATTTTTATCAGCTGTTTGTGCCCCGGCACTCGGGCTCGGTGATCTGAAAGGGCCATTGTGAGGAAGCCCCGGGTGATGAGAAGTGGTTGGTGCGATCATCTGCTGACGGTGCTCTCCTGGTGCGGATGCAGGCCCGGCTGCAGGGAAATGCTGCAGCACATGCTCGGCTGCCAGGCTGTGGCAGGGCTCACGTGTCCCTGCTGCTGCAGCTGCTGCTGCTGCCCTGCACGGACGTCACCGGGAGGAGAGAAGGGGTCAGGGCTCCCTCCCTGCCCCGGCTCCCACCCCTGCTGCCCCTCCTGCTCCTTCCCCGAGCCTTTTCTGGCCGGTTTCAAAAGGGTTTTGTCCCTCGTGGTTGGCAGGAGGTGGAGTGGGGACGCTGTGGGACAAAATCCATGGCCCAGTGCTGTGGGATGTGTTCCTGGGCAGCCAGAGCCCTTCACATCCCAATCCTTCCTGTATCCCATGGGATCCCAGCCTCCACATCCCAATCTTTCCTGTATCCCATGGGATCCCAGCCCTCACGCCCCTCTCCTGTCCATATCCCATGGGATGCCACCTTTCTCATCCCTCTCCTTCCTGTATCCCATGGGACAGCATTTAAGCTGCTTGACTTACCTGGAATGTGAGGTCTCACTGTGTGATGGTGAGAGTGGGATTGGATGGGATATTGGGAAGGAATTCCTGGCTGGGAGGGGGGGCAGGCCCTGGCACAGGTGCCCAGAGCAGCTGGGGCTGCCCCTGGATCCCGGGCAGTGCCCAAGGCCAGGCTGGACACTGGGGCTGGAGCAGCCTGGGACAGTGGGAGGTGTCCCTGCCATGGCAGGGGTGGCACTGGATGGGATTTAAGGGATTTTGGATTTCCAGCCCAAACCATTCCAGGATTCCCTGTTTCTGTGGCACTGGCAGGTTGCTGTGGGAGGGGACAGCAGGGACAGAGGTGGCATTGTCCCAGCAGGTCACACCCCACCTTTGGGCTGCGCAGGTGAAAGGGAGGTGCCATCAGCTTCCCACCTCTGCCAATCCTGAATTTCAGGAGAGGAGCAGATGGGTCACAACTTCCTTTGCTCCATGTGGCCAAAGGTTGAGCTGGAATCCCATCTGGACGTTCTGGAGCCGTGCCTCGCCCAGCCTGGGCTGTCAGAGGGAGCAGGAGCGGGATTTGGGGCAGGGCCCACGCCTCACGTGTCCCTCAGCACGCGGGGCAGCCTCGTGCCACCATCCCAGGACAGGCTGGGGAGGCAGCTGCACACAGGAGAGGGTTTCACAGCAAAGATGGCCCTTTTATTTTGGGCATCCTGGCCTCTGGCATGTGCTGCGTTCCCGGCACAATCCCCAAGGACGTCCTGAGCAGCGGGAGAGCTGCACATCCCACTGATCCCGTGCTGGGAAAACAGCACAAGGGGATGTTCTTTGGGCTCCATGTCAAGGACAGCTCCAGCTTCCTCATAAAGGGATGGCTTGTCTGTTTGAAACAAAAACTGCAGAACTGATTAAATATTGAAATCTGGATTGTGAATCACAGAATGGCTGGGCTTGGGAAGGACCTTAAAGCTCATCTCGTTCCACCCTCTGCCTTGGGCAGGGACACGACAGATGCATTCTTTTAAGAATGAATGTATGAATTTATGAATTGCAGTTACAGATTTAAGGTGGTTGGTTTTTATACCTCTTATCTGAAGGGTATTTCAGTTTGTAAAGGGACATTTTGCTGCGTTGCTGCATTTTGCCCTTTACCACAGAGGAGGAAAAACCCCATCACACTGAAAATGTGAAAAACGCCTTTAAAAATCCAGCTGGGAGTATTTTGAAAGTCTCTCTAGGGAATAGGATTAAAGCAAAGCAGGAATGGAGAGGAGACTGCTGCTTGCTTTTCCCTTATTTAAATATTCCCGGAGCTTCCTCCATTTTAATTTTCCCATAAAACATGGCTGTGTCAGCGGAGCTGGCTAAATCAGCATCGCTTCCCTGCCCAGCTGAGCCGGGCTCCTGCGGAGCGGGGACCCCCTTCAGGAGCTGAGCGAGCAGCACGATCCCAAATTCCCCCGCGCTTCCCGGCACGCGGCTGGATCCGTGCGGATCCATTCCCGTTCCTTTGTGCATTCCCGGATCTCATCCCTCGCTCCCGGGCGGGCGCATCCACCCACGGGCAGCCCGGAGGATGCGCCGCCAGCCTGGGCTTAGGCTGGGATTAGCAGCTGCCGGTTCTTGCGGCATCTCTGCCTCGGATGAACGCTGATTTTTTGGGATCGGGAAAGGCTCCTCTCCCGTCGGAGCGGCGATTTCTCCGGGAGGATTTGTGCTGGCTTGCCAGGAGCTTTCCAAAATGCCTGAAGCCAATTATTTGTTATCTGTGTCCTGGGGTTACATTAAGGTGGGTTTAATTCCTGAAGGATTATTAATTACCGAATTATTAGCGGCTGCTTTTTTGGTGCTGTGTTGCTCGGAGAAAGCCTCCGCGAGGAAAATATGCTTTAAAAATGCTGATTTCTGTGTGTTTTGGCTAGTCGTGTGTGTAGTGTGCATGCAGAGTCCATGGATGTCGTTTTTTTGGGGGGAATTCGGTGTTGCAGGTTAAAATGATGCAGCAGGGAAAATGTTGGATTATAAAATCAGCAGGATCACGGCATGAATATCTAAGGGAATCATGCCTGAATCCCACATTTTGCTGTGTGATCTTCAGATTTAGGGCATATCTCTCCTCTGGATATGCAGCTATTTCATACAAAATGGAGCAAATTTAGAAAATCCAGAACAAAAGAAGGTTTAGGGATGGGGAATCTCAACCTGAGATAAAAATCTGAGCTTTCGGAGAGATTTATCTGAATCGTTCTCTCCTCGTTTGTGACAGTAACAATTAATGAGCATCTCTAGAGGAAATTAATTCCGTGGGCTGAAAAGAAATACCCAGTCACGGCGATGCCGAGCAGGGTGGAAATGAAACCATCTGTCGCCGACTCCATCCCAAATATCCCCGGAATTCTGCGTGTTGAGGGAGTCTCCCGTGCTAAGGCGGTGTGGATTTGGGAGAGGATTCCATAAAAATGCCATTTTGCTGTGCTCTCCCCCTCGCAGTTCAAGAGGATGCTGAACCGGGAGCTCACCCACCTGTCCGAGATGAGCCGCTCCGGCAACCAAGTGTCCGAGTACATTTCCAACACTTTCCTGGGTAAGGAATGCATCCCGAGCTGGCTTCTTTGGGCTCAGGGAAGGGTTAAGGGCAGCCGGATCGCCCCCATTCACAGCTTCCCTCGTCGGGTTTTCACTTTCAAATGGCTGCGGGAGGGGGAGAAAGGTGTTTGGGTAAGAGGAATTCCTTCCCGAGCCTGGGGATGTTTCTGGGAGGATTCCTTGGGGCTGCTGGTGGCGGCTGCCTTATGCAATGCTGGCTTTTTGTGGTGACCTTATGGAAAGGACAAAGTCACCCAGGGCCAGCTGCAACCACTGCCTCGTTCAGCTGCACCTTCCCTTCGGAGATGGGGCTCAGATTAAATCACCCCCAAAATTTTATCCATTGCTTTGTGTAAATCTGCTCGTTTTGCACCAGAAGTCAGGAAAAAACCAGAATATTTTGCATTTCATTCATTCTGTAGGAGCTCTCAGCTCCACGGACATGAATGGATCCTCTGTGTCAACATTTGTTAGAACAAATGGGATTTTCTCAGGAAGCAGCTTCAGGATTTGTGACCATTTGCTTCTAAAATGAGGAGCCTCATATTTATGGACATCCCTGAATCCAGCAGCTCCAAAGGCTGAGTGCCTGTGGATGCTGGGGATTCATGCCCCGAGGCTGGAACAGCCGGAATGCGTTCCCTGTGTGACACACAATTATTCCCATTAAGGGTTTTAAAGTGATTCCAATATCCAGCTGCAGCTGGAACTGCTGCCTGCATTTAGGACACTCGGCAGCATTCATAATCCATGGAAGTTTGGAGCTGCTTTGTGGGGATGCATTGACTTTATTGCTCAGCTGAATCCAGAGCATGGATTCAATCAGGGAATAGGGCTGGACTGGGATGCACAGAGGGGCTAATCCAGGGATTTGGCTGGTGGTCAGCTCTGCCCAGCAGCCACGTGAGTGTGGAGCGGGAATTGCCAATGTGGCCACCAAAAATAAACCCCACAAACACTCAGGTTAATGGAGCCTGACTTTATTCACAGAATCCCAGACTGGTTTGGGTTGGGAGGGACCATAAGGATCACCCAGTGCCACCCCTGCCATGGGCAGGGACACCTCCCACTGTCCCTGGGTGCTCCAGCCTGGCCTTGGGCACTGCCAGGGATCCGGAGGCAAATTCTATTCCAGGGCCTCCCCACCCTCCCAGCCAGGAATTCCTAATTCCCAATATCCCATCTCAATCTACCCATTTTCAGCTTACAGCCATTCCCTGTGTCCTGTCCCTCCCTGCCTTGTCCCCAGTCCCTCTCCAGCTCTCCTGGAGCCCCTTCAGGCCCTGCAAGGGCTCTGAGCTCTCCCTGGAGCCTTCTCCTCTCCAGGTGAGCACCCCCAGCTCTCCCAGCCTGGCTCCAGAGGGGCTCCAGCCCTGCAGCAGCTCCGGGGCCTCCTCTGGGCTCTCTGCAGCAGCTCCAGGTGTGAATTCCTGCTATTCCCATGCTCAGGCAGCTCTGTGTCCCCTGGCAGGGCTGGACAGTGCTCTGTCCATTCCCGTGCCCAGTGACAGTGACATCCCCATGTGAGGCCACTCAGGGCCTGGCACTGCTGAGGGGGACAGGCTCTCCAGATTGGGCCAGACTGCAGCCTGATTGCTCATCCTCAAAAAAAAAAATGAGGGAAGCTTTTAAAAGGATTGTCAATTGTTTCAGGAAGTCGTGCTGGTACGGGTTTTATGAATTAGTTTTTTCCTTCCTAAAATTTAATTAAATTAAATGAACGCCCAAAATAACAGGAGTCTGCAAGTGAGGAGGTTGAACAAACAAACAAAAAGAAACATGTAGGTAGGACACTCCTTTACCTCCAAAGCTGGGGACAATTCAGAGATATTAAACCCAGATCTTGTGACTTCATTCAACCTTTTGATTTTATCAGGGCAAGGAGGGACAGGACACAGGGAATGGCTTCCCACTGCCAGAGGGCAGGGATGGATGGGATACTGGGCAGGAATTCCTCCTTGTGAAGGGGATGAGGCCCTGGCACAGGGTGCCCAACACCCCTGGCAGTGCCCAAGGCCAGGCTGGAGCGCCCCGGGACAGTGGAAGTGTCCCTGCTGTGGCGGGGGGGGTGGAACCAGATGATCTTTAGGCTGCCTTCCATCCCAACTTACTCTGTAATTCCATGATGAAATGGGCTGGGAAGGCTCCAAGAAGGAGCAGAGGGTCCAGCCCTGCGTTCCCAGCAGGGCTGGGAAGGTCAGAGAGGAGCAGCAGAGGTTCCACACCACGTCAGAGGGACCATCCCCTGCCCGTGGGTCACACGCTGTTCCCAAGGGCTCAGCGGTGCCACTGCCACCCCCGTGGGGACATTGATGCAACAAATCAGGGATTTCTGCTCCAGAATGGCCATTTGATGCTGCCTTAGTCACTGCTAAGGAGATTATGGAAAGTCCTTCAGTGGTTCAGCAAAATCCAGGGAACACCCTGTGATGTCAGCCCGGCTGTGCTGTGAATAATGACTCCTTTCCTAATTGCTGCTGCTGCTGCTGCTTGGGGTTCCAGAGGGGTTTAATTAAGCCCAGGCAAAAGCAACTCCTGCCTGGAAGCCTTGTCCCTCTGGAGATCCTCAAGGTGTTCAGAGGTTGTGGTAAAATCCATGAGAAATGGTTTGGATGGAAGTCATGAGCCACTGGACCTGTGCTTTAATAAATCAGCTGTAGGGCAGTGAATACCACGTGGTTTTAAGATTTATTTATTTACTAAACACATCTCCACAGCCAGGTTTGGGCCCTCTTCATGTGCACTAAACTGTGATTATCCCTGAGAATGGCAACAGGAATTTAGCCTGTGCTTTGGATGTTATTCCATACATATTTGTAAAGGAAAAATCTTTAATGAATCACTGACACCCATTTGTTACTGGATTTAAGAGCAGGGGGTATTCACCCTAAAAAGTGAAAATAGGGAAAATAGATGTGATTTTACCTTATTCAGGAAAAAATTTGTTGTTTGGACATATCTTTTATTTTCCTGCAAATAGGGAAAAAAATTAATTGGGATTTATCCCCAAGGAGAGCCTGGTGCCTTTCAGGCATGGAAAATCACAGAATCATTTAGGTTGGAGATCATGGGGTCCAAGCATTCCCAGCACTAATCCATGTCCCCAGCTGCCACATCCATGCCCAGAGAGACATTCCTGGACATGTCCAGTGTCCCCAAACCACACAGTGGCTGCAAGAGAGCAACCAGAGCTTTTGTAAATGGGACTTTTTTTATTTTTGGATCCCAAAATCAGCAGAACCCCCTGGGTTTGAAGTGAGGAGCAGAGGCAGCAGCTCGAGGGCTGATTTTGGGGGATGTGCTGGGAGCTCAGGTTGTGCTGACTCATTGCCCCCTGCTCTGTTCCAGACAAGCAGAACGATGTGGAGATTCCTTCTCCCACCCAGAAGGACAGGGAGAAGAAGAAAAAACAGCAGCTCATGACACAGATCAGTGGGGTGAAGAAATTAATGCACAGCTCGAGCTTAAACAACACCAGCATCTCACGGTTTGGGGTGAAGACAGAAAAGGAAGATCACCTGGCCAAGGTAGGAGAGATTCCTGCTCTTCTGGGAGAACCTGGAAGCTGGGAATGGATTGTTCCCCCTTGGAATTAGTATCCCTGAAGTGATGTGGCCTTTAGAAATGCTGTAATCAATGGTAGCCTTAAGAGCATATTTTACATTTAAAAATCCATGAAAATAGCCCTAAAATAAAAGAAAAAAGGTGGTGAAGGCTGAGGAGAGCAATTATGAAACACAGAATCAGCCCTTCACAGTTACTCTGTGTTCATTAAGCTCACACGTTCAGCACTTACATAATTACAATAACCATTACATTTGCATATTTGTGAACTTTTGGAGAAATGCAGAATTGCCTGGGAAACCATTCAAACCATTATTTTTTGGTGCTCTCCACAGGAACTGGAAGACCTGAATAAGTGGGGCCTCAACATCTTCAACGTGGCCAGGTACTCCCACAACCGGCCGCTCACCTGCATCATGTACGCCATATTCCAGGTGTGTGTTCCTGCAGTGCAGGGCTCCCTGCTGCTTCCAGCACTATTCTCATGTCTAATTCCCCTCTGCTTCCCTGCCTGGTCCAGCCTGAGCTGACCCTCAGCTGGGTGTTTGTGCTCTGCTCCCTCAGGAGCGGGACCTGCTGAAAACCTTCAAGATCTCGTCGGACACGTTCGTGACGTACATGATGACCCTGGAGGACCACTACCACTCAGATGTGGCCTACCACAACAGCCTGCACGCTGCTGACGTGGCCCAGTCCACCCATGTGCTGCTCTCCACCCCTGCCCTGGATGTGAGTGCCCTGCTGGGCTTGGCTTTCAACGTGGGGTGGGCACTGGTGGCTCTTCCGAGCGCTCCCTTCGCCTCCATCGTTAGGAAATCTCAGCGTGTGGGATCTCTGTTTCACCCTCACCTTTCTGCAGTGCCTTGTCCCAGAAAACCAATTGAAAAAGCACAATTTGTTCCCCTCAATCAGCTTCCCCAGCTGCTGAGAGGTAAAGCCCCTCTGACAGGCTCCTGTTGCTCCATCCTAGGCTGTGTTCACGGATCTGGAAATCCTCGCTGCCATTTTTGCAGCTGCAATCCATGATGTGGATCACCCCGGGGTCTCCAATCAATTCCTGATTAACACAAGTGAGTTTTGTTCTGAATCTCTCAGAATTTCGCCCCGAAAGCAGTGGGAATGCTTTTTACATGCCACAAATGACAACTTGCAGGCTGTGCTGCCCTCTCAAAACACGGTGCAGTAGAGGAGTGAGACATTTTGGACTCAAGCAGGAATTAAAATGCAATCCCTGACAAAGGGAACCATTGTAGCACAATTTGTAAAGTCAATATTTACTACTTGCTAACACATAATAACTCTGCCAGCCCTGAGTGCAAACTTTACCATTAAGATAAGAGAAATAATCCTATTGCTATTGACAACCAGAAAGCCAAATATTGGCCTTCGTGTTGTGTTCTGCCACAGGCTGAGCACGGATCTGGATTCCAAAATATGGGGATTGTTGTGTTTTGGGAAGGGTTTTTGCAGGATTCTGTTGCCAGTGACTTGTAACTGAGTCAACTGAGCATTATTTTGTCACTGGGACTGAGCAAAGGATGGTGGAATGCTGGGGCTGGCACTCATGGAACTAAAAAGAATCCCAGAATCCTAAAATCATCCAGTATCCCATGGACAGGGACACCTTTCCCCAGACCAGACTGCTGCAAGCCCCATCCAGCCTGGCCCTGAACCCTTCCAGGGGTGGGAAAAGAAACTTTCCCCCACTAAAACCTTTCAGTGCCCACAACAAGCTCCTGCTGGCTGTTGGAAGCCCCAGATTTCCCAGCCTGGAGTCCCACATTTGGTGTTCCTTCCCCAGATTCCGAGCTGGCCCTGATGTACAACGACGAATCCGTGCTGGAGAACCACCACCTGGCCGTGGGCTTCAAACTGCTCCAGGAGGAGCACTGTGACATCTTCCAGAACCTGACCAAGAAGCAGCGCCAGACCCTCAGGAAGATGGTGATTGACATGGTATGGCCACTCCCTCCTCCTCTTCTGAACCAAAAATGGCCATTTTTTGTGGCTTCCCCTCCTGAAATCCTGGTTTTTCTCCATTCTGGAAAGGTGTTGGCCACTGATATGTCCAAGCACATGAGTCTGTTGGCTGATCTGAAGACTATGGTGGAAACTAAGAAGGTGACCAGTTCAGGGGTTCTCCTTCTGGACAACTACACAGACAGAATACAGGTGAGCAGCCAAATTCCCTGGATTTGGGGTGTTTTGGTCAGGGTGAAAAAGCCACAGTCCTGTTTTTGCCATGGCTTTGCAATGAGTCGTATAGAGAAGCTGAATTCTCAGCAGTCATTTCCTTCTGCACTAAAAAGAAGCACAAGGTGGTCCCATATTTTTTAGGTGTTGTTTTTTAGGTGTTAACCCAGAATCAGGGTTTTTTTAGCACTTGGAACTGTGAACATGGCACATTCTGAGGTTGGTTTTTGAGGGCTCCTAAATTTCCTTGCTGCTTTCTCCCATTTGTTTCTCCTGTTACAACACTGCAAGAATTTAATTCAGAACTTCACATCTAAAGCACCTCAGAGTGAGTGGAATTACTGCTGTACAGTCTGTTCCCCCAGTAATTTAATCCTTGGATTGCAGAAGTGACCAGGAAATGCTGGAACAGGGTTCTGCAGTGAGCAGGACAAGACACATCCTGCTCTGCTCTCCACTTTGATGACCAACTCCTTAAGAGCAGGCTCCTGGGAAAACTCTGTAAATTTTTTATTTCAAACACTCTGGTGCTGCCTAAATCCTTGTGGTCACTTAGTCAGGCCCGTTGTGTGCGTGTGTGGAAGGGATATTACTCATTCCATAAAGTGGGAGCATTTCACCTCTTTCCCTGAGAGCATGGAAGTGGATTTTGAATGGTGGGAAGCAGCTGGATCCCCAAACAAACCTGTGTGAAGTCATTGACACTTCCACAACTGCTCCAGGTGTGAAACTTGAGCTGTGTGAGCACCAGAGAGCAGGCCTGGCTTTGGGGCTGGGGCAGCTGAGCTCATCCATGGAGATGGAATCACAGAATTCCAGACTGGTTTGGGTTGGGAGTGACTTTAAATTCATTCCATCCCACCCAACACCTTCCACTGTCCCAGGCTGCTCCAAGCCCTGTCCAGCCTGGCTTTGGACACTGCAGGGATCCAGGGGCAGCCACAGCTGCTCTGGGCACCCTGTGCCAGGGCCTGCCCACCCTCCCAGCCAGGAATTCCTAATTCCCAATATCCCGTCTCAATCTACCCATTTTCAGCTTACAGCCATTCCCTGTGTTCTGTCCCTCCCTGCCTTGTCCCCAGTCCCTCTCCAGCTCTCCTGGAGCCCCTTCAGGCCCTGCAAGGGCTCTGAGCTCTCCCTGGATCCTTCTCCTCTCCAGGTGAGCACCCCGCGCTCTCCCAGCCTGGCTCCAGAGGGGCTCCAGCCCTGCAGCAGCTCCGGGGCCTCCTCTGGGCTCTCTCCAGCAGCTCCAGGTCTTTAACGTGCTGCCATGCAATGTTTCTGATGTTTTTATGGTCTGTTTCATAATCAGAGAATCTTCTGGTGCAATGTTCTGCAGATCCATCTCGAAACCCTGCTCTTTTTCCAGCTGATTTTATGAGTTTCCTGATGGATGTAATTGCAGGTTCTCCGGAATATGGTGCATTGTGCAGACCTGAGTAATCCCACAAAGTCTCTGGAGCTGTACCGGCAGTGGACGGACAGGATCATGGAGGAGTTTTTCCAGCAGGGAGACAAAGAGAGGGAGAGAGGCATGGAAATCAGCCCCATGTGTGACAAACACACGGCCTCCGTGGAGAAATCCCAGGTAATTGGCCCTGAGCTGCAGCTTTCCCTGCCTGAGCTTGGCATTTCAAAGCAGAGACACAGCTCAGCTGCTTCTGCAGCACCATTAGGAGAGCAGCCAGCGGTTCAGAGCGTGGGTTCTGATCCACCCTGACATCCAGCTCTGCCTGGGGCTCTCACAGGCTGGAGAGGCCCTTCCAGCTCCTCTCTATCCCCCTGGGCATTTTGGGATGCCCTGCTCGTGTCCCAGTTTCCAGAGGGAGTTGGGTGCTTTTGTTCCCCAGGCTGGAAAGGGCAGTTCTGCTCTGCCCACCCTCACGCCCTCCTCACCCCACTGGTGTTGTACCCACTGATCTGCAGGACTGGGAGCTTCTCCCACCTGAGATCTCCCTCAGGACCCTGCAAAACTCTGGCTGTCACTCGTTTTCCAGGACAATTCTGCAGTGCACGTGTCCAGTTGAATTAGAGGCTTTTGGAGCTGCCCTGTGCAGGGTGAATCCCAGAAATATTCATTTTTGTCCCTGCAAAACTTAAAAGGAGCTGGATTTGCCTCTTTTTTTTTTTTTTTTTGGGATGAACTGTCTCATCCCTAGTTCTGATTCATAAAATGATTTCAAGGTCAGATTTTGTTCTGACCTGTGTAGCACAGGCCATAAAATTTCGCCCAGATAATCTGGAATGAAACCAGGAATTTATGTTTGTCCAAACAGATTCCAGCCTTTATGTAATGCTGTCTTGATTGTTGTTTTTGAATGACTCCAGCAAGTCATCCTTGAGGTTTTTCAGCTTGAATAAGTAACAAAATTGATGATAATTATTTCCAAATGTCCTCTTGGGCTCGGCCAAGTGCTTTCAAAATTATTCACTCAACCGCGTGGTGATTTTGTTGGAAAAATCTGTCGGATTTCTTAACAAGAAATGAATCCTTCAGCTGGGCTTGCCCATGTGCTCCACATGTGAGCTCCAATTCATTCTTTGCTCCACATCTGCACTTCCCAGAGGCTTCAAAATGCCATTTTTGCTGTGCAAAAAAGACAGGAATTGCACAAAATGTCCATCATGAAATGGCAAAGGAGAAAGGGAGGTGGCGTATCCATGCTGGAGGTTTCCAAATGACATTTTTGCTGTGCAGAAGAGAGAGGAATTTTACAGAATGGCCATTGAGGAATGGCAAAGGAGAAAGGGAAGCGGTGTGTCCGTGCTGGAGGGAAACAAGGAGTGGATTAGAAAATAATATGCAAATATTTCAAAGCTTGAGATGCCCTCTCAATATTTTAGGATCAGCGCTGAGCCACGTGGCCAATTATTCCATGATTTGGGATGTTTTTAAAGGAACAATGATTTTAAAGGAACAATGATTTTAAAGGAACAGTGATTAACGAGTGCTGATTTTTACCCATCGGCGCCACGGAGCCCTGGAACATTTTGGGTTCCAACCACCCCAAACTCTCTTTTTCCCAGTGCAGCAGGAACTTTTCATCACCTTTTTGCTGGAGCTGCCTCCCCAGCCCATTCCAATTGGATGCTTACGGTACTATTGACATCCTGTTGTGTCTGAGGGAGCCAGGAGCGCTTTCCAAAGCAAACATCTGTGCCTTCAGCCTGGCTCCTGGGAGAGCCTTTTCCCTGCTCCACACAAAGCCGTGGAGCGGGACGGGCTCTGCCAAGACGGAAGAATTCCAATCCCCTTTATGGCCGTTCCGCCGGCTCCATCCTGGACGTGGTTCCTCCCTGAGTCAGAGCAGCGCGGCAGGGCTGAGCTCAGCGGAAGGGCTGAGCATCCCTCACTCCTGCCAGCCCTGCAGCGTCACCCCACGGGGGCCAGGCAGCATTCCCGGGATGAGCGGCCCCGCTGGCTGCGCTCTGCCCGAGGAAATCTCTCACGGGGCTGCTTGGGCAGGAGGAAAACGGGAATGTTGAAAGTGCAGGATCGTGGAACGGTTTGGGATAGGCACAAACTGCACCCCACAGGAAAATACACCCAAAGCTGGAACTTCAGCCCATAAAGGCTGCTCCCCTTGGGAGCACTGGGGTATTCCCAGTTGTCAGTCATGTGGGAATCCTGGGATAAGGCCATAAATGCACCAGCCTTGTCCCCAGTCACCAGGGAATCCTGTCTGAGAGGAGCAGACTCCCTCAGTGCTGAGAGTCCCATCCACTTCCAGCTCCATGGCAGGGACACCTTCCACTGTCCCAGGCTGCTCCAAACCCATCCAACCTGGCCTGGGACACTGTCAGGGATCCAGGGGCAGCCACAGCTGCTCTGGGAATTCTATTCCAGGGCTTCCTCACTCTCACAGGGAACAATTCCTTCCCAGAATCCATCTAGCCATTCCTCCATCCCTTGTCCCCAGTCCCTCTCCAGCTCTCCTGGAGCCCCTTCAGGCCCTGCAAGGGCTCGGAGCTCTCCCTGGATCCTTCTCCTCTCCAGGTGAGCCCCCCCAGCTCTCCCAGCCTGGCTCCAGAGGGGCTCCAGCCCTGCAGCAGCTCCGGGGCCTCCTCTGGGCTCTCTGCAGCAGCTCCAGGTCCTGCTGATGTTGGCCCCAGGGCTGGGACAGCTCTGCAGGTGGGGCTCACCTGGGCAGGGCAGAGGAGCAGGATTCCCCCTCTCCTTTTCCGCTGCCCACACTGGGGGATCAGCCCAAGGCTCTGTCCCCTGAATTTCCTGCTGGCTCCTGCTTTTAGTGAAACTTCAGCCAAGGTTTGATTTTGGACAAGCCATCAGCCCAGCCCAACACTGTGTGTGGGTGCAGCCCTGAGTATCAGATAATTAGGTGTGATAATGTGATCATTAGGCTGTGCTGGTTTGGGGACTTGCTCCTGGTATTTTGCTTGTAAAACAATTATAATATGAACTTTTCAGACATCCACCTTTTGCAGGTTATTCCCTTGCCCTAAGTGTGTGTGTCCCTTTGTTTTCCAGGTGGGATTCATCGACTACATCGTCCATCCGCTCTGGGAGACGTGGGCTGACCTGGTGCAGCCCGATGCCCAGGACATCCTGGACACTCTGGAGGACAACAGGAACTGGTACCAGAGCATGATACCTCAGAGCCCATCCCCTCCCCTGGAGGAGCGGGGCCAGGACTGCCAGGGCCTGATGGAGAAGTTCCAGTTTGAACTGACGCTGGAGGAGGAGGATTCGGATGGGCCCGAGAAGGACGGCGAGAGCCTCGGCTACTTCAGCAATACAGAGACGCTCTGCGTGGCCCAGCCCGGGGAGGAGGAGCCCCAGAGGGAGGCCACCATCGAGATTGTGACAGAAGACACATCTCCTGTGGACACATAATGGCCTGGCCCCGCGGGAGTGGCTTTTAAACACTTGCGGAGCTTGCGAGCGGTCTCCGACAGCCTCCGCAGCCGGGGCTGAGCCTCTGCCACGGGGCTGGCAGATCCTCCAGCTACTTGAGATTGGAGTCAGGGTTACAGATGGGGTAGGGAGTGATTGCTCAGGAAATGCACGGGTGATTTGCGTTGTGGTTTGAGCCTCGTCAGCCGAGAGCACCGCGTTGTCCTGGAGCTGGCTTGGGTCGGGCCGAGGCGGCGCTGACACACAACTGAGAGATTTTATACTGTTAGTTTTGGAGTTTATACCAGTTAGACTGATAGAAACTACTGATCAATAACTCATATCCAACCTGTCCACCTGTCTGCAGACCTGTGTGCCTTCTTTGTAAACACTTTCATGTCTTTTCAAGAGTCTCTTAATTCAACACACGGAGCTTGGTAGTTCAAAAGCGACACAAGGTGTTTCGGAATTGACGGCTACTTTTTGGATTCTTCCTGTTACCAGAAGCAGTCTTCCTTTTTTTTTGTGGGCAATACCTGTCACTTTATTGCAGTTAATCACTTTGACAGACTAAACAGAAGGGGAAACCCTCTGCTTTGCATTACTGCACCTTCAGTGTGTTCTTAATCCCCCCGGTGACCCGTTGGGAGTCACTCGGTGCCGTCGTGCACCGTTCCCTCGCTGGGAACAGCGGGATTTTTTTCCTCCCCGGGGTTTGGGTTTGTGGTGAGCAGGACAGAGGGCAGGTTTTTTTTTCCCTGGCACAGCTCAGTCCATCCCTGAGTAAGCGTGGCAAGGCAGTGTGTGACACGCCTTCCCCCTCGGCAGCTCCCTGGAATTTGCACGCTCGGATGTTTGTGTTTCTCTGGCCTCTCGTCCACGTTCCCTAGGTTTAGGTCCACCATCCTCCTCCTCCTCCTGCACTGCCTCGAGCTCTACCACCTCCATTACTGTTTATAACAGTGTATTTATTACCTACTGTACATACTGTAATGTTTTGTAAGTTATTAATTTATATGAATTAGCATCGCCTGTCGGCGGCGATGTTAATGGGGTAGAAAACTCGGAATAAGAGTTGCCTTTTTTTCTTGTAACCTTTTGTATTGCATAAAGTCCAAGAACCTGAACATAGCTGAAGTGACAGACACAACCCAGGAAGGGCATTCGGGTGGCAGCCGCCCGTGGGGAGGGCACACCGCATCCCAGGGCAGCGAATTTGGGAATTTGCCAGGAACGCAGAGAGGGGGAACCGAACAAAGAACTCCCCACGCCCGGGCCGGCTTTTCAATGTCACAATGTTCCAATTTCTGAACAACCCAATGTGAATCTCTATGACAAAAAAAAAAAATGTGAACTGATGTAATAATTGTGCTGTGAAACTTCCTCTGACAAAGCTTGTCCGGCATCGTGAGCGGTGTCAATCTCAGTTTGTAAAATATGTTTCAAGCTTTTTGGTCCAACTCGTGACTAATTAGTTCATGACAATAGCACAGTTGTGCATGATCAATGGGTTTGTTTGTCTGTTGAACACTGCATTGTTCCAGGTGGTTATTTTATTGTTCCCCAAAGTTTCACACTATGTATGTTATAGTATTCTATATTGTGTTCAGACGCATTCTTAAGAGATTTTTATATGAAGTGAATAAATGAAAGCATGACCCAGCCTGCAGCTCTTCAGAGGGCTTTTGTCAACAAGACAGTGTGGGCCATGTCACCACTGCTCAGGGGACAGAAAGTGGGACCTTCCAAACCCAGAACCCTCCTAGGTCTTGATCCCAGAACCCTCCTAGGGCCAAAACCCAGAACCTCCCACAGCTGAAACCCAGAACTCTCCTGTGGCCAAAGCCAGAACTCTGATCTGGCCAAAACACAAACCCCTCTGATGGCTGAAATCCAGAACCTTCCTTTGGCCAAAATCCAAAATCTCTCACACCCAGAATCCAAGACCTGTCACAGCTGAGACCCAGAACCCTCCTGGAGCCAAAACCCCAAACCCTCCAATGGCTGAAACCCAAAACCTCCCATGGCTCAATCCCAGAACCCTCCTACAGCCAAAACTCAGAACCCTTCTGTGGCCAAAATGCAAAATCCTCCCGTGGCTGAAACCCAGAACCTCCAATGTCCTAAACCCAGAATCTCCAGTGTCTGAAACCCAGAACCTCCCATAACCAAAACCCAGAACCTCCAATGTCTGAAACTCAGAACCCTTCCGTGTCCTAAACCCAGAACCTCCCGTGGCTGAAGTCCAGAACCTTCCATGTCCTAAACCCAAAATCCCCATGGCCAGCTCCAGAGCCTCCATTCCCAGCGGCCCCGGCGGGGGCCGTTCCTCAGGCACGGGCAGAGGAGCGTTCCCGGTGGCACGGCCACCATCCCTGGAACGCCTGGGGACCTCGTCCTTCCTGCGGGTCGGTGGCAGCGGAGGCGACAGGAAGGCGAGCGCAGACAGGAAGCGGTGGCCGCGCACGGCCCGGCCCGCGGGAGCTTTCATGTCCCGGCCTGACCCAAAACAAGCGACTTTCCAGTAAAAAACATCCTGTGCCAGGGCAGGAGAGCGGGGCCGCGGTGCCGCCCTCGCCGCGGGTGACACCGGCGGTGTCCCCTGTGGGGCTCCGCTGGCTTTCCCTGGATTCGCTGGCTCCGAAGTGAAGTCACTGGAAAACAAGTGTGGATCTCATCCTGCATTCCCACCCGGCACTCCGCGGAGCAGCCAGGCCACCTTCTGTCACATCCCTGCTGTCCCAGCAGAAGGGGCTTCAGCCGGTGGATCCTGGGGGATTTTCCCAGGGTTGGAACCTCTGAAACTCTTTGGTGAAAATTCCTTGGTAGAAACTCCTTGAAGGGCCAGTAGTGATTTGTCTTTCCCAGTGGATGAACAGAATCCCAGAACTGGTTTGGGTTGGAAAGACCTTAAATCCCACCCAGTGCCATCCTGCCATGGCAGGGACCCCTCCCACTGTCCCAGGCTGCTCCAGCCCCAGTGTCCAGCCTGGCCTTGGGCACTGCCAGGGATTCAGGGGCAGCCTCAGCTGCTCTGGGCACCTGTGCCAGGGCCTGCCCACCCTGCCAGGGAACAATTTCTTATCAATATCCCATTTAAATCTCTCCCCTTTTAATTTAAACCATCCCCCCTTCACCCCAGCTCATCCTCCCCACGTCCCTGGGCTGTGGCAGCCGCGTCCTGCCCGCGGCTCCCGGGGATGTGCAGGGATGGGAAGGGGATGATTGGGCTGGAAAAGCACCGGCACTTCTGGGGGAAAGCTCCGAGCCGGGAGAGAGCAGCAGCGCTGGGGCTGCAGGCGGAGCACCCACGCTGGGCCAGGGGGTGCCCGGGCCGGGGGGGCTCTGCCCTTGCCCCCTCCCCTCTCTCTGCCCTGCCCCCTCCCCCCAGTCCTTGCTCTCTTCATTCCTGTCCCTTCCATGACCCAGTTCTGCCAGGCAGCTTCCTCGGGATCACAGCAGCTCTGGAGCTGGGCAGAGCCGCCTCTCGCTGCTCCTTCCCCGCAGCGGCAGCCGGGAAAATGTTCCAGAGGCCGCTGCACCGCAAAACCAACCCGGACCCTTCTGCTTTCCCTCTGTTTTAGGGTGGAAATCCCAGTTCAGGTGCTGGGAGATTCGCTGGCTCAGAGCCCTCCGTTCCTCAGGGGATGAGGATTCCCCGTGGCTCTGCTTCACCACCCTCACATCCAGAGCTGCCGTGGGACTCGCACGGATACCCTCGGCATGGGGAGGTGGAGCAGGGATGTGGCGCTTCCTTCTCGCTCCGGAGCGGAGCTGCTGGGGCTGCTCCCCCTCCCTGGTGGTCCCCAGGTCACTTCCAGGGGCTCCCAGCAGCGGGGTGGAAGGTGAAGGACCCCAGCTCGGGGTCTGCACCTTCCTGGGCCAGGGATGCACAGGGATGCACAGGGATCTGTCCCCTCCGTGCTGCCACCACTAACCACGGATGTCACCCAGAGCCCCTGGGTGACAGCTGGCCTTGTCTCCAAGGACATCGTTTCCCACTGAGGTTATGGAGCTGGGATTTCAGGGGGATTTCCACCAGCCCTGAACCCACCCAGGACACCAATCCCAGGGATGAGCAGTGGGAGCAGATCCAGCCCTTCCCGGGGCGGGGGGACAAGGGTCCCTCAGAGCCCCTGCCACTGCCAGGAAACTTCTGACCCGAGGTCACCGTTGTTCATAGAGACTGTGATGCAGAGAAATAAAATAATAACACAGCCCTGCTGCTCTTTCCCAGCTCAGCTGCTCTCCTGGGGGTGCAGCTGCATTTCCATGTCCTTTCTCCCCTGTTCCGTGGGAGTTAGGGATGAGCGTGGCTCACCGCTGGTGTGTGACAGAGCCAGAGCAAGGGACAGGACAAAATGGCCTCAGGTGGCACCTGGGGAGGTTTAGGTTGGATATTTGGGAAAATTTCTTCATGGGAAGGGTGGCCAGGCATGGGAACAGCTGCCCAGGGCAGTGCTGGGTCCCCATTCCTGCAGGGATTTAAAATCCATGCAGATGTGGCACTTGGGGACACGGTCAGTGGTGGCCTCAGAGAGCTTTTCCAACCTCAGTGATTCCATATCTTTCTGTCCCTGGTGCACAGCCCCGTGTCCCTCTGCTTGGGACGGAGCATTCCCAGGTCCTGATCCAGCCATGAGGATCTGCAGAGTGCCAGGAGCTCTTTGCCAGCCGAGGGGATCTGGGGGCCACTGGAGCAGAGTTCACCTGGAACGGCCATGGGTGAGAAAGGAGAAGTGAAAATGTGAAGCTCTGACAGTTCTGCAGTCAAAAACAGGAAGGAGCCGGGGGCAGGAGCACAAAGCCCAGATTTTATCGGAGCTGGAACGGGGCCGAGGGCTCCGGCAGCAGCAGCTTCCATGGGAAGGGGAGATGGGACTGCCAGGCTGGCCGTGGGGACACTGCGGGGACACGGGGTGGCCAGGAAGGCCAGGGCAGGTTGTGGCCCAGCTGCTGGGGTGTAAGGTGGGTTTGGGTGTTTTAGCTCTCCCGAATGTCCCTTTTGGGGTGACACAAGGACCCAATCCCAAGAGTTCCCATTCCCAAGGTCTCCCTGTCCCCAAGCCCTGCTGCCCAATTTCCTGCTCCGTTGGGGGCATTTCTGCCACCCTGGAGTGGCACCGTCCCCACCTCTGTCCCTGCACTGCTGGGGACACAGGGGACAGCAGAGCTCTGCCCGCGCGGGTGCAGGGTGGGCCCGGGGGGGGACGGCAGGACCAGGGGAGCGCGCGGTGCCGGCACATCTGTCCGGCCCCCGCACATCTGTCCGGCCCCCGCACATCTGTCCGGCCCCGTCCCGTCCCTGCGCAGCTGCACAGCTCCATCTGCCGAGCTCCCGGCGCTGCACAGGCCGCGGGCAGCGCCCCGGGAGCGGGGAATGTCCGCTCTGGGGACACGGCGGCGACACGCGGAGCCGGGACGGGCCCTGCAGGGCTCGCACAGAGCGGGCGGCACGGCTGGAGCCGGGCACGGCTGGAATCCCGCACAGCTGGAATCCCGCACAGCTGGAGGCAGACGCTCCAGGGCTGTTTCCCAGATGTTTCCCAGCACCGCCCCCGCCTCTGCCCCCTCCCCATCCTGTTTCTTTTCTGTGAAGAAGTTAGTTTGAGGAAGAATTCAATGTTCTTTATTAGCCGTGGTCCAAGCAGACAGGCCCAAAGGTGATCAGGACGATACCCAAAGATATTTTAAATTTTATTGAAGGACTCCACCTCATTTGTGAAGCTCTGGATTGTGCCAGGGCAGAATTTGTTTCTCTGGATTTCTTTACACAGCTGTGAAATTTTCCCTAAAGGAGGCAAAGCCGTGGGGATGGTGTGGGCAGGGGATGAGCTCCTGCACTGATCCTGGGGGGCAGGGGGATGGATCCATCCCCATCCTAAAGAACATTCCAGGCTGTGCTGCCAGGGATCAAACCCCAAACGGGCTCAGTAATATTTCGGGTGGGGCCCGTGGTGTGAAATGGGGGTGCTGGCTGCAGCCCCCCAGGCCTGCATGGGGGCTTTGCCAGTGCTCCTGATGCCTTTTTTTTGCCCTGAAAAATAAAGATTAATCAATTATCAACGTTCTGGA
>VXBC01012878.1:0-24601 GCA_013399945.1 Ploceus nigricollis
GAAATTGAAGCTTTGAACAACCAGTGCAGCCACCCTCAAGAGAATCACACAGAAATGAGCAGGCAGCCAAACCATGGGCACAGACCAAGGCTGTCCAATAACCACACTCAGCTACCCAAAGGTGTCTCTGGTACTGTTAAAGCAGGAAAAGACCACCCCAGGACCAAGAGCCAGCATAAACAGCACGTGCCAGGTGACCTCCCCAGCCTCCCAGCTGCTTCTTCCAGAGCAGGGATGTGTTGGGGACCTGGATGCTGAGAATTTCAGACTTTCTGTGCTGACAGACTCTGATCCCCAAGAGAACACTGCACTGACCTGAGGCCGTGGAGAAGCTTTCAAAATGGAATGATGGAACTGGGATTGTGGGTGTGGAGTTTGAATAGAAGTGTGTGATAGCACAGGGTGGAAAACTGAGAGTTTAAGGGTTTAGAATATAGAAATATATATAAAGCAAGATGGAGGTTTTAGGGGGCTGTGGCTATATTTTGGAAACACTGCTGTGAGATTTCCCTGGTGCAGCTGTTTAAACAAAAAGAACAGAGCTGCCATGCCCAGAACACACTACTGGGAAGCAGCAGGACAGTTTACACTCCTTACAAACACTTCACACCTTGCAAAGAGCATGGGCAGTGCTGCTGAGCTGCTCTGGGTTGCAAAGGCTTCACTTTGGGTGCTGCACCCAATAAATCTCCCTGATTTATTGGGCAGAAGGTGGAGAAATCACCCATGGCACTGGGGAGGCCACCTTGGAGAGCTGCCACCTCTGTGAGGTGGAGCCAGCCCTCGTGGGCTGGTGTGTTCACTAATCAGGGTACAGCTGTGGTCACTTGCTTTGGGGAATTCCCCTGGGAATCCAGATTGCTTCTCCAAGACATAGATGTGCAGGGTGCTGCAGGGCCTCTGGGCTCTCTGCTGTCTGCCAGGGGAGCTGGGGATGTGACAAAGTGACTTCTCAGCTGCTAAAGCTGATGCTGACAGCCTCTGGCAGGCTGGAAATGCAGTGCCTGGTTGAGATGCTCCTGAAAATGATGGCAGAGGAAAAAAAATGAACATCTAAACACCTTTTGAGGCTAGGTACTTGTTATGTCTGGCTTGGTTTGTCCCTCTCTGGTATATTTTGGATCTGTTTTGTGGTCTGGGTCCCCCTGAACCTTGTTTGACTTCCCAGGGCTGAGCCTCCATCCTCCTCCATGGGCACAGCAGTGCTCTCCTGCTGTCGGGCTGTCCCTTGCCCCAGGCAAGATTTACCTTCCCTAAAGCACTTCGAGGGCCATCCCAACCCATCTGCTGTGACTTCTGAGCACATGCCACGTAGGTGGGTCGTGATGAAGAGTTTACCTTGGTGTGCCTCACCTCTTAGGAGCAGAGAGGCTCAGTGAGACCTTTGTGCCATAGCCACGGGCACGTGTGGCTCATCCTGGCACTGCTTCTGTTCCTGGAACTCCTGGCAGCAGCAGCAGGAGGAGGGGAGAGCATGAAACAGGGATTTTACACAGCAATAACTTCTATTGAAGCCAGCTCCTACATGTGTGCCTTGGGGATGTCTGTTATTTCAGTTGCTGAAGGCAAACTTGCCCTGGAATACTACTTTTTAAAGATTTTTTGTTTCTCACTTTCCATTACTCAAGCCCAATTGCATTGCCAAAGAAGCAATAGACAGGATTTGTGATAAATGACACGATGATTTTTAGGTATTTTCAAGGATGGTGTGAGTGGTTTTGGCCAAGGATGGTTTCAGTTCCAGGTTTATGTGAGATGCTGGCACTCACTAAAATAAAGATCACCAGAATTACAGTACCACCAGAATTATTTGTAGTGGTTATGTGTCACCCACCCTTACCTGAACTGCAGACTCCTAATTTATTGCTTAAGGCACTTAGGGAGAAATAACTCTTCATATATGAGCTAAAGCTCTAGGAAAAATGTCAGGAAGAACAGCAGGAGCTGTGATTCCATCAGTGAAGGAGGACTTTCCCATATTGTGACTTGTAAAATGATTCCCCATAAAACATGGGAAATAGACTGTAAATCAAATTGGATTTGCTGGTGCTGTCCAGAGAATTTGTGGCTGTCTCAGCCCTGGAAGTGATTGGATGGGGCTCTGAGCAGCCTGGTCTTGGGGAAGGTGTCCCATGGCAGGGATTGCAATGAGATCATCTTCAAGGTCCATTTCAGCCTGAACCATTGTGTGATCCCACCTCAGCTGGGAAGCTGGGGAAGCAGCTCTGTCTCTGTTGGTTTGTAGCGTGCCAGGGTCCCCTCCTGCCCAGCCCCCTCGTGTCCCTGGAGCTGCAGGGGCTGTGCACTGTGGGTCTGAGCCAAGGCAGCAGCAGGTCTGGGGGGGTTGTTCCCCACCAAAGGGCTCTGCTTTGTGCTCCAGGACATCCAGGGAGGCACGAGAAGCACAGGAGCTCTTGCTGGGCTGGCCAAGAGCTGTGGCAGCACGGGGACACCTGTCACAGCGAGTCCTCATCCAGCACAGGGAGGGAGTTCATCAGAACAGCACTGCACAGACTGGGCCCCCCAAAATAATCCTCAAGGGCTGTCACTGGCCAAGCTCTGTCTGTTGGGGGTTCCTCAGTTCATATTTAGCTGTAGCTGGTCTGAAACAGGCTGGAAATGGAGATTGGGTCTTTTTCAGGCTGATACTGCAGAGAGAGACCTGGTGTGATTCCCTGAAAGGCTTTTAACCACCCTGCCATCAAAGCTGCTGGGTGGGGCAGGGATGACCCTGCCAGAGCCCATTGTTTGCTCCTGAACCCGACCCCATCTCCTGTCACTGAGCTGGCACCGGCTGTGTCTGAGCTGGGGAAAAATGAAAAGAGTTGTTAGACCTGATTTTTTCTATTTTTTTTCTCTAGCTCGCCGGCCAAACTGCAATGTCAAGGAAAAAATACTGCTTGGATCCAACAAAAACATTCATTTAATTTTAGATTGTCTTTTGGAGCAGAAATTCAAAATAATTTGTTTTGAAATACATAAAAATAAAAAAAAACCCATTGTTTTTCAGCTGAAACTTTCAGCTAGCTCTTACTCCCCAAAACTTGCATTGCTGGGCCAGATGTGAAAGGGAGAAAAAGGGTGAGGAGAGAGTTTTGGAGCCCAGGAGGAGAGGGAGAGGGAAGGTGGAGTGATCCCCCAGGAGCACCTGAGGCTGTGCAGGGTGGGTTTGGGGTGCTGCTGTCACCTGCAGGAAGGAAAATCCCCAGGACTGCAAAATGAACTTGTTCTTTGACAATCCCAGAACAGCAGGAGGGTCCTGCACAGACAAAGGGCTTTGCATTATTTCCAGGATGCTGAAAGCTCTGCAGGTTGGCTGGGTCAGCTGCCAGCAATGATCTGCATCATGCAGACCCACGTGAAAGCTGGTTGATACCACAGCTCCTCATCCTTGCTTTAAGCCCCATAACAAACAAAATGCTGCTCCTGCATGGCAAACCCTTGCTCTTTTTTGGACAACCACATCTCTCACATTTTTGAACCAGTGAGGAGCAGCTCACTGCTGACATTGACAACATTCACACATTTCTCTGATGGGTTTTCATGCCCAACTTAATTTATTTACTGTTTTTAACCACTTGATCCATCACAGCTGTTCCCTGCTCTGCCACTTCCCCATTGCTGCACACATGTAGGGCAGTGATTTTCATGTTCCCACTGGCTGCTGCCCAGGGATTGCTGTTTGAGCTGTGACAACATTCAGAGGTGCTCAGAGAGAGCAGCTACCTTTGTCCACAGTGCTGGGGGATCCAGGGAAAAGCAGGCCTGTCCTTCCCACCCTGCATCCCTGAATTTCTCCATGACTGGTGTGTGCTGGCTGGCAGAGGAAGAGGTCATATTTCTTATATTCCTATAAGAATATATTTCTTATATTCCTATAAGAATAGGGCAGTGCTGCTCTCAAACCAACACTGACCAAGAGGCAGCACTGCCCAGGCCTGCACTGTGTAATTAATTCCTAAAACAATCAACCATTCTTCTGATTGCTTTTAAAAAGAAAAGTTGTATTCTTCAGAGAATTCAGTTTCTAACACGCCTGTCCTCTCCTGTGGCAGTGAAGCTGTAATTTTCCTGAGTGTTACAGAGTGTTGTAGCCTCTGTTGGATGAAAGCACCTTGATCCCTGCACAGACTGTTCTTCAGGGCCTCACAGTCAGTTTCTGTGGCTTAGCAGATATCAAGAACTGTTGATGGCACTTGGCAAACTTTCCTCAGCACTTCCTTGCTGCAAAACCCGAGGTGAGGCCGTGAGAAGTCCAATCCAAAGGCACAATTGTTTTATTTTACTCCCATGCTGACAGAATATATTGCCACAGATGGAAATGCAATGTGCCATCACGTGTTTCTGATGGCTCATGGTGACTGATGGAGCCTTGGTGTGAAAAGCCCTCCTGTGGCAGCTCTGTGCTGTGCTGGGGTGGCCACATCAGGGCTGTGATGGGTTTGCTTGGGTGTTCTGCTGTTTCCAGGCTTGGTGGCGTGTGTGGGCAGGGGTAGAGCTTTGCTCCAGGTAAGAAAAACATCCCAACATCTGTCAGAAAACAGTTTGGAGAAGCAAGGAAATCCAGCCTGTGGAGAAAGACAAATAACAAACCACAACACACAGGCATTTGCAGAACACAATGAAAGGTCCTGTGGGGCCCAGTGGGTGATTTCTGCTTCCCCAAAACAGCCATCCTCTTCCTGTGACCACCTGGGCTGAGCAGGGAGACGTGGTGGCACAGGGACTGGGGAGATGCTGCAGGGACATCCCAGAAAGCAGCACTGACAGAGAGTGGGGTGCTTTGCCTGTACCTCTTAGACCAGGGGTGTCTTGGGGTTTGCTGCACAAGGTGTGATCCAAATCCAAGGAAAACGTCTGTGGAAGGGGAGAGGGCTTTGTATTGCAGTGATTTGTGAGGATTTAACCCGTGGACAGATGTGTGAGGCCAGGAACCTCACAAAAAGCAGGCAGAGGTGACCTGCAGGGCACACCTGTCCCTTGGGGTGACACAGCCACACCAGGGAGTTCCCCTGGCATCCTCAGGAAAAGCAGCTGTGCTTGTGCAGCCCTGGCTCCCTGTGGGATCACAGAAGCAGTGGTGTGGTGGGAGAGGCAGCACAGCCACTGGTGACTCAGCCTGTTCCCACAGTGACTGGCTGGTGACAAGGACAGCCCAAGGCACAACCCTGTCAATGAGGTTTGGGTTCCAGAGGGGGCTCACAGCTGCCTGGGAAGCTGCTTCCTGCTGTGTCACTGCTCAGGTGAGCCTCTCACAGGGCTGGCATCCATGGGGGATGGCACCAGAGCCTGGGTAAGGAAAGGTTTTGCCCAGTGCTGTGACACTTGTGAGAACAGCTGACTGTGCTGGGCAGGAAGGGGCTCGTTGGGAAGTTCTTGCCTGAGTTTCAACACTGATCACTGCCCTGCACACTCTGAAGCACAACATCAGTCATTTCCATGACCTGAACTTCTCATTTCAGGTTCAAATCTCATGGCCAGAGCTGTCACTGTCCCCTCCATTTCCCTCAAGCACTGTGCTGCCTTCGTTGCTCTTTGGTCAAACAGATGGAAGTTAAACTGGAGGGATGATTGCAAGTTGGAACTAGCAGCAAAAGAGGTTTTTTTCTTCCCTTTGTCCATGCCAGATGAGTATTATTTACAGGAAACACTTTGTACAGCTTCAAGATTTGTTTAGAGAATGAGTGTAGGGGAGGAGACAGCTAAAGGCAGAATGGAAATTAAAAAGGTCACAGCAATTCTCAAGAAAATCCATAATTTCCTGGAGTGGGAGTATTGCTATTCTGGGGACTGAGGGAAGAGTGGAGCTTGGGGGAGAGTGTGCTGAGGGATGAACTGACTCCCTCTGGGACCAGCTTGGCCTCGGGGGGCTGAGCCCAGAGCAGCTGCTGGGGACAGAGGGTCCCTGACACTGCCTCGTTCCCTCTGCTCCTCCAGAGTCACGTCCGTGGTGGCCGTGCCAGGGAATCTCAGAACACCCCGGAGCAGCCCCTGGGGACACGTTTGCTCCAGCCTGATGTTATCCAGGCAAATGGGGATTGCCTGCAGCTTTGTGTCATGGAGAGAGTAAACAAAGGAAGAGGATGAGATGCCCTCAGCCCTGTGGGGTGACTCAGTGCTGAGCTCTGAGTGCCTGGGCACGTACAAAGAGTTGCTGAGGAGAACAACAGATCCTGGAGCAGGACAAGTCAGGACAAGGGACGTGCACAGGACAGCCCAGGGAGGTGGCAGGGGGCTGTTGCAGGGAGTTAAGGAGGCTGGAGGCTCTGTTTTGCCTGCAGGAAAGGCTGAAGAAGAGCAAGTGTCACCCACCCTGGCTGGTGGGAGCCCTCAGCCTGGCCAGGTTGAGATGGGGGACTCAGCCACCAGCACCCTGGAAAGGTCTTTGAGCACAGGTCACCCTTTGCTCTCTGCATTTTCAGCTTCCATCATTCTCCCAAGATGACTTTCAATTAACTTTCAAACTTAAAAGCAAAATCTAGGTGCATTTTATTCAGTAGGAATGAGGATGGAACATAATTCTTTGCCAGCATGGAATTTAATTTGAAGCATTGCAGTTGATGATGTCACCAGTCCAAGCCTAATTCTCCTCGTCCTCTTTGCTCTGGGGAAGGTTTTCAAGCTCACTGATTTTCAGTGCTCTAGTGATAGAAGTCACATGTGCTGCAGTGCCCTTATCTGAGGTCAGTTGCTAGAAACACTGTGAAATCCTTCAATCCAGACCTTTTTCATGTCTTCTTGCAGCCCACTCTGCCTCATGCAGGGCTTTTTCCCCCCTGGTGTCCTGCCCTCACGTGTTTTAGAGCATGTTTTATAAAATTGGTGATAATGCTGAGAAATGTGAGTTTGAGCTGTGCCCAAACTGTCTCAGAACCACCACACCACAGGGTTTCAAGTGCTTGTTTTTTAATTTATTGATTTTTTGGGGTTTTTTTTTTAGCAGGTAAGGTATGACTCTCTGAGCTGTTGAGTACCTACTGAACAGCTCAGACCCAACCTGAAGGACTGCCACTACTGCAGCTAATTACCCTTTGACATTAATTTCCATTCAGCTCCATCTGCATCTGTGAGCACTTCCCCAAATTGCTGTTCTGACAAGTGAGATGCCCCAGTTGTGGAGCCCCACATCTGAGAGCTGGGGAAGGCTCTCGGTGCTGTGGCTTGTCGTGGCTTGGGTGGTCTCCTCATCCTGCTTGGCAGCTGGAGCAGGAGGCTGGGAGTTATTTCCCATGGTGGGTTTTTGTCAGATAAACCTCTCAGCAGGGATGTGGAGTGGTCTGACAGCTGATTCCTGCAGTTACTGCTGGGAGCAATGAGTTAATCTGGGGAAGGATGAGCTCAGCCCTTGAGAGCTTGATCCATCTGGGGAGGTTTCAGAGCTTCCTCTGCTCTGCATGGTCCTTGATGGACCAGCCACTCTCCAGGAAATCATCATCATGCAGCAGTGTTTTAAATGCATCTCTTTTAAAATCCATGTGGAGGGGAGAGGGTGTCTGTGGCTGTGTTTTGTGTGTTTGGCTTTGTTTTTAGAGCTCATCCTGGGAAAAGCAAGAGCCCTGTGCTTGAGCTGTGATGGAGAGGGAATAGTAAAAAGATGTTTCATAACATCTGTGGATTAATGTTCAGATCTTACTGAGCCTTTCATCTCCTTTGGGCCCTGAATACAAATATGGGAATGGATATGAGGCAGAAAAGGCTCCCATGGCAATGTGCTGGGTGCTGATTATTGCAGGGTTTGCATTAAACCCTTTTATAGGCTGCACCTCTTCCTTGCTGGATGATTTTTGGGCTCCTGTTGGCAGAGGTAACACAGGAGAAGGATCTGGAAGGTTGGTACAGGGCATAGTCACACAGCTCCTGCTGAGCCAGGAGCAAACCCTCACCTTAGTCCTGGCTAAAAAGAAGCAGTGTCCTCATTCCTGGCCCTGTGGCAGGATTTCTGTGTCCAGAGCCCCTCCAAGTGATGGACAGGCTGCTCCTGGGAGGCACTCAGGGCTCAGAAGTGCTTCCCACAGGTCAGGTGTACACAGCAGCGTGGGTCAGTGGGAAAGGACAAGGGACGTGCACAGGACAGCCCAGGGAGGTGGCAGGGGGCTGTTGCAGGGAGTTAAGGAGGCTGGAGGCTCTGTTTTGCCTGCAGGAAAGGCTGAAGAAGAGCAAGTGTCACCCACCCTGGCTGGTGGGAGCCCTCAGCCTGGCCAGGTCTGTGCTGGCAGAGATGTCCCCAGGTGTCTTGGTTTGGAAAGCCAGGTGTCTGCTGAGGAAGGCAGGAGCCTCCCCTGAAATGGAAAATGTAAACCCCCTCCCTCTGAATTGTTATAAATTTGAAATTAAGGGGGGGCTCTCAGGCAAAAATATGGGAGCAGGAATAACAGTTCTTTATTAGGGAGGAAAAGAAGAAGATAAAATAAACAATGCAGTAACCAAAANTGCCCAAACAGGCCCTGCTTTCCCCAGGGCTGCTCAGGCTCTCCTGCTTCCCATCTGGAGCTGCCCTTGTTTGAATTTCTGGGGGAGCACAGGGTGCCAGGGTGGGTTTGTTTGTGCCTCTCTCTGAGCAAACACACACACAGGTGGCAGGTGGCACCTTGTCCTCTTGCAAGGGGCTCAGAGATCCATGGCAGAGCCCTGCCTTGTGCACACAGCCTGCAGGAGCTCCAGCCCTGCTCGGGGCAGGATGTGCTCATTAACAACCTCATCAGGGGCAGGTACTCATCTCTTCACTCTGGTGACAAGTGACAGCACTCGAGGAAACAGCTGGAGCTGAGTCAGGGCAGGTTTAGGTTGGATTTGAGGAACAGTGTTTCACCCAGAGGGTGGCTGAGCACTGGGACAGGCTCCCAGGGAAGTGGTCACAGCACTGAGCCTGTCTGAGCTCAAGGAGCATTTGGACAATGCTCTCAGGCACATGGTGGGACCCTTGGGGTGTCCTGTGCAGGGCCAGGAGCTGGACTCGATGATCCTGATGGGTTATTTCCAGCTGAGCATGTTCTGTGATTCTGTGAAAAAACTCAAACAGGACACAGTGGGACCAGGCAAGGACCAGCACAAGGGTCTGATTTACACACCAGACTCAAGTCAGTGGCTGTGGGAGGTTCCTATAAAAGATCCACATCCCACGTGGGCTGAATTGCCAGGCTGTGTCATCATCAGCTGGAGGAATAGCTGAGGGTGACAGGTACTCCAGGCAGGTGCCTGTAAACGTGGGATGGACCTGACTGCAGAGTGAGGGGTGGGAGGCAGGCTGTCAGAGCAGTGTAAATGAGACCAGGAGATGCTTCCCATCAGAGCTGTTCCCTTTGCCAACCCCTGCTGCTGTGCCCTGGCTCCCCAGTGGGGACAGAGATGCTCCAGGTGCCAGCAGAGCAGCCCCAGACCAAGGGTTTGTTTGCACATTGTTGTTGGAAATAACCCACCAGGATCATCGAGTCCAGCTCCTGGCCCTGCACAGGACACCCCAAGGATCCCACCATGTGCCTGAGAGCATTGTCCAAATGCTCCTTGAGCTCAGACAGGCTCAGTGCTGTGACCACCTCCCTGGGGAGCCTTTCCAGTGCTCAGCCACCCTCTGGGTGAAAAACTGTTCCTCAAATCCAACCTAAACCTGCCCTGACTCAGCTCCAGCCATTTCCTTGAGTCCTGTCAATTGTCACCAGAGTGAGGAGATCAGTACTGATGCCTTGTGAAGGCTGACCTAGAACAGAGAATAGACAGAGCTAAAGAATAAAGCAGGGATTTATTCAAAGGATCTCCTCCATGGATGCACCTTGGGCAGTACAACCCAAGATGGCCACAAAAAATGCACAACCAGTCATGGGGTCTCTCACTTTGATCAGTTCTGCTCCATTTGCATCTTGGAGTTCATTGTCCAGTTCCAGCTTTAGCCCATGCAGTCCCATCCTGCTTGTTTTTCTCTCTTCAGCCCACGTTGTTTGTGCTCTTGGGCCTGAGATTTGGATCATTTGTCCTTGGTCCCCAGCTGGAGAAGGAATTGTTTTGTCTCCCTGCTCTGTGCACAGAGCTCACCATCCCCTCATATGAAGCTCAGAATTACACACTAAAGCAGCACAGACTCTGAAAAATATAAAAGCCAAATCCTGAGGCATCAGTACCTGCCCTGTGATGCCCCTCATGAGGATGTTCATGACCACAGTGAGGTCTCCCCTCAGCCTCCTCTTTTTGTTTGGTTGTTGTCCTTTTCCAGAGTATTTGGGTTAATTTGAAATCTAATAATCTCTAATGTTTCATCCTCACTTGGGATTGCCATCACCTTTACTAAGCTTTCTTCCCATTCCTGGTGGGAAATGGATGGTGTATCCTTAGGTCAAAACACAGCTGGGAGGTCAGACTTTGGATTAAAAGCTGCCTTGCCACAGCCCCTAAGAACAGCCTGGAAGCATCCAAGCCCTGTTGCCTATAGATTATAGGCAAAATAAGACTGTAAACCAAGTAGAGACCTCTGCTTTGAGGGTTTAACAGCCTCCTCTGCTTTTCAAATCATGTCATCATAATCTTTGCAAGATTAAGCACTGTTTCAGCTCCAGGTTTTTTTTTTTAAATTTCACTTTCTCATGGAATAAACTGATGGTGACAGATGCCCAGGAGCCCTGGAGGTCATTGCTTTGTTTATACACAGGGAATTTAGGGAGTGAAGGGTGACAGTTGCCCCTGGAGAGGGATGTGGATGTCACCTTCTCATGGAGCACAGGTCTGTGTGGCAGTGAGCTTATACCTGAGCAGAGCCTACAGAGGGTTTTGGGTTCCTCCAGAGCATCCTCTAAATATAAATGGATAAATATATGGATAAATATATAAATATCTACATATATAAAAATATAAATGGATAAAAATAAGTGGATAAATGTGGCCTTTTGCCTGGGAAACAGAGGAACACTCTGTCTCATTGGGCTTGTGTGGCCAGCCTGGGGCACCACCAGGTGAGCCCTGCTCCTTGTCAGGTGACTGCAGATAAGCCACATGCTTCCTATTCTGGCAGCTCATTCAGACACTGATCTCAGAGCTGAGGGAGATAATTTCCTGTATTACTGAGGCCCGGAGAAAAACAAGGTGGAATTTAATTTTGCCTGAGTTGAGCCAGCTCAAAGCATCTCTGAATCAGAGCTGGTCCCTGCAGCCTCCCCAGCAGATGATTCACCCTACCTTCCTGTTGGAACCCTGGGCACTGAGAATTTCAGACTTTCTGTGCTGACAGGCACTGATCCCCAAGAGAACACTGCACTGACCTCAGGCCGTGGAGAAGCTTCCAAAATGGAATGACAGAACTGGGATTGTGGGTGTGGAGTTTGAATAGAAGTGTGTGATAGCACAGGGTGGGAAACTTAGAGTTTAAGGGTTTAGAATATATTAATATATATGAAGCAATATGGAGGTTTTAGGGCAGTGGCTGGTCCTTCTTCTTCACCTTCTTCTTCACCTTCTTCTCCATGGGTTTGGGTGGTTTTGTGTAATTGGATAAAAAAGTCCACATTGCAGGGCATGGGTGGTTGGTTATTGGGTTAAAAGTAAAAATAATTGAGGTGTCATTTCTTAATTGGTTAGTTTATCCTTCAAAGGCCTTGTAGAGAGAGATGGGGCTCCATTTTTAGTTTGCTGGAGTGAAGTGCTGTAGAACTCAGGGTTTGTGAGACTGTAACATAGATAAGAACTAATAAACATCTGAGTCCCAACAAGAAATTCCACCTCACACATTTAATCCCGACTTTAGCAAAAAAGAAACAAAGATTCCACATCTTCCCCCTCCATCTGGGGCTGGAGGTGACTCAGTGCTGCAGAGCCCAGCTCCTGGTGGCTGTGGCTTCCAAGCACTGCTGGGGTGAGGAGTCAAACCCTCTGGAGGTCTCAGGTTATGGTTCTATCCTTCCTTCAGGCACTGGAGCAGGTGGCTGCCACCTTTCAGCCGGTGACAAGCGCGTGGTGGCTGCTGGGTGTGGCAGTAGGTTCCAAAAGCAGGGGCAGCAGCATCCCCCCTGCAGCTGGGGGTGCTGGCCCTGAGCTGCTCAGGGCACAGCTGGTTGAGGGGCAGCTGGGTCATGCTAAGGCCAGGCACTGTCACCAGTCTGATGTCTCAGACATGGCCAATGTTCTTCTCTGGCTCTGAAGCTGCTCACAGAGAGGTGCTTCAGTGGAGAGGAAGAGGGGTGCCAACAGGAAGCTGAGACAACACAGAAACATTTTCTGCTCATGATCTCAGCCTCTGGAGATAAGGCTGGAATTTTGACACCCCCCAGAGCATCCTGGCCTCATGTCAGTCCTGCAGCTCGGGACAGGGCAGGGAGGTTCCTGCCTGGGTGATGCTCCTGCCAGGGGTATCCAAAAGGTGGTTTGGGCTGGAGAGATGTGGCAGTGCCATGGATGCCCTCTGGAACAGAGGTGCTGGAGTGCTCAGGCTGCAGAAGATGCTGTTTGTGAAAGGTCAGCTCGTGTAATGAACTCTGACCATGTGGTGGGGTCATCAGAAGTGACCTGAGCCTCCAGACAGGGAAATACCTCTCAGGTGTGGCTGGCAGCAGGCTGTGCATGCCCCAGGGCAGGTTTCTCACTGTGTGGTTCACTCCTTATGGCACAAGGTGCCTGTTCAGGAGCTCCACCTGATGCCTCAGGTTTNCACACCCCGCTGGGATCCCCGCTTGGCGCAGCGCGGGGGCTCGGCAGTGCCAGGGTCAGTGCACCGGGGTTTGGGTCACTCAGGAGTAGCAGCAAGTGCCTTTTTTGTGGCAAGGATTTGCATAGTGGAGACTGAACATCTGGATTGTTGGGTGAGTGACTGGGGGGGCTCTGGATGGGACCCAGGGCTCCACTGACAGCTCCGTTACACCGAGCGCGCCACGTTCCACGGACAATGCTGCCTTTCACCAGACCCACAGAATAGGCTTTGTGCCTCCTGTGTGAGCCCTCTTTCTCTCTAGAAAGGCTTCCTCAGAGGCTGCAGGCACTGCTCCATGGCTTGGAATGGTTTTCACCTGTGCCAGGAGTGATTTCACTCTGCCTTTTGCCGGGGCTGGGCTGTTTGGTGGTGCCAGTGCTTTGCTTTTCCCTTGCTGGCAGCTGGAGAAGCCCATCAGAAGAAGGAGTTGCACTGGGACCTCTTGGTACCTGGACAGGGGCACGTGTAACCATGGAGTCAAGAGGTGGTTTTTATATCTGGGCTGTATTTAAATGAACCCATTCCTAATTTTCCTGCTCTGCTCTAGAGAATGGCTTGGCAGAAAGGGAGGTGCTGGGTCTAGAATTATTTTATTCATAGAATCAAAAAATATTCTGAGATGGGACACACAAGTTTATCAAATCCAGCTCCTGGCCCTGCACAGGACAGCCCCAAAATCCCATCCTGTGCCTGAGAGCATTGTCCAAACTCTTGAACTCTGGCTGGGTTGAGGCCATGACCACTGCCCTGGGGACGCTGTTTGTGCCCCACCACCCTCTGGATGAACAATCTTTTCCTAATATCCAACCCAAGCCTCCCCTGGCACAACTTTTTGCTGTTTCCTTGAATCCTCTCACTTGTCACCAGAGATAAAAGATCAGTGCCTGCCCCTTGTCCCTTAAAGATTTTAAAGGACGACTCAACAGGATATTGGCACTTACATATGGATTCTACATCTTGTTTTTAAATGAGCTTACTGCTTCTGTGCTGGGTATCTCTGATGGATTCTGGGGCACAGCATGGGCCATGGGGACCTGTGAGAACCTGGCCCTTCATTAAATGCCTTGAAATGGTTTATAGAGAGAGTCTGGGGGCAGAAGGGGAGCACACAAGGAATTTAATCTTGGAGTTGACTGGCTCCTCACAGACAGAGCTCTCTCTTCCATCTCCAAGCCAGAAAGACCAACCATGGTCCCACAACCAGCTACACGAGTGGCTTGAGGGTCATCTTGTAAGATCCAGATGGAATTCTACTGAAGTTTGTAAAGGCACTTCTGCAAACTCCAGTGAAAGCTGATCTGCAGCTTTAGGCACTCAAATATGTCCTAAGTTTGGCTGAAGTTCTCTTCCAACTTCCCTGCTGCAGCCACTATTAAATATAATTGTAAGATACAAGGAAAAACACCAAGGAATGTTATTAGTTTATGAAACTGGGTTGCCTTGGCTACTTCTGAGGTAGAATTAATAGGAGAAAACCCTCAATTGTATGAGGCCAGGGCTTCATTGTAGTCTCAAATTGTAATTTCCCTTCTCCCCCTTTTAAGGACAGCGGACATTATCTCAGGAATCTATAGATAGTGTCTGAGTCATTCTTTAAAGTACAGCTAAAATGTAAAAACATTAAATAATATATCCCTGCAGCTCCTCTGACCAGGGGAAGTGTTTGACACCTCATTTTACGGGCAGGGAAGAGTATGTGGAGGAGGAAAATTACGTGCAGAGAGTCATGTTGGAGTCCTGGTGGCGGCTGAGCAGTTCTGACTCCTCTGCTTGCAGCTGGCTTTGCCCCATGGCTGAGCTGGTCCTCCCACCTCAGCATCTGCCCAGGGCAGCATCAGCCTCGTAGGAGCAGGGAACCAACCAAGGTGTGACTGGGCTTGGGGTCAAAGATAAATGTCCATTTATGATGTCCCAAAGGAGAAATTGCCATTCTGAGCTTAGTTTTTTTGTGTAGGGCTGCTGAACCACAGCTCAGAGCTTGGGCTTTCTGACTTTCAGGCAATTCTGTGCAGTATCAGAGCACCCCAGGGGCATCACTGTGTGAGCTGTTGGTGCTGAGTGTGTGTGTTCAGGCTGCTGCTGCACTGGGGCTGCTCAGGTGGAAGGGCTCTGGCAGTGTTTGCAGCCTGAAGCATATTTAGAATGTGTTTACCTGTGTGGAGGGAAAAGTGGCCATTGTCTGCTTGATCTTGGTACTCTTCCAAGGTAGCCTGTTCTTGATTGAGTGGCCAGAAAGTTTGTGGATCTTGACCCTGAATATTCATCTGAGTTTCTGGCTAGGAAGGGATTTAGTGACCATGGGCCCTTGGCTGCTCCTTTGCCTGGTGCTGTTCCTTCACCCTTACCTGGCTGCAGTGGAGCATCTCTCGTGGGGCAGGAAGGAAGAGGACACTTTGTCCAAGTCTGGAGTGACACTGGGACTTGCACCTAAGGAAAATCCCTGGCTGAGCTTTTCCCTGTGCAGCATCTGCAGGGTCAGACACTGCTCTCAAACCCCAAGGCTGCCCTGTTCCTGCTGCAGCTCTCATTTGGCTGTTCCAAAGTGGCTGGGTCTGCTCTGGGTGTGCTGACAAGGACCCCGTGGGTCACCCCGTGGGTCACCCAGGCTCAGGAGAGCCCTTAACCCCTGCCCTTTGTCGTCTGCTGCCCTCCAGCCACCGCGCTGCTGCCTCTTTGTTCTGGGCTTTTCTCCTTTGTAGGTCCCCACCCCTCTCTGGGAAAAATCAACATTTGCCTTGCAGAGCCTGGCCAACAGAAGGGGTCTGTATTCCATCCCGATGGCAGCCCCAGGCTTGCAGGGCTCCCATGATAAATCCAGTGGTGTTTGTTGCCAGGGGGACCCTCTGAAACACAATTTTGGGAGTTCTGTGTGTGTGTGAAACGAGCAGGGAGGCTGTGAACGGTCACTGGGGCTGAGAAAAAAAATATGATTGCATTGAGGTTAGAAGGAGATGGCAAAAAATTGATTTAAACTCTGAGTAAGGGTGACTTTTTAATTTTATTTTGTTTCTAATCTGAAGTACCACGTTGCTGCTTCGTGTGCTAGAGCTGCACAAAGTGCTGGAGCAGAGCAGAGGGGCAGATGCTGGGCTGGGAGGTTTGCACCAGTGTGGCTTCCCTGGCCCCACGTTGGGCTTTTTCCTGGGGGCTCCCCTGACAGGGGAAGCCCTCCTGGAGCAGTTCTGTGTCAGGAAAAGGAGACACACAGGACTTTTTTGGTCTTCAGCTTCTTGTTTTATTGTTATCTTATCAAAACTTCAGCATGCCGTCTGCACCAGACCTTGCATGCAGGAAAACAGCACAAAAATGGCCAACAACCTCGTGTTACAAGGCCTTTTAAGTCTAATCAAAAACTAAGCTACCCAATTAAGAAGTGACACCTAGATTATTTTCCTTTTTAACCCAATAACTGACCCCTAAAGACCCACAATGCAGACCTTTCTATCCAATTACAAGATGCCACCCAAACCCATGGAGAAGGAGGAAGAAGAAGGAACTCGAGACAACACCCTGTGCCCTCCATCTTGCTTCAATCCACAATACACTAAAAATCCTAAAACCTAAATTTCTCACCCAGGGATACACCTACACTACTCTCAATCATCTATTTCACACTTTTGTGGATTCCAGTCTATCTTGAAGTCTAGGAAGCTTTCTCCATGAATGAGGGTCAAAGTCAGTGCTCCCCTCAGGGTCAGGACACCCCAGGGCAGACAGAGAAACATTCCCCTTGCCCTGGGTTCCAACACACCAGGACTTCTCCTGTGAGGTCACAGGCAGAGCATTGCAGGCTGGGGGAGTGGGGAGCAGAGCTGTGGGGTGGCTCAGGAGTATTTGATCCAGATGGAAATACCACACTGGGGTTTTAAAACTCCTTTCCCCTCCTTCAAATCTGCCTGAGGTTTTCTCCATGGCCAGATGAACCTGGGGAAGTGAGGTGCACTCATGAGGCTGGAAGCTGTGAATGGTGGGGGGTTTTGGAGGGTGAAGGATGAGCACTGATTATTTGTTTTTTCTTTGTTTCCATAGTGCTCTGAGTGCTGAGCCCTATCCCTTGTCCACTCAGGCTCCTGGGGACGCTTGTGTTATTAATGTTAATTAACTAACACGTTTCTAGCTTGCTGGAGCTCTTGTGGCAGCTGGTTAATGTAAGAGTTTGATTATTAAAGTGAGAGTTTTTTCCTTCCTTGAGCAAGGCTGCAGCTTGGATGGGTTCAGATGCCTTCCCTCCTTCCCACCTCTGCTGGGATGCTGCAGGTTCTGCACATGGGACCAGGTCCCAGCTGCTCTTGCCATGACTTTACAAGCTCAAAACTCCCTCATTCAGTGAAAATGCCACGAGTCACCTGTTCATTGAGTTCCAGTTCTTGTGTCCTGCTTCTCTCTCTTGGATTTTGGCAGATAAGGACTGTGAGCAAGCGAGGAGCGTGGTGAAGACAGAGAAAATGTAGAGGGACAAGATCTCTCTGGAAGTCTGGTTAGCATCTACATGAACTTGGAGGGATTTCAGACTTGACAGTGGTTACCAGGTCCATCCCCAACCAGCAGAGCTTCACGAGAGCAGTTTTTATTCCCACATAAACCCTTTTCCCTTGCCTCCTGCTGCTAAGCAAAAGAATCCCCTAAGCCAGCAGAGCTGACAACACATACAAAAGGCCTGGTTTTGCAGTTCCTTTCCAATTTGCGTGGACATTGGTGGTGTGAATATTCATCTGCACGAGTCATCTGCTGTGGTGACGTGGCACCTTCGCCGCTGCCCGGATTACTGGAACACTCCAACCAGAAGGATCACAGATGATGACTAACACACTTTTTTTGTATGAAAAACTGCTTGTGCTAATTTTTTTTTTAGTGCTTTCATGGTTGTCCAGCGTATCTCTGAATGAGTATCAGCTGTGAGGAATTTGTGGTCAGTAAAGAACAGATGATCACGAGGGGTGGTGAAATGATCTTGTTATTTCTATGAAGTGAATATCTGAGGACTGAGCTTACTCACCTCAGAATAAACTCATGGGGAGGAGGGGGAGTCTCTGTATTGTTTGAAGGCCATTTTAGCTCTTGAACAACTTGCCAAAGCACTTGAAGTCACTCCAATGTTTTAGTCTTCACACTGAAACTGAATGTCTCCAAAAAGCCAAGACTTATTTTAAGCACGAGCCTGGATCCACGCTGACCAGACAGAAGTGTGTGCTGTGGGGTTTGTGGGTCAGCCAAGGCAATTTTCTGGCCTTAAGCTTTATGGATGCAGCAATTGATTTCCTGAGAATTACTGCAGTTTAATTTGAGTTAACAATTTGAATCAAAGCCTACATTTGATCCAAGGTTAAAGTGCTGTGTCCCTGTCACCCTCTACTGCCATGTGCAGGACTGGTCCCTCTACCTGGCAGCCCTTTGCTGTGGCCACACCACTGCTGGCCTTGGGGAAGCCTTTCTAACACTGCAAAAAAACTGAGGCTTGAGTCTTGCTGCCTCTTATCATCAGCACAAGCTTTTGGAACATTTTTTTTAGTGTTGGAATGCTTTTGGCACCTGCTGAAGTAGAGTGTTGTGGCAGGAATAGATGCATCTTGCTAATGCCAATTTTCCTGTGGTTTCCTTGAGGGTGATTTGAGGGTGGTTTCCTTGAGGATGATTTTGACTCAGGCTGGGTTCTTTTTAAGTGTGAACTCATGGCTCCATGTGCTGATGAGCAGGGTTGTGTGGTTCCAGCTCCCATGGGAGGGAAATTGGTGGTGTTTTAAGCTGTCTATGCTCAGCCTTTGACCTGGACACAGTTTGTTGGTGCATCTAGGTGGTATTGGAGAAGGTAGTGGAGCACTCCTGAGCCTGCAATCAGTGCCCCTTGGCCACAGCATCCCTCCCTCCATCCCTCCAGCATCCCTCCCTCCATCCCTCCAACATCTCTCCAACATCCCTCCCTCCATCCCTCCTCCATCCCTCCCTCCATCCCTCCTCCATCCCTCCCTCCATCCCTCCTCCATCCCTCCAGCATCCCTCCCTCCACCCCACCAGCATCTCTCCATCCTGGTGAAAGCTCAGTTTGCTGCCAGAGATATTTGATCCAGAATGAAACCATGCACTAGGGTTGAAGTTTTTTTTTTTATTCTAGCTGTGCTCAGCTCCTTTGTAAAGAGTTTCTGTTACACAGAATCTGGAAAAGTGTCTTTTATTCTTCAGTGCATGTTTCTGATTAGTATTGGAAATGAACATGAATTTTCCCCCCTTTTTTTTAAACTGTATTCCTTTTGAGGTTAATGTTGCAAGTGGATTTCGAGCTAATGGAAGAGAAGCTGTAATTGTGTGGTTCACTGGACTTGGAGCTATAGAGATTCTTCTTCCTTTGCTAATCTGCACACAGATGTCCCTCCCTTGCAGTCCCCTGAGCCCCTGTGTCCCCAGCTGTCTCCAGTGTCACCTCCACGTGCAGGCTCTGCCTCCAAAGGTGATGTCCTGTGTCAGCATTAGAGCTCTGCAGCTCAGCCTGCAGCAGCTGGAGCTTTGGGGGAGCCATGGAGGCAGTGACTGTGCAGTGTGGATCAACCCATGGGTGGGTTTTCCTCCTGTTAACAGCTCCAGGTCTTCTCCAGTCACTCTTTTTTATCCCTGGAGCTTTTAGAGCCTGTCTGGGTGAAGCAGAGTGAAATGCAGCTGTCAGTGAAGGGAATTCACTGCCCACTCTCTGGGTGGTACCTGTGACATGGGTACAACGAGAGAGATGTCACACCCTGAGCAGTCCTGGGAGTGTTGAGATGGACCTGCACAATGAACAGAGAGTGGAGAACCCTGTCCCAGCAGTCTGCACTGGTACCTGGGCAGGGCAGTGACATCCTTGCTGTCCTTTATGTGCTGCTAGGTGACAGCAGGAGGGCCTAGGGGGGTGGCAGAGGGCAAGATGGGGTGGAGGAGGTGGGGCTGGGGGTGTGCAGTGCACAGGGGCTGCAGGTCCTGCCCTGGGGGGAGTCAACCCTGCCAGCCTGTGTAGGTGCTGTGACCCCTCTGCAGGGTTGTTCTGCTGAGGAGCCCCCACCACCCCAGAGCAGGGACCATCCCGAGGTGGGTCCGTGATTTTCCTTGGAGCTGTACTCCCCAGGAAGCCAGGAGGAGGGTGGGTATGTCCAGAGCAGTTCTGTTCTTGGATGGAGACATCTCCAGTGCTGTGTGGACACCCTGCAGTGCTGTGCTGGTGGAGGAGGAAGCTGAATTATCTGATCCCAGACCCTGCAGTCAATACATGTAACAGAAGCAAGGGTCACACTGGCTGCTCAGATGAGCTGGTGCTGCTTTGCTGACTCCAGCACAGCGTGGGGTGGCTCCTGCTGGTTTGGCCCATCCCCTTCCATCAGCACCTTTGCTTGGCTTGGGTTCTTTTGTTTGTTTGGTTTTGGTTTGTCCTGGACTGTGTAGAGAGAGCGAGTTCCTGAGCTGCACCCTCCGCTGTTTGTCCTCGCCGCGTGGTTTCTGTTGATAATGGGAATTGCTCGCTTGTCCTTTTGAGTTTTACACCATGTGAGTGTAGCAGCATGGATGGCTTCCTGTGAGGAGAAAATCAGTCTCATGTGGGCTCTCTCTTCACTGGTACATGTTCCCAGAAGGTTTGGTGTGTATCATGCAAAAGCTCTGGTGTGTTTTGGAGAATGTATGCACTGACTTTGTTGGAGATGAACATCTCTGGCAATTCCCTGGTTAGCTCTAGGTTCAGATTCAGCCAGCTCAGCTAGACAAGTCCCACTGGAGATTTCTCCAGACAACCTGGATTCCACCCCCTGCAGCAGGGTGAGCACCCAGAAGGTGCTCCTGTTTCAGCACTGGGATGCTTTACATCCACTGTGTTACATCAGCAGCTGCAAGAAGCATGAAGCAGTAGAAAACCTGGTCCAATATTGTCTGGAGGGAGCAATTTAAATGTGAGCCTGGCCCTGACACGATCACAGGGACCATTCTGGGCTTTGTCAGTGAAGGAGACCCCAGAGAAGCCCAGAGGTTTTGGGTGCTGCTGCCTTTCTGCTGGGCTTATGGCCCCAGCCCGTGGATCTGGAGGGAATTAGTCATTGATTATAAAATGTGGAAAAAAATTGCTCAGCGAGTGAGCCAAGGTGGGGCTGAGCTGGGCTCTGTCCTGCTGAGGCACATCCGCGGGGCTGAACGAGCCACTCTTGGCCTGACTGACTTTTAACTGCTGGGCTCTTCCGTTCTGGATTCCTCCTGATGGGAACGAGGGGGAGAATTCTGAATTTCAGCTAAATAAAGCACACTGCACTGTGGCTCTTAGTCCAGTGTGCTGCAGTGCATTTCCAGCGCGGCTCGAGGGCGTTTGCACGGCGCTGAGGGAAGCTCACAGACACTGTGTTGTCTGGAAATGTTTCATTTTCACTCCACAGCTCAAACGTGGGGCTCAAACTGCTGCTCCCAGGCTATAAATAGAGGTAACCCCAGAACAGGCTCAGCAGCTGATGCTCTCTGCTCCTGCCCCCTCGCCGGCTTCTTGGCAGTGTGTTCACAGCAGCATATTTTTAGCTGTTGCTTTCTCGTTATTTATTTTATTTTTTTGCCAGGCTGCCAGCTTTCCCCCGCTGTTTATCTGCTTTCCAGGACCGTGTCTGGATCCTCCCTCTGGAGGGGCAGTGGGGCACCACAGATAACAAGCTTGGCTCAGGCTGTGCAGCTCTGCTTCCTCTCTCTAGATTTTCTGTTGAGGTTTTGGGCTGCCTGGATGAATTTTGTGTTTGCTCCTCATTTTCCCTTTGTCTGAGAAGGGATGAACAGCATTATTATGTATTATTAATGTTGTGAACAGGCAGTGAAGCAACAGCTGTCAGAAAAACCTCCTCTTAATGCTGCCTCCAACACCAAATCAACTCAGCTGGTTGAGAAAAGGGTGAGAATGATAATTCCAGCTCCCCAGGGAAAACCTGGGAGACAGGGCACACAAACAAACCCTCAGGAAGGATAAAAGCCACAGGCTCAGCCAGGCCATGGCTGTGCTGGATGCTCCAAGTCCTGTGTGTGTTTTTCCACTGCAGTGGCTGCTGAAGGGAATAAAGCTGATTTCCTAGATGTGATCCTGTCCAAGCTTGTGAGCTCCTCGCTCAGCTTCCGTCCTGCCCCGCCGCAGACTGAACGGAGGCTTTGAACATGAAAGGCTGCTCTAACCAGCTCAGCGTGGCTGCAGATCTGCATTCCTCAGCCTGCCACCCATCAGGGGTGGCTTTCTCTGGTTTCTGAGCAATTCCAAAAGCTGGATTTCAACACTGCACCTTGCCTGCACACGGGGAGCTCAGAGGTGGTGTCTCTCTGCCTGGAGCAGAGCTGGGATGTGACTGCTCTCCCAGCCTGGCTCAAGGAGAGCTGTTTAAAAATCTGTCCAGCAGAGGAAATGGGGCTTTTCATTCTTTGCTAGCGTCCAAAAAAGCAGTAGGCATTTAGAGAGGAGAAAAGAATTAAGTAAAATGTTCAGGGACTGGGTTTAATAGCAAAAATATGTTTAAAATTTAAAATGCAGCTGTTTCCAGAAGCTTCAGCCCTTGTCCTGCTGTCAGAGATGGAAAGTGAGGCTGGCTGATGGGTGCAGCACCAATCTGCCCAGTTGCAGTGCAGGTAAAGCTCTTGAGCAGACAGGCTGGGTGTTCGTGTGTGGGGGTGGACAGTCCTGGCTCTATTTTTGCCTCTTTGGGGGCAGGGAAGGGCTCTTGCTGAGGAGGGGGATGGCTCTGGGTGGTGCTGCCCATGGGTTCTCCCTGTGTCTCCCTTTCCCAGGACCAGCCCTGTGGTTCAACCACATCATGTTGTAGGCACAGAGGCTTTTTATGTTAGAAAAGGAAAGGGACAGAGCAAACACACACATGCATATATATATATATATAAAAATATACATACACAAGCACAGGGTTCTGAGCATGAAATGCTTTTTCCATGTCCAGCTGCCAGGCAGCTCCTTTCCCTTCCCTCCCTCTATCCCAGCCCTTACTGGTATGAAAGTTTTCCTGCCTTTTTTCTATATATATCTATTTCTTTTAAAATATATTTTCCCCTTGTATGATGTACTCTTCTAGCTGACAAAGTTTGTAAGGTTTTGACTCTGTTACAAATCACAGTTTAGAGCTGTTCTGCATTTTAATTGATGCTGTTTTAATCCCTTTGCTTCTTGTCCAACAGATCTGGTAGATGGTGAGAAGATAATTTAAATAATATAACTGAATGACCTCACCACCCTCAAACCTGGGGGTTTCCTACCTGTTTGCAGGTAGAAACCCTGAGCCAAGGTTTTTGTGAGCTGAGGCAGGGTTTGGGATGAGCTGAGGAGCTCCCATGGCTTGGCAGCTCCAGCTTCTGGTGCCCAAGATGATGGATGCTGTCCTGGAGCTGGTGGCCATCCTGGACACCATCCTGCTCCTCCAGCAGGACCCCCAGAGGCTGGGGAGCCACCAGACCTTCTGGGAATGTCCATCCCAGGGCATCAGAACATTTGGGGGGATTCCAGGATGCAGCATCCCACCTGAGGTGCTTCACTGCATTTATTGTGGCCACTTTTATTGAGGTGGAAAACCAGAAATGAGGCACAAATCCATGGCTTTAATTAATGAGGATTTTAAGGAGAATTCAGGTTCTTGCTGAGTGGGAAGTGAGTGCTGTGGCAATCGTTTTACAAAGGCAGCTGGGATAGGGAAATAAGTAAGCTGATGATGGATTAATTAATTAAACAAGTTGATGATGATCTGGAGCTACCAGACCTTCTGGGAATGTCCATCCCTTGGACATGTGGGGGATTCCAGGATGCAGCATCCCACCTGAGGTGCTTCACTGCATTTATTGTGGCCACTTTTATTGAGGTGGAAAACCAGAAATGAGGCACAAATCCATGGCTTTAATTAATGGAGCTTTTAAGGAGAATTCAGGGTCTTGCTGAGTGGGAAGCGAGTGCTGTGGCAATCATTGTTTTACAGATAGGCAGCTGGGATGGCAGAGAAATTAAACAAGTTGATGATGGATTAGAAATGTTGTTGTAGTCAGCAGGTGCCATGGCTTGCCTGGAGTCTGGGAGGCAGCTGGGAATCCCTGAGGACTCTTTGAAATGGGTGTGGAAGGGGAGGTGCATCCCTGTTCCTCTGCTCTGACCCCACAGCTGGGCTCACACGTGATGTGTCCCCAGCATGTGGGTGCAATCCATCCAGAGAGGAGTCCCTGTAAGTGCAGGACTTGTGCAAGTCCTTAAATTCCTGTGCTCTCCCCTCCCAGCAAGGAAATCTGCCTCAGGAGGTGCTGCACTTCTGTCTAGGATAAAATATCCTGGAGTGAGAGATGAATGTGGATGTCCCACGTGGTGATTTCTGGAGTCCCCTCTGGTGTTTCTGGAAACCCTAAATACATTTGTGGGTTTGCTGGGTTTGAATAATCATGTTTGACATCTTCAGGGAAGGGTGGAGGTCTCTCCTGAGGTGTTTTTTGGTTAAAATAACGTGTAACTCCCCCTGGATCTGAGAGATTGTACAGAGCAGATTCCTGACAGAACTGTGCCTTGCCAGAGGGACAGCAGGGGGGTCACCCCACACCCCACATCCACATGGACTCCTCATTCCAACCTTCTTCTTGCTTTAGGAATCACTCGGACCTCCAGCGGGAGACTTCGGAGGCTCAGCGACCAGACGAGCCCGAGTAAGTGTGAATTTCTCTCTTTGGCACCTCCTCAACCAAATAAAAAAAAAAAAAAAGAAAAAGTAGAGGCAATGCCGGAGGTGACACTCACAAATCACATGTTCTGCCATGGTCTGAAAGGCAAAGCTTGCTGCTGATAAATGCAGAACTCTCTATGCTGGAGAAAGAAAGCAGTACATGTGAAAAACAGAGTGAGGTGTATATATATATATATATTTAAAATATAGTTTTTAAAGCCCCGACAAACTATGAAAAGAGAGAGAATATAAAATATTCCTCACTGTATAA
>VXBC01012878.1:33479-48099 GCA_013399945.1 Ploceus nigricollis
CCCCCAGCTCTCCCAGCCTGGCCCCAGAGCAGAGAGGCTCCAGCCCTCGTGGTCTCTCCATGGTTTTCTCTGGACTCTCTCCAGCAAGTCCATGTTTTTCTGATGTTGAGGACCCCCTGACTGAGCTGGGGTCTCACCAAAGCTGAACAGAGGAGCAAATTCAGCAGTGCTCCATGGAGCTCTGCCTTCCCCAGCAGAGCTTCAGGTGTGGAGTGCTCCCCCTGTTTGGGGGTGTCCAGGAGGGCCAAGAGAGCAAGACTAATGGAGGGAGGGGTCAGGAAGGAAAGCATCAGCCGAGGATTGTGGAAGAGTTAATATTTCTCTGAAACTCCTTCTGCTCTCCCAGGAGGGTGAGGAGTGCCCAGTCCTGCCTCTCCCCTCGCTCTGCCCTGCCAGCTGCTGTTCATTCTTCAGCACTGGAGTGTTAAAGAGTGAGCAGAGAGCCTGGGGAGGAGAGAGGGATTTCCAGCAGCTTGAGGCTTTCAGGCAGAGAGATTGGGAGCCAGCACAGAGGAGAGGGACTGTCCTTAAAGTCCCTCCACGGGAAACTCTGTGGGCATCTCGGGGGGCTGTGTGGGGCTGGGCAGGAAGGGCTGTGTGCTGCTGCTGCTGTCACAGCCATCCCTTGCTGCCACTGCCACCCCAGCTCTGTGTGGTGATGAGCTTTGTGCCCTGGGTGGGGTCTCTGGCTTAGGAAAAGTAGTAACTCGGGAGGATCTGAGTGATTTGTGTGCCCCTGTGTTGAGCAAATAGAGTTTTTGTAAGAAATAGCCCAGGGAGTGGCAAAATAGTGCTTGGCAGCAAACGTGGAGCAGCTGAGAGCTGCAGCCCTGGGCAGGGCAGCTCCTTGTGTGCCCAGCTGGGAGGGGGGGATGGAGTGAGGAGGCAAAAAACACCTGGCAAAGAGCAGGGCAGCAGCACTGAGAGTGTGAGTACCTCTCTTGGAAAGAGGAGCATCCCCTTGGTTTGGTTTTAATTTTTTCCCAAATGCAAAGGACCCTTTTAGCCAACATTTTCTTTCTTCCCCATCATCAAGGCTCATAAAAATGTAAAAGAAAGGTTTTTGGAGCTAACAGTGCATGGAGGCTCAGATACTCTCCTTGCTGGCTCAGTGCAGCCTGGGGGCAAGAGGCACAGAGTGAATATAATGGAGTAACACTTGATTGAGCTGGAGCACCTGATTGGACCTGTATTTCCTCATGTGAAAATGCTTCACTAAACATAATTTGATTTAGGAATGCTGCGCTCTGCCACACTGTCCTCCCTCTGTGCTCCCCTCCCAGATACCCAGTTAGCTGAGATAGCTGAGATAACCTGTAAGGAACCAGCTGAATCCCCATTTTTCCTGCCTCTCCAGGCCCTGGAGGCCTTTGGCTGCTCTGGCTGCTTCCTGCACCTTTCCCAGTGCAGAGAACCTCTGATCCCTGAATGGGCTTGCAGTGTTCATCATTTGCAGTGTTCATCCTCTCCACTGAGGTGATGCCTGCCTGATGTGCTAAAACCCTGGTGGTGTGGGAAATGGATTTGTAGAGAGTTCTTAAAAACCACCCATTTCATAATTACAAAACACTATAAACTTTTCTTAACCTATCAACTTTTTACCACAATATACTATACATACCTTAAAACTAATCATCTAAAACTACTCTTTGTAAATCTTACTACATCTTTCATAATTCTATTTCTCTAAAATATCTAATCTTATTTACAAAACTATCCTTTAAAACTTTTTTTCTAACTCCATTTCTCTCTCAACAATATCTATCCTATTTTATAAAATTTCTAAATCAACATTTCTTATTTTAAAATTTACATACAGATAAACACTATATAAACTTTCTATTAAACTTTACAAACTCTCTACAAATCCATTTCCCACAGGTGGAAGTGTTCAGCTGTGACTGAGGGACTGCACTGAACTGGGCAGGGAAGAAAACAGCTCAGGAGAATAATCCCAGCATAAAACTGGAGAGGCAGATAGGGAGCAGCAAATAAGATCTACCTGAACACCTGCAGGTGTTTGTGCCACTGCTGGGGCTGGTGACAGTGGCAATAGCCCTGAACCCCCTCCTGGCTGCCCACTGTGCCCTGGGCTCTGTGCCATGGCCACACTCCCTGCTTGTCTCTGTGTTCATGCCCAGAGAGCAGCTCCTGGCCTGGCAAAGGTGTGTGAGAGAGAAGGCTCCAGCTCCAGCTGAGCCTGGCACAGGGCTTGCTCAACTTTCTTTTTTTTTTTGTGATTTCCTTCCTTGCTTTCTCTGCACCTGGCAGTGCTTCCTGCTGGGAAGGTCCAAACCTGTGGGGGAAAACGTGTGCAGCCTGTGCCAGCCCCGTGAGCACAGCTGGCAGCAGAGCAGGGCTCCTGCTTCGTGTCTGGTCACTGTTTGCAGGTGGAAGTTGGGCTTGTTTTTACAGCAGGTAGCAGTGCTTTCCCTAAAAGTGTTTTCCTTGCTCTTGCCTCTTCTCTCTCCTTGTGGCTTTTCCAAAAGTTGGCCTCAGGGGTTTGAACCCCAAGAAGGCAGAGCTGGTGAGGGGAGAGAGTTCTCTGTCCTCTTCCTAAAATCTAGGTGTGCTTTACTCCCCCTCAGCCTTTAGCAGTTTTGGTTTTGCACGGGAGATGTAACTGACAATCTGTAGAACAAAAACCACTGCAGCAGTACTGCTAGAAAATGGAATGTGTATTTTCTTTCTCTGTGTACACTTGTACAGTGCACAGACCACTGAGCACCCATTTGAACAGACATTTGAGAAGCTTCTCAAAAACGAAGAAAAATGGGGAATTCCCAGCCCTGGACCATGAGGGTCACTGGAAACACACCTCTGAAGGGAACAGACCCCCACATTGACATCACCAGCACCCTCTCTCAGTCACATGCACCCCATTATTTACCTCTTAGTGCTTTGTGAGCACTGCTGCAGAAACACACACTGCACCTTGAAAGTGAATCCATTAAAATTTGCATCAGTACTTCAGGTCTGAATGAGAGCAGCTACCTGGAGGTTTTGTGCATTTCAAGTTCAATTGCATTAAGCACAGTTTGGGTTCGTTTCCCTGAGTGCCTCCTGGTGATCTGCCCTGCAAGGAATGGTGCTTTTTTCCTTCCCAGCCACCTGGCTCTCGATGGGTTAAAGTCTGGAGGCTAAAATGAGCGCTGCCCCCATCCCTTCTTCCTTTCCATTCACCTTCTTCCTTTCTCCATCCTTCCCCGGGGTTTTTCCCTTCCTCTCCAGCCTCGGGAGCTTGGCCATGGGGCAGCTTGGTGGAGGCAGTGCGGTGGGGTTTGTGCTCCACGGCGCTGTGCAGCTCCCCCGTGTCCTTGCTTTGTGTTCAGCACCTTTGAGATGTGAGGCAGGAAACGTGGTTTGAGCCTCTCAATGGGAAAACTTTGCTCATTGTCCCCTGCAGTGCCTTGGGCTCTGGCAGCAGGAACGTGCGGAGCTCTGCTAGGAAATCGTGAATGAGCAGGGTTTGGGAAGGAATCTGAGCTCCTCTGCCCAGGGAATAACACGCTGGGGGAGAGACATTGGAGAGAACCTTCCCGAAGGACTTGGGGCTGCCTCCCACCGGCTCCCTGGGATGTGCAGGGCTCGGTGCTGCCGGGGGGCTGGGCTGACCCCACAGCTGGTGCTGGCTGTGTTCCTCCCTCTGGTTTGGGGACGCTGATACTGCATCTGCTGCTGAACGGGACAAATCCTCAACATTGAAAAGTGGTATGATGTCAGGCCAGGCTGTGCAAAGCTTTCAGCAGTGCCTGGAGTCTTTTCTTGGAGGTTTATTCATCCAGCTGGGCAATAACCTGTCCTGCCCATGGCATGAGAGCACAGCCAGGCTGTGTCACAGCTGTCACACTTGGGTTTTTCCATGTGAATTTGTGAGCTTTTTGGGGCAAAAACTGTCACCTGGGCCATGCAGATCACACAGGGGTCCTGTCAGCACATCTGGCCTGTGGAACAGCTGTGCCTTCCCCCCCAGCATTGCCTTGGCTTGGGGGCTGAGTGATTTATTTGCCAGCTCTGGGGGTGGAGGCTGTGCCCTTGCATCTGGCTGGGTGATCAAGCTGCACCAAGGGAAATACAGGTCGGATATCACGAAAAAGTTTTTCACAGAAAGGATGATAAAGTTCTGGAATGGCTGCCCAGGGAGGTGGTGGAGCCACCATCCCTGGGTGTGTTTAACAAAGCCTGGATGTGGCACTGGGTGCCAGGGTTCAGTTGAGGTGCTGGGGCTGGGTTGGACTCGATGATCTTGGAGGTCTCTTCCAACCCGGTGATTCTGTGAATTCTGTGATTCTCACTGGGAATCAGTGTCGGATGCCTCGGGAGGGTGGTGCAGGGTGCTCGGGCAGTGGGCAGCCCCTGCTGGAGGTGCCAACGCCGCATCCCCGCTGCCTGCCCGGGCCGGCGGCCAAGTGGAAGTTTCCGTGTGGGCCAGCCCATCTGTGCAGCCGCACATCCCTCCAACCCTCCGGGCACAGGAGCAGCGGGCACCGGGCTCTGCGGGGCTGCTCTGCCCGGGCATCTCCGGCAGCAAAATCCTCTCTCAAATCCCACCTCAACTCCGCCGCCACACCGCGGAGAGGACCGAGAGCTCCTGCCCGGGGCAGAGACTTTCACTCCCGCTTCTGGCAGGCTCGGAGACCCTGCTGCTCTCTGTCTTGCCGTGGGGAGGAGGGAGAAGCGCTGCCAGGGCCGGGGGAAGCCCCCGAGGCTTCCAGGACCAGGGAACGAGGACTCGGGTCCCGCCTGGCAGCAGCAGCCGCAGCCCCGTGATGCTGAGCTTGGAATGAAGTCAGCCTTCATCAGCCGAATAGTTTATGCATGAATCGAAACTTCAGACCTGGCAAAAGGGGAGGGGAGCGTGCGGGATCTGCGCTCTTTTAAAATGCTGGAGCCGAGGAAGGAGGAGGGGATAGAGGAAATAGCAGGAAAATAAGACTGGGGAAGTGGGGAGAGATTTGAGAAGCTGGATGAGTTGTTCGCTCTGCTGTTGTGAGGAGCCAAGCTCCTTAAGCATCTCCTGGTGGATATTAAGAGGGAGCTGTGGAGGCTGGAGCGTTCCCCTGGACACTCGCACGCTGTAGCTTTAAGACTGTTTTACAGAGGACTCGGGATTTCCAGTTTTCCTGCGCCTGGTGGAGTATTTCAGGGAGTTACAGGATTTTTCGGGTCATGTACCCCCTTTTCCTTTCTTCTTCCTCCTTTCTCTCTTACTCTTCTTTTTCATTTCAAAGAGACAAAGCTACTTCAGTTTGGAGCACAAACATATGATCAGCACATGGAAATGTGGTAATTTGGATGCATTCATGATTGCAACAGATTGAAGAAATTAGACCAGACAAAGAGCTTTTTTTGGAAGAGGAGGAGGAGGAGGCAAGGCAAGGAGGGAGGGAGAGTGGGGGAAAGAAGGGGACGCCACCGAAAAAAGGGACGGCCGTGACANAAGAAACTGCTTTCTAGGTCTGGATTTCATTTGAGCGCCTCTCTCCCCCCCTGGGCTCCCATGTGCCGCACGGCGCGGGGGGATGAATGCTGAGCCTGTGAGCTCAGAGCTGCGAGCCGGGCAGGGGCAGCAAAATCGCCGAGCTCTTGGCATGGAGACGCGCTTCTGCTCTGAAGGTTGGCTCCTGGCTCTGTGTGTGTGTGTCTGTGTGGGTTGTGGCGGAGTTTTCCTGCTTGCCAAAGGATCTTCCCCGGGTTTTTGCCCTCCCGGTGCTGCCTGGCTGGGCAGGAGCTGCCTGCGTGTTCCAGGGCTGCTCCCGGCTCTCTGCTGGGCTTCACCTCGCTGGCCGTGCGTGGGGGGAGAGGCTGGCAATGAATAACTCCATTTAATTCCCCGCTTTGCCCGCAATTCCCGCCCAGTTGTGCACGTCTGAGCTGTTCCAAGAGCTGCTCCCAGCTCCGGGGAGCTGCTGGGGAGAGGGGGGGTGGCGCTGCCCTGAGCTGCTCGGGGGTGGCTGTGGCTGATTGCTTCTGGTGGCAGGGACAGGGGACAGGCTGCTCTGAGCAGGGTGACCAGGGAAGCTGAGGGAGGGGTATCTCTGCCCAAGCTGGCAGAGCCGGTGGGTGTCCCTCCTCCGTGCCACCCCGGCTCACCCTCCTGGGCACAGGGCCTCTCGTCCTGGGCGTTCCCTGCTGGGCATCGGCGCTGGGAGGGAAACCACAGCGGCCAGAGGAAGCGCTGAAGCCAGGGTGGAGCGGAGCTGTGGCCAGGGAAGGCTGTTCCCACGGCTGGCCCCTTGCAGGGATGTGCTGAGAGCACCCGGTGGCCCTGGATAAGGATTTACCTGCAGGAGCATCCTGCACTCCCCACCGCCTCTGCAGAGTGCGGCTGGCACCTTCTCATCCCTCTGTCCATCTCTCCTGCTGGTGCTTTCTGCTCTGAGCCACTTCAAAGCATTCCTGAGAGCTGCCTGTAGCTCAGAGCCGGCTGGGTGTCAGCAGCTTTGGGCTGGAGAGCCTGTGCCACTGGGCAGGGACATGCGGGACACCAGAGGGTGACACGGGGTTGATCCCTGCAGTGCTGGGGCCATTCCTCCTCACAGAGGTGCTGGGCAGCTCTGCAAAGGGTGGCTGGGGGGAAAGGGGACTGCCTGGTGGTGTGATCCAGTTTGTTCTGAAGGAGCTCCAAAGGTGGGGATCTCTGAGCCCTCAGGCTGTTGGTTGTGCAAGGAGCACAGAGCCCTGGTGCCCGGGCTGGCTGTCACTGCTCCCAGGGTGGGCAGGAAGACCCCAGAGCATCTTTGTGCAAAGGTGCAGGAGCTCTTGCTAATGCCCTGAAGCAATATTTGCAAAAAAACAGTGTCCAAATGCATCTGGAACTGGTTTTCCACTGGTTTTCCCTGCTGTGAGCAGGGGTGCAGGGAGGGCACGTGGCTGTGCCTGGTGACCTGGGCCAGGTGTAGATAANCTGAGCTGCTCGGGGGTGGCTGTGGCTGATTGCTTCTGGTGGCAGGGACAGGGGACAGGCTGCTCTGAGCAGGGTGACCAGGATAACCAGGGAAGCTGAGGGAGGGGTGTCTGTGCCCAAGCTGGCAGATCCGGTGGGTGTCCCTCCTCCGTGCCACCCCGGCTCACCCTCCTGGGCACAGGGCCTCTCGTCCTGGGCGTTCCCTGCTGGGCATCGGCGCTGGGAGGGAAACCACAGCGGCCAGAGGAAGCGCTGAAGCCAGGGTGGAGCGGAGCTGTGGCCAGGGAAGGCTGTTCCCACGGCTGGCCCCTTGCAGGGATGTGCTGAGAGCACCCGGTGGCCCTGGATAAGGATTTACCTGCAGGAGCATCCTGCACTCCCCGCCGCCTCTGCAGAGTGCGGCTGGCACCTTCTCATCCCTCTGTCCATCTCTCCTGCTGGTGCTTTCTGCTCTGAGCCACTTCAAAGCATTCCTGAGAGCTGCCTGTAGCTCAGAGCCGGCTGGGTGTCAGCAGCTTTGGGCTGGAGAGCCTGTGCCACTGGGCAGGGACATGCGGGACACCAGAGGGTGACACGGGGTTGATCCCTGCAGTGCTGGGGCCATTCCTCCTCACAGAGGTGCTGGGCAGCTCTGCAAAGGGTGGCTGGGGAGAAAGGGGACTGCCTGGTGGTGTGATCCAGTTTGTTCTGAAGGAGCTCCAAAGGTGGGGATCTCTGAGCCCTCAGGCTGTTGGTTGTGCAAGGAGCACAGAGCCCTGGTGCCCGGGCTGGCTGTCACAGCTCCCAGGGTGGGCAGGAAGACCCCAGAGCATCTTTGTGCAAAGGTGCAGGAGCTCTTGCTAATGCCCTGAAGCAATATTTGCAAAAAAACAGTGTCCAAATGCATCTGGAACTGGTTTTCCACTGGTTTTCCCTGCTGTGAGCAGGGGTGCAGGGAGGGCACGTGGCTGTGCCTGGTGACCTGGGCCAGGTGTAGATAAATGTGGTGTGTGCCTTCAGCTGAGGAGGCTGCCAGGATGATGAACACAACCACTCTGCCCTCACTTAGATGCTGTGATGTACTTCATTTATTTTATTAAAAGTTAATCTTCTAAAGGTGTGTGTCAGGGCAGAGGGGTTGAGGTTGCTCCTAATGACTTCAGCTATCTTTGCTGTCTCAGGTTTATTTACCAGATATTTTCCTTTTTCTTGGAAAGGTGCAGACCATCCTAGTGGTGTTTGTGATACATGACTTTGGCATGAAATATGGGATGGGGAAATGCATGGCCTGAAGGTCTGCTCTCCGATCTGCTCCACAGGTCCCTGCTTGAAGGGGTCAGCACAGGCAGGCACAGCTGCTCAGCTGGGGCAGTGGAGGCAATGACAAACCATGTGTGGCAAAACTGTTCCTGAAGAGATTCTGGGCACAGGAGTGACAAATAATGGTTGGAATTGATGATTTTAGGTGTCTTTTCCAACCTGAGTGGTCCTGTGGCTCTGATATCACCAGGCTGTGCTGCTGGCTCTCAGCTCCATGGCCCAGTGTGGGTGCACAGGGGGAGCTGAGCTCACCCTGCTCCTGCTGATGGGCTCTGGGGGTCCCAGGGGCCGTGGGCTCTGGCACTGCTGCCCTGCTGGAGGAGGGGAGCAGGGAGCAGAGCTGGGCCCTGCCTTTGGTGGCTAACTGGGAGAGGATCTGGATGAAAGCAGATCTGTGCCACGCTGGGGGCCATGTCCCAGTCACTGCTCTGGCCCTGAACATGCTTTTAATTAGTGCTGTGGGTGGGAAGAGCTGACTCCTGAGCCCAGTGTGGGGCTGCTGGATGGGATGAGGGCACTCCAGGCCGGGTGGGATCTGGGCCTGGCCTCTTCTTTGAGGTCTGTTTTCCCACAGCTGCTGGCTGGGCTTGTCCCCTGGGGTGTCCTCTGCCCAGGGAGAGCTCAGGTTTCCTCCCAGAGCCGTGTCCCTGAGCCAAGGTCCCATCCCAGGGATGGCAAACACCTTGAGCTCCAGGGGAAGGCATGGGGGGTGCGAGGTGAGGCTGCAGGGCTGTGCCAGGTTCAGTGCCAGCCGTGGGGCAGCAGGGGCTGCCTGCTTTGTGACAAGGTGCCAGTCTCAGGGGATGCCTGTGGGTGCTGGCAGAAGAAACACCATCTCACAGGACCTGTTTGCCTCTTCTAACCCAGTTAACTCATTTCTCACACATTTCTGAAAGCTGTGAAAGCGTGAAAAGCACTAGCTCTAGATGGATTTGTTTCTGGTTTTGGGGCTGGGTTTTCTGTTTCTGCTCGGGGCTCTGTCCCTCCGTGCCAGGTTGCGCTGGTGGCAGTGGCCTGGAGATGGCTCTCCTGTCTTTCCCTAGCGGCCGGTCCCTTTGACGAGCTCGGATCTCTCTACAAAGCTTTAATTGTTTATGCCGCGGGGCCTCTTGCCTCTTCTGAAAAGAAAAGGAAGGGTCTGCAGCTCCCTGAGCAGAGGGGATTTGGTTACTGCAGTGGTGGGGTGAGAGGACGGGTGCAGCAGTGATGTGTGATCTCCAGTGAAATTATTCATGTCACCTTTGAAATTGCACTGGGAAAGCTCATTTGGAGAATTAACAGATGATGGTGAATATGTGATCACAACACCTGACTGCAGTGAGTGGCATGTGTTGGGCAGAGCCAGCCATGGGGGCTGGAGGTGCACAGAGAGAAGATAAAGGGTTAATTAACCCGTTGGTGATCACTCTGAACCTTTCAGTTACATCCACTACAGGTATGTTTATGTGCAATATTCTTAGCTGGACATGGTTTTATCCATCATCCTGAGCCCCTGCTTGCAGTGTGTGGTTGGCAGGGGCTGGGTGGTCACAACAAAACATCTTTGATACTCTCAGAGCTGCCTGGGAAGCACTGCATGCCTGAACTGGGAAAGAGGAAAGGAAAGTAGGGGTATTCTTTGTGGTTGCTGGAGGTGTGAGTGGATGTATTTGTTCCTTCATTTATTTTAATAAAAGTTAATCTTCTAAAGGTGTGTGTCAGGGCAGAGGGGTTGAGGTTGCTCCTGATGACTGCAGCTATCTTTGCTGTCTCAGGTTTCTCAGTGTCCCTAGGAAATGGCAGATAAAAGCCTGACATGTCTCTTTTGAGTGGCTTCTCACAGCCATACACTTTATTTACCAGACATTTTCCTTTTTCTTTGGGCTTGCAGCACACCACACGTGGGACACCAGGCTGTGCATTTACACATGGTTCCACCTCCTGTCAGACCCCACTGCACTCACCCAGCCCTGGCACTCAGGGACACCTTCCCATGTGTCCTTAACCCTCTGTGTGCTGTCAGTGTCCCACTGCTCATGTCCCTGCCTGGTGCTGACCCCGTCTCTTGCTGCAGTGCCCTGTAAAACCACCTGTACCTTCACCCTACGTGTTCTGTGGCAACCTGTGGTGGCTGCAGGTTCTGTCTCAGTGAGCAGGAGGTCTCTCAGGGAAGGATCTGGGTTTTCTGGGGCTCTGGAGCTGCCTCTGCAGGCGCTGTGTCCACGGAGAGCTCCGTGCTGCTCCCAGCCCCTTTGGCTGCCTGGCCAGTGGATGCATTCCCACAGCTGTCTGAGGCATGTCAAGGTATGAAGCATGACCCATTTCCTGATGTCTGCTCTTAAATCTGCTGGAAATTCTGCTCATCTCCATGAAATATGGTCCCGTTGTGAGGCACAACTCATCTCTGGCCTGACAGCTCAGGTAACGCTGCTCGACACCGCTCTGCTCAACTTGGCCAGCCCCAGGGCTGGAGCTCCTCTGAAGAGTTTTACTTTGCTGGATGACTTGGAGCCTCCCAGCAAGGCGATTCCCATGCTGCTGGGGTGAGGGAGGACATTTCTCATGCGAGTCAGGGCTCTTCCAAGGTCCAGCATACCATAATGCTGAGTAGAAGCGAGTACGTAGTTAGGGAAGTATGTCTGGGTCAACACATGTCTTGTGTTGCCTTAATGATCTCAGAAGCACAATATCTGTGTCCTCTTGGCTTTTCCATGCAGTATTTGCAGCTGTAACTCGTGGACAGAGGGATTTGTTAGAGAGAAGTGCTGTGTTGGGCTCTGTGGCATCCCCATGTTAGGAGCAGTACCTGAGAAAACGTAGGGGAAATTCCTTGCTCTGCCTCTGATATTCCATGAGTCCTCAGGAAAAGGGGTTTGTGCTGCCATTCCCCTTTATTTTGAGTGAGGATCTGCTGTTTGGGTCTCTGCTGAAGCTCCCTGGCAGTGAAGGGGTTGCAGAATTGCAGCTGGGAGCTCTGAGCTGTTCTGACACTGCAGTGAGGAGGATCCCTAACACGGGGCTGTGGGTGGGAGCTGGGGCTGTTCCACGTGGGCTGTGAGTGCTTGGTGGCTGCTCTGGACAGCTGATGGAGACAGCATCCTTTATGTGTGTGCTCAACCAATATCCACAGATCTTGACCCATTTTAAAGAAGTTTCTTGGGCTCTATCCATTGCTTCTTCCCAGCAGTGTCTGTTTGCAAGGGCAGCTTCTCTCTTCCTAAGCACCAGCACTGAAAACTTAATTTCCCCATGGCTGAGCTGCACATGGCCCTCCCTATCCTCCAGCACTTCAGGCTGCTGTGGTTAAATTGATTTATCCTGATTAACCCAGGTGCTGCTTCCCTGCCCTGTGAGCCTGTGCTGCAGGATGGAGCTGCTCTTTGAGCGCAGGTGAAGTGGAATAGCCCTGCAGGGTAAGGTTTAACTGAGTTTTGGGTTGCTGATGCCAAGAGTGTTGTTAGAGACTTATAAACAGCTCTGGATTGTGGCTTGGGGGGGAGAGTGGGCAGGGGTTTACAGGTGAATAAAATGCATTAGCTTTACAAGCAAATAATCACACAATAAATCTGAGAGTGTATTTTTTTTCATGGAATGACAGCCCAGGTTGGAAAGGATGTCAGAGGATCACCTGGCCCAGCTTTTTGTGGGAAAGGGAGCCTAAATGAGATTATCTAGCACAGTGCTCAATTACATCCTGAAAACCTCTAGCAGTGGGACTCTACCATGTCCCTGGGAGCTTGTTCCAGTGACTGATTGTTCTCCCTGTAAAAAAATGTCTTTCTTGTATCAAAACAAAGCTTTTTTTTTTCCCCATGTGAAATCAGTGCTGCATAAACAGATCTGCATTAATTTTGTGATTAGATCATTAGCAGGTACCTGATAAACTAAAGCAGTTGTCCTTGAAGCACATTCTGGTTTCCAGTGCAGCCAGTCTGGCAGGGGATCAGTGTGGGGCTTTGAGGGGGAGCCTGCCCTTAGCTCTGCAGCATTCCCAGCTTGCAGCTTTGGCCATGGTGCAACTCAAGGCTGTGGAAATAATGCGGGGTTTGCATTTCACTGCTGCCTGCTCGGCCTGGAAAATTAAACCTTATTATCACAACAACCCAGGTTTGGTCTCTGGCACATTGGAGCAGACAAATACTCATAATTTGGTGCTTCTGTTTGATTTTGTTCAGAATCCCATTGGGTCAAGGCACAGAGGTGTGGGCACCCTCTGCTGTGGCTGCTAATGAAGGAATTGGTCCATATATTCTGAAATGACTCTCCCTGACTCCCCCAAAGCTGGGTTCTCTCTCCACAGCTTCCCAACCTGGACCAGCATCTGTCAATGCCAGCAGCCCAGCCCCTGCCAGCTGGCACTGCCTGCCTGCCTGGAGCACTTTCTCCTCTCCTTCCCAAGGCTGCAGGATGTGGGTTCTTTATTCCTTTCAGATGCTTTTTTCTTTCCAGGGTTTTGTGTTTCCATGTCTTGCTCATGGTGATGGAGGAGCCTTGGTGTCACAGGCCTTGCTGATAAGAGGAGAAGCTGACATGATGGGTTTGAGGGCAGGGGTGTGTGCTGGGTGTTTTCTGGGTGTTTTCTGGGTGTTTTCTGGGTGTTTTCTGAGTTCCTGATCCCTGGCAGTGCCAGGGAGCACCAAACCTGCCCAGCACACACAGGATGGAGTGACCCACACTGGCTGAAGCAGCTCTGATGAAGCCAGAGCCTCTGTCAGGGGCAGTTGTGTGTTTGAATCCATCTGGGTGGTGTAGGGGGACAGATGGAGAGTTAAAATCCTGACTTGGCAGGAAGGCTTGTTTTAAAGGACACCCATGAAGCTGAAAAGCAGCTCCTGGGGAGATGAGTGGTGTGAAGCTGCAGGATCAGGACTTGAAGCCAGGATTTGAGTCCAGGGACAGTTTCTGCTTTAGCTGGGAGAAAAAGAAGGAAGGAAAAAGCCCTGCAGGTAACAGCTGTGTTGGGCAGACACATCTTGGTGTGGGTAGGGCTGGTTTTGGTGCCTAGGTCTGGGATTTGGTCCCTGTGCTGCTGATTTTGGGTTAGCTACAGCAAGTCATGAAGCCCCTGTGTTTGGGTGCTTCTGGGATTCTGGCTTGGGCTTTAGGTTTGAGCAGCCCCTGTTTGAGGTCGGGGAGCAGCAGGGTCCTGTGTGAGGCTCTGTACTCTGCTCCTTCCTCAGGAGCTCCTGCTGCTGCCTGGCCCATGGGCTGCTGCAGCTGCTGATCCCTGGCTCTCCCCAGGCTGCAAGCAAAGAACTTTCCAGACCTTCTCACCTGAGAGGTGCTGGGAATGCCAAGCATTGTACTGCCCTGACCTGGGGGGAATCAAGGCTTGGGAGGCTCATCCAGCCCACAGGGTGCTGTGCTGTGCTGCCCACGGGTGTTCTGGGTGGGTCTCTGTCACTGTGACACTGCTGCAGGGACCCCAGCTCTGGTCACAGGGTTTGGGTGATGGTTGCTGTCAGTGTAGCTGGAGGCAAGGTCCTGAGGACTTTTACAGAAGCATTGTGATGTCTCTTTACAAGGTGGCTGGTAAAGAGTCGATTGCCTGGGGCTGTGCATCAGCCTCAGATCTCCCATTTTCCAGTCCAGGGACCTGTTTCCTTGACTACACCCTGTGTAAAGGAGTGCAAAGAGGCTTTTCCCACTGCTTCAGCTGACCTTTTCAAACCTATACCCTGTAAATAACATCCTGAGACTTCTGGCTGCTTTTTTAGCACACACTTCGGGGGGATCCCTGCATGAGAAACACCTTGGTTGGCTTCACCACCCACCAGGATCCCTCTAGGAAATTTGTCCCATCTCAGGTGACTGAGATCCCTGGGCTGACCCTCTGATGCCTTAAGTTTTTAGATTTTATGTTTTCAGATCCTGTATTGCATTAGTGTATAACTCTGAGCTCCATACAGAGTGTTAGTAAGCTCTCTTCACACTCTGGTCAGACAAAACAATCCCTCTGGGCCTGAGGGACACCATCACAGCCTCAGGTCCCAAAAAGTATTAAAAAAAAATGAATTGGGGGGGAGCAAAATGGGGGAATGTGACTTCATTACCTGAAGCAGTAATTGGGCAATTAACCTCTGATATGTAAATAGATCAAACTTATAATTGTCTGAAAAACTCATGGCCATTGTCCATCTTGGGTGTAGGTGGCAGCCCAATGTGTATGTGTTGGAGGCCATTAATAAATACCCATTTTATCCTCTCAGCTCTGTCTGGCCTCTGTTCTAGGTAGCCACTCCAGGGCATCAGGGTCACCCTGCCCTGCCACAGGTGGATCCCACAGTTCTGGTGTTCTGGTTTGAAAGCAAAACCAGTGAGAGACTCCAAGTCAGAAATACAATTTATTAGGAAAAGGGGGAAAAAAAAGACAAAATACATGCAATAATACAAAAGAAAAACCACTGACAGAGTCAGAACACAGCCTGACACCCT
>VXBC01012879.1:0-25561 GCA_013399945.1 Ploceus nigricollis
CCAAGTGGTTGGTCTGCTGCAAGCCCAGGTAGTGGCCTTGCTGATGCAAGTTCCAGCAAGTGTGGGAAGAGATCTGAGCGTTGCTCAGCTGTCAGCTGTTGGAGAAGAGGATCCAGGGATGTCCAGATTCGGTGCTCTCTCCGATGCTTTGTCTCTGGGGATGACTCCATGGATGTCTCTGGGGATGACATGGGCTGACGACTGTGCCTTCAGGTAGAGCTTTACCCACTTGGCTGGTATCCAGAGAATACCTTTATCTGTAAGTAAGCACAAATAACCTCTGCCAATTAATTTCACAGTGGCTGGCCCTTCCCATATCCCTGTTTCTGGGCTTTTGAACATGACTTGAATACATCAGGCAATTCCTCTGACCTACGTGTGAGGGCATGGTGCACAAGAATAGGTGGGTCATCCCTATCTCCAGTTGTTCTCAGGTAGTTAAGGACAAAAATAGCCTTAGCCGTTCTTTCTTCTGGGAGTGTTCCCACCATACCCCCCCTTTTGTTTTTGCAGCATGCCCTTTAAGGTCAGATGGGCACGCTCAATAATTGCCTGACCTGTAGGGTTGTGTGGAATGCCGGTGTCATGTTGAACGCCCCACAGATTACAGAAACACTGGAAACTTAAAGAACAGTAAGCTGGACCACTATCAGTCTTAATGGCTGAAGGAATCCCAAGGATAGCAAAGCAATTATATAAATGCTTCTCCACATGACGTGCTGTTTCACCTGTTAAAGGGTGAAAGGGTTAAAGCCCATATAACACAGGAGTAAGTATCAATGCAAACATGCACTTTCTTCTTCTGACCAAATTCTGCTACATGTGTTACATCCATTTGCCACAATTGCAAAGGTTTGGTACCCCGGGGTTAACACCAGTGACTAAACCAATGCCATTCCTTTGACAGTCTGGACAAGATCGCACAATGCCAGTGGCATCTGTAAGGGGAACACCGAATTGCTTCACTAACATTTTTGCAGATTGATGGAAGAAGGCATGAGAGTTTTTTGCTTGNTGTTGTGAACTTTGCCATCATAAACAGCTAAAGCTATTTGTAAAGGAACAGAACGCCTAATTCCCCATTCAAGATACCAGTTAGCCAAGGGTACTGCAATTGCATATGGTTCCTGACCCCAGATTTCTAATATCCTCCCTCTGCCCTTCATTATTAGATGAGCAAAAAGTTCTAACCGAGTGGTAATGGTTCTAGACTGTTTTACAGGTAAAAATACCCATTCCAAAATGATTAAAGGATTAGCCCGGGTTTTTATCCATTGACAAATTAAGGCGAAAGGATGCTTGGCATAATGGTCACACTCCTTGCTTTGATTGATGATCATCAATTGGACTGGAACATCTTCGACCATGCGATGTGCGTGTGCTGTAGCAATCTTTGAGGCTGTGTGATCCAAGGCCTGCTGTTGTTTCTTGTCCAGGCATCGGCAGACATCTGCCCGAGATGAAGTACCTAACAGCTGGAGTTTGCATGACATAGGGCCTTGTGGATATGTTCACTCCAACTGGGAAGGTAAAAGTAATTACATCTTTACTCAGTCGAATGGCTTGAGATCCTCCAATTCCTGCAACACCTAAAACTGGATTGACCACTGGCCAATTTTTAGGCCATATTGAATTTGAAATGATTGTTACATCTGCTCCGGTATCAATTGTGAGCCTATTAGTGATAGAATCACCACTGGGATGTGTCAAAGTTACCTGTTTGTCCGGTTTACCTCTGGTGATGTCCATGGCCCAATACACTTCTGGATTACCTGTAGAGCCAAAGCCTCCTGTCCCCCTCTCCTTGAAGCCTGTACAGGGGACACAAGACTTAAACGGAACAAGCTGAGCAATTCATAATCCTTTGCAAATAGATACAGGCGGGAAAAATGTCCTGACCATAATTTTAACAACCCCTTGATAATCTGCATCAATAACCCCGGGAATTATATCCAGTTCTTTTTTGTCAGCAGATGATCTCCCTAACAGGAAAGCACTGAGTCCATTCCCCAGGGGTCCCTTTACGTTAGTTTCTATTAAATGTACAGCAGAGTCTGTGATGGTAACGTCTGCTGCGGTTTCCATGTCCACTCCGGCACTTCCAGAAGTTGCGGGCTGGAGTGAATAAAGTCCTCCATGGGAGGCTGAGCCATCCATGCTGCTGCTCCTCGAGCTTGTGTCTTGGTGCACGGGGCCATGCTCCGTTGTCCGTTTCCCTGGAACCGACATTCTTTGGAATTGTGGTTATCTTTTTTGTAAATGGAAAAAAACTTTTCCTTTGTTGCAGAGCAGCACTGACTCCGAACATGTCCAAGCTTTCCACAGCCAAAGCACTTAATGTTCTTTCCCTCTGCTTTCTTTTGCAGTTCAGAAAGCAGTGGCTCTACTGCACCCTGTACAGCAGCTGCTACATAAGCTGCTTTCTTACTTTCCGTGGTTCTAGCCACCAGCTCCAACATTTCCACGACATCCGCTCCCTTTTTTAACGTACCTAAAATCTGTCGAGTTTTATCATTAGCATTGTCAAAAGCTAGCATATTGAATAATTGTTGCTTTGTGTCTGGGTCCAAATCAGGATGTTCATAAAGAGCATCATGTAACCAGTCTACAAATTTATCATAGTCCTCATTTCCTCCTTGTCGTATTTGTGTAAAAGGTTCAGTGTGTAACCCATCAGGAAGAGTGAGGATAGCATTACATGCTAGTGTTTGGCTTGCATGCAAAACTTCATCAATACTTCTGGCTTGTGCAGTAGCAGTAGCCCAGGGTCCTTTACTGAGCAACTGTCGTGCTGTTAAACCATACAGAGGGTCTCCCTGTGTAGGGGATGGGGGGGTTAGAGGGGCCCCTGGAATGCCCTGGGAAAGTGTGGTTGTTTGAGTTAGGAGATACACGGTGTTATTCTCCAACGCCTCTCCACAGAACACCCTTCTGTGTATTTTGATACCCTCGAGGTTTTGCTGCTTCCTGCACGCATTTTGCCTCCCAGTTTTTCTGAAACGGAATTTGTTGATGGGGTGGCATTATCAACCTTACTAGTGTCCAAATATCAGTTGGCATTAATGTGTTAAATGTAAAAATGTATTATATAAGGGACTGAGCGATTTGAGATTTTAAACCATATTGTGAAATTGCAGCCTTCAACTTCTCTAAAGTCTTCCAATCAAAAGGCTCCCAAGTTCTGTCTGCAGCAGTAGTAACCACGGGGAATGCTTCTATATCATTTGAGAGAAAAGTCCCTTCTACAGTATCTTCTCTAATGACTCCCCTCCATCTTTGCTTCTGAGCTGCTTCTATTTCTGGGTCACATTCCAGCTCTGTCTCATTCTCCATAACAGAACAAGAGGGTGGCTTTCATCTAACCGGCTCTATCTCTGCCTCAGCAGCAGGAATCAGGGGTGGAATTCGTCTTCCCTTTTGCCTGTCTGAGCGCACTATAATAGGCAATTCCCTTTTTTCAAAAGAATAGTCCCTTGTAGGAATGGTTGCATCCTTTTGTTGAATCACTAAATTTTGTAAACTATCAGCTAAGGTTTTCAAATCCTCCTCTATAGAAAAGCCACTCATAACAATATTTCCATCCTCCTCCTTTTTATTTACTACTGAGTTATTGCTATCGACTGTTTCTTCAGTCTGAACACAACTGTCCCTTGATGGACAGCCTGACCCTCCAGGGGAGGCAGCTTCCTCACTCTGAATCGGGACTGGGGGTGTGGTTGGTATAATGCCTGATTCTGGTGTGGGAACGGGGCTGAGGGGCTGTGGACAGCGTGAGGGTATGTCTAAGGTTGTAGAGAACATTTGCCGGATTGAACTGACAGGAATTGCCTGGGGCTTTGGGTCTGATTCAGATGCAATAGCTGCACAAGCTGCTGCTATAGCCTTCCTCTCTGCCTTCAGAGCCTGCAGCACTTCTGTGATATTTTTCCACAAGGTGGCATACCTAGATGCCTCTTTTGCTTCACTCCCACCAGACGCAACACAGTCCCACAACACGCATCCCACAGCTTCCCATGTCGGAATCTCAAAAGCAACCTGCGCTCCTGCTGTGAGATTACAGTCCCAAGCCCAGTTAACCAGTCCCTTCAGAGTGGAAACTTCATATTTTATATCTCTCTTAGAGAGGATATGTTGGAGGAGTTTCAGGACCCCCTTCCTTTCATGGTCCATCCCCGTCTCCTCCCCCGGCCGCTCACCTTGATCAGGGCGAGATCCAAGTCGTCTTTCAATGGAGCTCCAAGGTACAGCCTTGTCCTCCCGCCGGGGCAGCAGGGGTACTGTCCACCGGCTTCTCCGCTCCCCGAGGGCTGTAGCTGGGTCTCTGCACAGCAGCCAAGTTGCCGTCTTCAGGCCCTGTCCACACTATCACGTCGCTAGGGTCACCAAAAATGTGCGGAGGTTCAGGAAGGGGACATCACACCATGATCAATATGATCAAGTGAAGCCGTTTATTACAATATGAGTTACATTTTATGCTCTTTTATTGCTGTGCACGCAATTCTAGCTAATACATGATTGGTTAATCCTAATTATTCACACATCTAAAGTAAAGTGCTGATTGGATCATCAGACTTTTCATGCGTCCTGCTGTGGTCGTCTGACCCAGCCTTAATTTTCTTTTTTCACTTCTCGAACTTGCTAACAACTTTCTGATTCATGCTGACTTTTCTTCATTTCTTGCTCTCAAGGATGCTCTGACCCCGTTTTTTGGACTGGTTACATTGTTACCAGAAGGCTGGATCATGCATCTGCTGAATATGGCCATTGTCCTGCAAAAAACTCTCAACAACCAAATGGATTTTTTTTCTGCAAGACCTGAAATAATTGCTTAAAGTAGATGAACTCCAAGTTAAAAAACAAGTAGTAACATGAGTGAGGACGTACATTACATAACTTAAATTTATTTAGTGCCTTCAAGGGGATGTGATTGTGAGTATTAAAGCTTAGGAACACTAACAGTTATTATTAAAAAAAGTAATTGTGTTTTTTATACCTGTTTTGCTTTGCAATGAGGGTAGCAGGAGTACATGGATGATGCCTAGTGGGAAAATGAGAGAACACTGAATAGTTTTCAAAAGGGTGGTAAAAGATGAAACAAAGACAGAAACAAAACAATTTTCTGCTTATTGTTGTGAGATGGGGATGGAAAAGGAGGAATGCAAATAATCTGTACCCTGGAGTATTGAAGGAACATATGATTGGCAATGCACCAGCATGATTTTTCATTGTATTTGTCAGCTTCAGACTTGGAACCTCAGACTTGCAAAAATTAGATGCAGTATCTTTAAAGGCATCAGGAGAAAAGTATTTTTGAGGCCTGCTCATGTGATGTTTATTGTGTGGTGCAAGGCTTTAAAAACAAATTTTTACAGGAAAAGTAATAAGGGACATGGTGACATCCGATCTGACTGATCTGGTATCTTCCCATAATAAGGTAACTGACCACTTTGCAAAGGGCAGTGCAGTGGTTTTAAGCCAGGTTGCTGAAAATGAAACATTTGATACTGCATCTCACAGGAAGTTCTTATGGACGATAAAGAAGGGGAAGATTAATATAAAGAGATAAAGATATACGGGTACTGCAAGAACTCTTAGGATAGAGAGAAAGATATTACAAGTGATAGTCCTTAAGTGTCATACTTAAGGCTACTTTAATACTTTGATTATAACCCTATGAGTCAGATGTAGGCTTGCAAAATATATGTAAATTTATTGACATCATAGTTTTGGGAGATGCTGGTTTGTACCGAGAAGAATTCAGTAATTATGTGGGAAGATTGAATTTTCCCACCTGTTCCTATGCCAGTAAAAAGTGGAAAGAATGGTAAAACTGTGCATTTGAAGACTAATAATGGTACATCTCTTATGAACAAGGGACTCAGCAGGGGGAGGCTTGGAGTGTATTAGTCACTTGTGTGGTGAACGGGAGAATGTGATTTTAGTTGAGAACATTTACCCCAAGCTTTGCACAAGTGAGAGTCTGTACCAGATCTAAGCTTTGCTGGTTGTTGTCCTATGCTTTGGTAATTTTCCAGTTGTGGTCTTCAGCCTCTCACCAACCCAGGTGGATAAATCCCAGAGGGGACTCATAACTTGCTAGAAACCCAGTGAGAGCAGTTTGAATTGTCACCAACTCATTTTCTTGTGGGGGCAGCAGATGGAGATGGCTGCTGGGTCCCCAGTGTCCTAATATGCCTGAGGTTAGTGGAGAAAAATGGACTACCAGGGACTTGCAGTGGGAGCACCTGGGGTGAGTCTCCCAGAACCTGGGATTGTAGTAATTTTTTAACAGTCTCCTATATTTATTTCTGTGTGTATGCATGGGAAAGATGGAAAGTTTTCTTTCAACCCGCATCTGAAACTTGGAGAAACCTTAGCAGACCTTACACTGATCATTTGAGGTTGATGTAGTTAATCTAATGAATTGGTGCCTGAAAGTGCTGCAGCTTCACAATCTTGCCCATCACGGTATTGTTCATAATCAGAGTGCCTTTGCAGTGTGTTTGGGAAGATCAAAGAGTTCTGACTGTCCTGAAAAAGTCCTTGAGTGAGGGCACTTATCTTCTTTAGTTAGATACAATTATTTCATAAGTTCTGGAAACTCCTTCCAACTGCTTCTGCTTTATTTGTGTGACTTTGTTGGAAAACACAATCAAACCAGCATTTAAATTAAACATGAAAGCCCTTTCTGATTATTCAGTTCCTTTGTCAGTTTTCATTAAGCAGTTCTCTGACAAGCTGAGCTTGTCTAAATGCTGTTCCATTTCCATTGCCTGAGTGCTGCTTTCACATCTCATAAGCAGAGATAAAGAAAACATCTCTGGAAAACTGAGGGAACATGACAAACACTTGCACTGCTGTGAATTTAGGTATTTCTCTAATGTATTCCAGTCCCTTCTAGAAGGCCACAGTGGAACTCCAGAATACCATGTCATGGCAATTGCACATTGTTCATATGGAACTTCAAAGATGTCAGTGCATGGTTCTAACACATTGTTTTCCACAAGAAAAGTGGAAGAGATCAAAAGGTTAGGAATTAATCTCTTCTTTACAGCTTCTGTGAAAGCATAGGTTTTGTTCATTGAGAGGAGGGAGAAATCTGCTGTATGCTGGGTCCAAAATTAGGATGCTTTTCACACTGTATGTAAACATGCTTAGCATCTGTATCCACTGGATTTTACCCTCTTTGTGGTAAGAATGCCTGTTTTGAGAGGCTTGTATTTCATGTCACATTATCTCAGAATAACTGCAGTTTTTTGTTTATAATACACATTTTAAAAGATTTTATGTAGGGTACCTTGTTGACTCACTGTATGTGAGCAGCTGTTAACACAGCTGGAGCATGTGTCCATTCAAGTGTGGCTACTTCAAATTGAAACACTTCAGCACGAAGCGTGACACTGAATTACTGAATTTCTTAGCAAATCTAAAATAGTACGTGTAATCTTGTTGGCCTAGTGATGGCTCCTCTGTTTTGTTACATAAGAGAGAATGCTTTCTGAAAGCTCAAGGACCTTGCTGATTTAATACAATTTTTCTGAAATATAGTTTAAAAATACTCTGTGCAATTATTCCATTTTGAAAATGCATTATTTAATACACTTCTTCTGTATTTAATTCTGGTGGCAGCAGTACATTAAAATCTAATTACGACACACATCTATGCCATGATTTAAAAAATAAATGGTAATGAAACAGAAAATCAAATATTTGAAGCACATTTCCTCAGTTAATTTGAGGAGCCTGTTTCTGGCTTCTAGACAGCAAATTACTGTTAACCATTCTATAAAATTACTCTTCATAAGCCAATTTAATTTTCAGGATTAAGTAGCCAAACTGTCAGTTCATAGACATCTCTTTTTTCAATCCTAATAATACATCATTTAAGTATATAGAACTTGAATGTAAGTAGCTTTTGCTGTCCTAAATTATACTTTTTTAAAACTGATACAAATAAAATTATATTTAGCCAATTCTATCTGTAAGAAGAGCAGCAAGCTCAGTTTTTAATTTCATTGTGTACTAAAGACAGTATGTGGAATAAGACCTCACTATCTTCAGGTAGACACTGGTCTCATTGTAGATGGAAAAAAAGCTATTCATGAAAGGTGGAAGAGAAAAGCAAAATATTTGATGAAACACGCTTCAGATATTAAAGAATTTATGTATGGCAGTTGTTCCTCCTATTGTAAGCAGTTTTTAGTGTGGAGGAACAAATCCCCCTCCTGGAAAATCATTCCTTCTTATTTAATGGCAGGTAACTGGGTTTTGTTAGTTTTTAAAGAAATTTAAAGATTACCAACTTTGATCTTTGACACTGGCAAAGAAATACATTACTGTCATGGGGCAAACATACTGTGGAGGTAGTGAGCTCCCAAGAGCAATAAATAAGTGTTCTCAGAAGTTTGTAAATTATTCTCTTCTGGGAGCCTTATAAATGTTTCCCATGGGAGCAGGAGAAATAAATAAATAAATGCTGAGCCACAGGGTATATTCCCAGCAGTTTTGTGAAGACACCAAAGGGACCTCATCTCCCCAGGAGATAGTGCTGAAGGTTGTGTATCTGTCTTTCCAAAGGAACTTTTGGATGTTAATCCTTTGGGAAGAGGCAGAAACACAGACTCCTGCCTTCGAGACTCAAGATCTCCTGGAAATTAAAACTTCCACTTGCTCTTGTGCTACAAGGTGCTTACTATTCTCAAAATGTACATTCCTAAGGTATCGCACGCTCCTCTGTACAACCACTGGAGCTGGCTTAAAGTCCTCAAGGTCTAAGCTTAATTAACTTCTCCTGTGTTCTGTTATACAAAGTCTCCCTCTTAAGGTGTCCCTGCTCCGATGTTTTTACTTGGGGACAGTTTTGTTTCTGATACTGTTACAGCTTCCTGGGTGAAGTGTAAGTGCCAAGGAGAGAGAGGTTCTTAATGCTGATGTGTGGAAGTATTCCTACAGGGAAGTTATGGAGGGTTTCTCTGGCTGGATGTGGCACCAGGCTTCTTGCAGCCACAGTGTCTGAGGGACTGGAGACTCTCAGACTTTGGATAAGCTCAGTGATGGTCCTTGCCTGGGCTGGGTCTGCAAAGTGCCAAACACTATTCCAGCATGCTTTTGTGTGATTTGAATGGGAAGTGGCAGTAGGACTCAGGTATTGATTGTGAGTAGTTGATTGTCCTCCTTGCCAAGCTGTCTGCCTTCCCAGTTCCCCCATGCTGTAGTTAAAGAGATAATTTTCCATGGTTGGATACAGCTTTTTTATTTGCTGCTCTTGCCAGGTATTCGGTGTCTTCTAGCCAGCTCTTTGTGGAAAGAAGATGATTTCTAACCTGTCTTGTCCATTCTGTGCTTTCGCATTCTTTGCTCTTGCAGTGGGTCTGGCCATAATTCTGGGCCTATCTGTGAATTCAATGAGGCTGAAATGACTGCCTTACATAGACTTCAAAACACAAAAAATAAGTGTGGTTTAAAATGTAAATGTGTATTGGCCCTTCAGCACGCCTTTGCTAATGCACAGAGCTGTGTTGGCCTGATCCAGCTCTGGCTGGAGTCAGGAGTAATTTGTTGTCTGCTCTGGGAGCCTGGTCAGGTCCATCACAGGAAGCCTGCGTGGGGATGCACAGAAGAGTATGCACAGGCTGGCCTCTGGATGCAGGCTTGCTGCCAGAATCAGACTGAGAAAATGTATCTGAAAGAATGGGACCTATTTTAAAAGATATGAAATAAAAGAATGGGTGCTTCAAAGGTGTCCATCAGCAGGCAGATGATTTTTGTTCCACTGGTATATTAATTTTTTCCCCTCAGTCCTTAAATTGAGATTTTTCTGGGCAGGGACTTTGTGCTTACATGTTTTTGTGTAGTGTCTGCAACAGTAGAGCCCTGATATTACATAGGACATGAGAATAATAACTAGTCTGATTTGTATATTTTGTATATTTTAAATCAAGTCAACTGAAAGAGATTACTCCTTTTCTTTTAGTCAGCAGTTGCATGTCAGAAGGGAAGTTAATTTTCTTACTGCAGAAATTTTCTGACCTATATTAACAGCTCTTTCTTAAGCTTCCTAATTCCACTGTATTACTTTATTCATGAACATAAGTTGTTGTGTCCCTGACAGCAAAACACTGAATGATATTTTCAATGATAGATGAGCAAGAACATTAATGTTTGTTTTGGCAATGGGTTTAAAATTTTTTCTATTTCTTCTGCTTTCTCCCCTCTCCTTTCTGATAAAAGCATTCCAGATATTTTTATTTTTATCCAGTAGTTCCAGAATTAAAAGATGTCCCATTTATTTATTTATTAATTACTTGTTTATGTTATGTTGTTACCATATGGGACTCTGACAATTTTTCTCCAACTTAGCTGTTGTCATAGTTTGATAATAAGCTAAACACAGCTTTAAGACTGCGGTGGTGGCAAGGTAAGGAGAGAATAAAGTCAGTTTGATGTAAAGTGCTGATTTGCTATAGACTTGCTCAGTGGTTCAGATTGTTTAAAACCACTGGTAGATTAATTCTGCACGAATGGTCAGTTCCATGACTGTCAGTCATACTGCTGCTGACACAGAACAGGCATAAAAAGCACAAAGCCAGCATAAGTTGTATCATACTGTATCATATGCTCTCACTGATGCCTCAGGATTTTAGCTTTTATATTTTTCATGTATTTGTNCACAAGGCATCATCACTAATTCAGCAAAAATGAGATTGTGTTCCCAGGTCTGACATGGGTCAGGTTAGTGTGGCTGGATGTTGCTTATGGTGACATGGAAGTGGTGTTGCTGCCAGCTGTATCTTAAGGACTGGTTGAGAGGGTGAAACAGAAGGAACAGGGGCTAAACAGAAGAAACTCCTCAGGACTGAGCAGGACAATTTTTTTGTGGTAAGATAATGCCATCGAAAATAAAGACCTGGAAAGCATCTGGACGTATTGCATGTGCACTGAATGAAAAGCATATGTCTAATACATGATTTTTAAAGTGGCAACCTAACAGTGCGCAGTAGCGTAGAGACTTGCAGACATATGTATGTCATGACCTGTTAGTTTGTTTCTTCTTTTTAGAGGAATTTTTTTCTTTCTTTTGTTTTTTTCTAAAATTCAGTTGGATTCTAATTCCTTTTACTGGAGGCAAATCTTGCAGTTGTCAGCAAAACCCCTTGTTTTTCTGTCTGTGTCTCTGAAGAGAGTGAACCTTTGTTGAGGCTAGTGAGGAGGTAGAAGGTGTAACTCATTTTGAGACATCAACTTTGGGTAAAAGCCAGTGTATGCAGAAACTCCCAATACAGCAGATACATTTCAGTCTGTCACTGAAAAGGGAGTATTGCAATAAGCTTGATTGAAAATCCCCAAGGTTTAAGGATGGTCTCCTATTAAACCCCAACAACATCAAAGAATCCTTTATCTCTCTTCCTCTAATCAAGACCAAAGACTTGTTAAGCCTCAAAGAAGCACAAAGTATGTACCAGGCACAGAAGGTGGGAGAGGCCAGACAGGGATTTTTTGGGTGGGAGGAAGTTCACAGTGCTGTGTGTTAGGGGACTGTGGGAGTGGTGTTTTCAAGCAGGGTGGGGAGAATCCATCTCTGAGGAGTAAACTTGGGCAGCTTTTATCCTGCTGTGAGGCAGGGGAGTCAGCTAGTTAATTTGTCAGTACCTCCTCCATCCTTCTTTGCTTGGAGTGTACTTTTGTGGTCAGTCTGGACGTAACAGAGTGCTTATTTTTTTTCCAGTTTATGTGGGCTACTTAGTCAAAAAGGTGGCTGTTACTTCTACCAGTACTTATTTTTTTTTTAGAACGCACTGCATCTGAACCAAAATGAGGAGCTTCCTGCTTTTTCATATCAAAAGAGGGAAGCTTATCTGTCTTCATTAGGAAATTTCTCTTTTAGTGCTTTTCTGTTCAAGATTGTGCTGGGACCTGGCTAGAGGCATCCTTCAGTTTTTGTTTTGGCGGTCACTGAACACTTACTTTTCTCACTTTTTTGACAAGAACAGAGAGCTGTCTCAGCTGCTAGTCAGTGGACTTCCTGTGTGCTGCACTGCCTTAAGCACCTGTGGGGGTGATGCTTCTTGTGCATTAGGTATGCACAAGAAGGTATCTGTGCAAATGCATCCTCTGCATTTCTCAGAAACCTACCACATACTGAAGAAATACCTACAGGTAGCTGATGCATAAAGCTGATGTGGTTTGGGGAACCTGCTCTGGTGCACTTCCCACATGTTGGCAATGTCTTTTCCACAGGTTCAGGGGCTGAAGACTGGCCTTGTGCAAATGAGGGTGCTGGTGGAGTTTTGCAGTATGAATCAACAGAGGACTGGCTCTTCTAGAAGCATGCATATTTAATTTTTATAAAAGTCTATGTGTGGGCTTTTGGACAATATGTAATATTAAATATAACTCTATCAACACATACTGGTCTCCAAGTAGGTATGTGGAATTATGCTTATTGCATTACTCTGGATAGAAAAAAAATCATACTCAGTTACTTCTTCACCTAAGTTATTAAATGGGGGGAAAATCCACCCTGTTTTTGTTTTGGATATTTTTAGCTATACAGTTAGAAAGCTAATGCTTCTAGAGAAATGTTCAGCTTTTATCTTTTTTTTTTTTTTCCGTTTGTAACTTCTTTCCTTCCCTGCATGCAGTATTTCATCGTGTGCTGAATCCCATTGCATTCAATTCATTTGGAGTGCATGCTTTCTTAAGCAAGTCCATAACTGCACTTTCTGCAATCTGTAGACAAAATCTGCCTGGTGGACACTATAAAAACACCACAGAACATTGGAAAGGCATATTTATAACCTTTTTCTTGCTATTAATGTTTTGAATATGATTGGTGTTCATTTAGAATCTCCCTACTGCTAAAATTTCCCTATTTTAACATCTTTTGTGTAGGAGTGTTCACAGTTGCAGGTGAGGTGCAGAAGGGTCGTTAAAATTGTATGGCTGCTACTGCTCTTATCCAGGCACAAGTAAAATATAAACATTTTCTGAAGTGAGTTTTGTCAACAGTGAAAAAATATTTACGTGAAATTGCAGTGGCCAGTAGCAGCTGACATAGAGGAAAGCATTCCTATTATTGCTGGCAATACTTGGAGATTTGCATTTAATTCGATGTGTTGGGACTTGTCTTTTGGGAACAATTAAGCCATTGTTTTACCCCAGCACGTAAATATTTTTCTTACAGCGTGTAATTACAAAGATGGTATTTGTTTGTCCTGTTACATTTAGAGATGATATCCTTGAAAGCCCTGGATAAAATGTTACTTCTCAAGCTTTATGCTACATGCTTAGTTTGGTAAGGAAATTTTTAGCGTACTTTAGAATGTGTTATTTTTATGGTAAAAAGCTGCTGGGACAGTAGGTTTATCCAGGCTATGTATATAAGGATAGAGAGCAGTTGTTGAAATTAAGCATGGTGGCCTGGATCTGGAAGTCCTCTAAAGATTTTTTTGTGTTGCACCTGGGGCAAGTTCCTAGTGAGGAAGATGGTGGTTTTTAAAATGGAAGAAGCTCAGTTCACATTAATGGCCAGTTATTTATTGAGGCATGAAGTGTCTTGCAGCAGAGTAGGGATGAGGCACAGTGGAAGTGCCATGGTCAAACCTTCAGCCCCTCCTGCCTGTCTGGATGCTGCCATGTTTCAGCTGTGAGGGATTGCTACGCACATTTCCTTCTTGTCCTCACAAAGCCTGCCTCAGTCCCTTGCTAGGATGCAGAACAGGGTCAGATGAGTGTCTCCCAGGTCTGGCCTTTGCTGCTTCCTACCCAGGACATGGGGTTCAGTGGACCCTGCTGCTGCATGCCTGACATGGTCAGTTTTCAAGTGCCCTTGACAAACCAAGGGAAAATGTGTGTCTCAAAAATCTGATTGGTGACACTGAAAGAGTGCATAGACCTATAAATCTTATTAGAAACACAAACCTTGCTAATCTCCTCCCTGGTGCCAGTGCCAGGACAGTGTCTTCCCTGGTAATAAAAGGTAGGCTTTTATTTATGGATCCCAGAGAGGTAAAAATTAACTTCCTCAGCCAGAGGTTTAATGTGTTTGGAGTTGAGCCTGTGTCTCGCTTAAGGTCCCCTTAAACTGCAATCTCTTCTCCCCAGTTCCCGTGTCTGCTTTTCTGGTTTTTATTTGAAGGATTGCAATGACAATCTTGCCTTTCATTAAATGGATGTCAAAACTCCTCTTGGCTGCGATAGGCTGAGGGTTTCTCCCATGTTATTTTTCTTCTGTTTTCTGGTATCTTTTTGCAGTCAAAGGTGTTGATGCAGCTGCCTGAAGTTCTGTGCTGTTACAGGTCTGAATGATGTTCGAGAGGTCTCCAGCTTCCATGTGTTCCTGTGGTGGTTCTGTAGAGATGAATACCTTTTTTTAGCCATGCATGTGTAAATCTGAGATAATGGCTGGTTGGTCTCTAAGTGCTCTTCGACTTAAAAATTTGTTTTCTCTGCAAGTCCATCAGAATCAACACAGTGTGAGCTTGAGGCAAGGACCTTCCCCTGCACCTACCTGAGAAATGAGCTGTGGCCAAGGCTGTGTTTATTTGCTGAGATGGTGAAGTGGCACATCCTTCCCCTTGCTTTGATTAAATGGGGACTGAACTATCTGAGGTGCACATGGACCCTGAAAGCATGCTTAAGCATACCTATAAGTAGAAATTAAGCTCTTTCTGTTAAATTTTCCCAAGTCTATGAGGATACAGATAGCCTTATTAAGGCAAGGAAAGAGTTGGGAGGGAGGTTGGGCTGTTGTTAAAAGAATGAACCTGTGAAAATGGTGTCAAAGACATCTAGCAAGTGGATTGTCAAGAATCTGGCTCTTCTGGATCCATGCTCTCACAGCTGCCTTGTATTCAGTGTGCTTGGCCACTTTTCCAAAGATGAGGTGCCAGTGTGACTTATCTCATTTGGGTTTTGGTATCTGGAGGATAAGCTTAACTTTTATATTTAGAAATGTAGAAGAAACAGTTGGGATGTGTTTACAGTTTCAGTGTCTGGAACAAACTCAGACCAAACATCATTCTGTAGAAGACCAGTGTTCTCATTTCAGGTGGTGTGTGTACTGTAATCTGTTTCTGTTGATTTTGCTCTTTTGTATTGATATGTGAGTTAGGGCTTAATTACTTACTTTTAAATGCCAATAACTGTTTAGTTTTAGTTTCTTTGTGCTTTAGTAGTAAGTCAGTGCCAGGGTTTTTTTTCAGACTTGAGATGGTGCTTTGGTCATGCCTTGCAGAATGGGTTGTGAAGCAGTGGAGAAGACTTCCTCTCACGTGTGGTGACAGTGATGCTGGGCAAATGAGTTTCCTAAGTGTGAATTTGTTATGGAATTCCTGGAAAAGTGTTTCATTGTTGTTTATGTAGACCATTTAATTGCTGTAATAGTTAAGTGAATATGCTTTGATAGAAAACCTGGATTGAGCACTCTGGCTCTGCCAGGAAGCAGTGCTTTTACAAAAGAGGTGTCATCTCCCAAAAAACTCCGGGAAAGCCTTATAAAGCATACAGACATTTCTTTGTTGGAGGACTAAATTACTGCATCTCATTGCAAGATCTAGCCCGCTCCCCTCTTGATTGTGTGCCTTATTAGGAAAGGAGGAGGAAGATGGGAGCTGGAATTGCTCCTACTCCTGTGACTCCGAGTTAATCTGTCTCTGGTGGAAAGATCTGTTCAGGTAGTTCCTGCTGCAGCCTGCTCCTGTAGCTGGACTGACCTTGCCTGAGGGACTCAGGATATAAATACTTCTGCAGGGATTGGGTATAAAACTTGAATGACTTTCCCAAAGTATTTTTCTACGTAGGAGTTTTCTAGAATGGACTGCAAGTGATCTTTTTAGGAAAAAAAAAGTGATTAAATAGGTCCTGTAACATATTTGGCTTCGCACAGAGACAATTTGAAAGTAAACTGACACATGTTTTGGTAGCAGCAGCAAGAAGAAATATGTTTGAATGGAGCAACATGAAACAGAAATATCTGAAGGCAGGATAGAAAGTGCTGGAGATGATGATAGGAGCTTGCATGAAATAACTGTTTCTGATGCCAGGTGTGATAGCCATACAGCATCAAAAATAATATTCCTCTATTACTTTCTGGGTTATCTCTGAATCATATACTATAATATAGGGTTTAACCACTTTTTGGATAATTTGGGACTTTCCAATTGAATCACTTAATTGTTTGGCCAGATACAAGGTAGCTACCAATTTACCTTCTTTTTGTAAAATCTTTGCTTAAATGACCATGACTTTCATTTTCTTTAATGTTGTAAGGAGTGAGCTCTATAAAACTTATTTTTTATTATGTACACATGAGCTTTCTACTGTCTTTTTTCCTCTAGACAAGGATTTGTGAAATTCTCCCTCATGCTTATACATTATGTAATGTAATTAGTTTAAGATGTTTCTCTGTCCTTCGTGAACCCACGTTAACATTTCTAAAAAAGGAGCATTATGGCTAAAATTTGGCTTGAATTTTTTCCCTGCCAACAGCAGCTAATTAAGTGAGAAATGTTTCCACATAATATCTCCCTTGTTTTGCATAGTTAGGGCAAAGAAAACATGAAAACTGTGTGGCTGGATACTTTCTCTGACTCAGGGGTCCAGAGGGCATAGAGATGATTTGGGAGTTGTGGCCTCAAGCACCCATGTGGAAGAAATTCTGCTGTGCTCCTGTTTACCAGGCAGCTGTCAGCTGAACCCACTGGAGCAGACTGTGGAGGACCTTCAGAGACTTACCCTATTCCTATCTCCCCAGAAGAGCCATCCATATTATTACTCAACAGACCAGAATGGTTATTCATAGCTACAATAATTTTTTTAAAAAAAGATTATTTTAATAACAACAGTAAAACCAGCAACTGCAATAAAAATAACATGTTCTGGTTATAATAGTGGAAACCCCAAAAATAAATAGGAGAAAACACTTTAAAGCAATAATAACACTTCAGGCCACTAAAAAGAGGAGTATTATCAGTGTTTGGGGATGACAAGTATGTTTGCTCTTGATACTGAACTCACAATGTTGTTTACATCTGTCCTTACAGGAAGAGTCCTATCTGAGGAAGATATTGCACTTGAAACCAGCCTTTGCCTCTTCACCCCAGTTCATTAGATTTGTCTGCACTGAAGAGGAAAACACATGCAGAATTTGCATTGTTATGAGTGACGAGAAAGATGTCCTTGGGGAAGGCAGGCCAAGATGTGAAGTTGTTGAGGGTGGCAAGAGTCAGCAGTGAAGTGTTTGGCTTATAATGAACAGGGTAAGGACAGTCAGAGGCATAAGTGTGGCTTTCATCCACAGAATTTTCTGTGGTACGGTGTTGTGTTTTGTTTTTTACAAGACTTGTTTATGGAGCTAGTGGAGTCAGTGCTGTGGTAACTGTTTTGGATAGAGCAGGGCAGGCATCTTTGGAAATATGGCTCAGATATTCTTCTGTAGCATGTTTTCTGCCAGATGTTGGGGCAATTTTGCCTTATGTAGAGGAACTGTGGCAGTCAGGAACTGTGCTGTAGCACACTGTCCTCCTCCTCAAGGAAATGCAGCTTGATCTAAATTTCCTCCCTCAGACTTGTCAGACGTTTGTTATTGTTTGCTGCTTCTTAGATCCTTTTCCTGTTCTTTTTTAAAGCTATTGTATGACAGGTTTTTCTTGGCTGGTTGCTTTCTATTTACTATAAAGAAATCCACAGGCAGATATCTGGGAACTAGTGTTCTTTGAAACCACTTGTAGAATTGCATTGGTGCTTCTTTTTGAAAACTAAGTCTAAGATAATTTAAATAATTTCTGAATTTTTTTATTGTTTAAAACAAAACTTGCTTTTGTAAATAACAAAATATTTGGGTTCAGGTTATTCTGATGCATTTTAAATAAAAAAGCCAATTATATTTGTGTGGGGTAAGATGAAAGGAATTGCTTGAAAGACATTATTTAAAAGGCATTTTTTAAAATCAGCTTTGCTATTGCAGGCGTAAAACCAGTGTTGTTTTCTAAGTGGAAGTAGGAAACTGAAGATTTGTCGCTGTATCAGAGCCTCTGTATAGTAGAGTTATAAAGATTACAATAAACTTAAACCTGAATTATACACCGGTAGTCTGTTGAAGACGAGAAATTTACTGGCTGTTTCAGAATGCACTTTCAATTTCAGGGACAAGTGACTATACATGCAAAATTTGACAAAGACATTTAACTCCCAGTGGATGCTGAGTTTTACTTTGTTTATGATGGATCCCTGAAGAGACACATAATGTTTGCTGAGCAAGTTAGTGACAACAGTCTTCAGTCTATAGTTCCAGGTGAGCCTTAGTTCATGTTCACATTTTTCCACTCATTGCTCTACCCCAACCCCATTTCAAAGCTGGGCATGACTGGACAGTTTGATATAATTGTTTTATGTCTCTGTAATGAAGAAAATGCAGGGATTTGAAAGATGGCCTTTAGGATCCAGGCTGAGTTTGACTCTCCATAGGTGATCCTGCCTTTTGTAGCAATCCATGCCAGCACAGTATTGGATTAAGCTTTACTGGACTTGCACCACAGGGCGTGCATTAAAGTGCAGTCTTCAGGGACGGCATAATTTTTAATGTGACTTGATTCTGTGCCACAACTGCTTGCCTCTGGTAATCCTAACACCTGCAAAGGTTCTGTTATTTCTGAGCCTTCTGTTGGTGCAGCTGTCAGCCTGGCTTGCAAGACCCTCCTGCCTGTGATGCTCGGAGCTCTGCTGGAGCTGCACATGGCACAGAGGTGTCTGGAAAACTGTTCCAGGGTGCCTCACTGCAAACAAGGGTTGCCTCCCTGTGGCTCTCTGCCTTGGGCTTGTCTCCCTCATGGATGTAACATACACCCTGCTTGTCGCCTTTATTGTGTGCTTTGTGACCTTTTCATTTGTGTGAATAGGAGGCTCTAAGATGCGTTGTACTTGTGCAATAGGATCTCCTTGTTTTCTCTTGTGTTCTAATGGGGATTTAGAGTCTGAAAAGAAGTGCAGAGTATAAAAAAGGGAAGTTCATTGCTGTTACATAGTGGCTCCTCTGAACCTGTAAATGCTAAATAATTGTCATGGATTACAACTGGGGAAAATGCAGTGCTAGGCTTGTTCCAAGTGGGTTTTTAATTTTGTTTTTAAGATCTTGGCATATTCTGTGACACTGTTAAATTGTTGCTTCTGGGGTAGAAACAAAATCAGATGGCTACAGGCAACACTTAATCATGACAAAAGTCATGAACAGATTAAAATAAAATGTGAGGTTAAACTATATCCCTGCTGATATTAGTGTTATTTTACGGTAGCCAAATTGCACATAAGGGAACACAGAGCACTTTAAAAACAACTACAGTTGTGGTAAGTACATTCTTCCTTCTGCAGTTATTAGATTGCACACGTACTTGTAGCTTTTCAGAGTACATTGGAAAATTTAAACTTGTGCCCTTAGTACATCATGGTTAACTCTCCAGTAAGAGGTACAGCTTGCACCTCTTTTAGATATCCTCTTTTAGGCATCCGCTCCGCCTTAGATGTCAAAGGAGTAGGAGGGAAAGACAAAATGCTGAAGAGGTTAAAAGGACGAACTCCCTTGGCCTTTGAGGGTCCCAGCTGTAAGTAACAGAATTGATACAGCATTTAGTCAAGTTTGCCAAGACCCTGAACAGTGCATCAGTTATTAGTCAGAATTAATTTTGCAGGCCACAACCCCACTCTTTTCGAGAGCATCTAATTTTTCTTAATGCTTATCCAAGACTCTTCAGTTCTTTCCACTGTGGTTAAAGAACCCTCACTTAAAAAGACTGGTTCTAGAATTAATCGAGTTGGTATAATTGGGAAGGCTGTCAGTGCAAGTCTAGTTGAATCCAAGTTCATCAGTATAAATGTTTGGTGGATATCCTAAGACAAATCAATATAATGAAAGAGAAGAATAAAATAATTCTGAATGAGCAGCCACAGCTCTTAGAGGCGGATGAGAACAGAAAGTAACTATGTATTTTCTGAACATTGATGTGATTAATTTACATTATAATTACAGGCTGTGGATACCAAGAAGCAGTTTCTGTGTCTATGTTAATGTACACAGTGGGTTTCTCACCTGTAGTCCTTGGCAGCTGTCCCATCACTTACAGAGAGAATCTGTCATCAAGTTGTCTCACTTTCTGGTTGATCATGCAGAATGTGTCACCACTACTAGCCACAAGCTGTTGCTGGATAAGTTTGGGCTAAGGATGAAAGATCTGCAATCACTGGATAATGACTTGATGATGGCTGTTGCTTATGAAAATTTGCCTTCAACCTGGAACATCTTTGGAAGCTGCCCAGAAGGTGGTAGAGTTTTATTTGGAGTTAGAAAGCTTTTAACAGTGGTTTGGTGCACAGTTCAGAGCAGAATACCTCACTGTTTGGTCCAGTTTCTTTACTCTTATACTAAATTTTGTGGTTAATATGAAAAATTGTTGAAGTGCAAGAGGGGTAATCAGAGATTTGGTTTGTGCCCAGAGAGTTAAAAAGGATAACGATGGTTATTGTAACTCTGTCTCCCTAGAAGGTTTTTCTGCTCTGACTCACAGTGAACACAGTTCTTTATTTATAATTAGAACGTTTAAAAGAAGAAAGAGCAGTATCATGAAGCTTTGCAGCCACAATTCTAACCAAGTGAGATATTTTATCTTGGGAGAAAAAGGTGATAGTCAGAGAAGAGTATGTTACTGTAGGCATTCCAATGTGCAGAGTAAACATAATTTTTGCCATTGTTCTGTCAACATTTATCCTTCATTTATGACTATGGTCATTCTTTGGGGAAAATATCATTAAACAAGTTTAAATTTTTTTTTTTTTAAATTGTAGAGGAAGTGGAATGAAAATACCTGTGAAACTTTATGTTAGGGTATGCTACTGAAAAACTTCATAACAAAATCAGGTGGGATTTTCCTAGTTTCAGGTTTCATTGCAAACAAAAAAATGTAGTTAGGGTTTGCTGAAGAGTCAGCTGATTTATAGCTGAGGGTGGAAACTGTGTTATACCCGACAGCTTCACATGTTTTTCATTGAAAATTTGGTAGTTTTTGCCGTTTTCCTTTTAGTACTTTAAATTGCTGAAAATTAGAAGACAGGCACTTTCCATGTCAGCCAAACTGAAAGAGACGCATGCAAGCTTTTGGGAGATAAAAACACATCAGTTAAGCTCATTTCTTTGGGTAAGGGCTTTTTTCACATCTTAAATCTTTCTAATTCTTAATGACAGATAATTTAAAATCTGAAGAATGTTTTTTGTCTGTCTGTTGCAAACAACCCCTTTAACAGATATAAAACCAAATACCAAATCTCATTAAAATATTGGTTAGACAGGAGAGAAAAAAAACCCCATTTGTTGTTTCATTTTGATATGGAGTAAATATTTGCTCAACTTCTGGAAAAACTGTTTTTAGCAATGAAGACTTTGTATGAAAGCCTGAAAAAGTCAGCTGTAGTTTTGTTCACAGGCTTTTCTAAGCTTTTTACCAGCTGAAATGAACCCAGAAGCACCAGCAGGATGCTAGGGGTACTGAGAGATGCTTGGGTACCTGCTTGCTTGAAACGTGGGGAAAGGTTATCCTGGTTGTGTTGTAGGCCCAGAGAGTCAGAGATCATCTCAACTGGTATCAGAGTAAACTCTGCTATGGCAACTGCTATCCACATTGCAAAATTCTTTAATTTTCAGTTGTGCTAATTGTTAATTTTCAGGTGTACTGCAATGTTTATATGGAAAAAGAATATGTTGCCCTTGCAAGACTTTTATAGATCTTGTATTTTTTGTTTCTGTGTATTTTTCATACTTTTTTTCACTTTTCAGATTAAAATACTATACATAAATGAAATGTCATTGCAGCCAAAAATGTTGCGATATGTGCCCCTATTGCCTTTGTGAACATTTGAAGTGTTAGACAAGCATGTCTTCAGCACACTGTGGTGAGGTTGCTTTGTGGGCAGAGTTACACTTGAAGAAGTGACATCTCTTTTTGTACAACAGATGCTGCTCTTAAATGAAGCCACGGTCTTTTGCCTGGTTTCTGAATAAACAAAACAAATTCCTGAGACCTGGTAGCAGTGCTTATTTACAGTGGGATCCGTCAGTGCTCTCCTGCCTAGGCAGTGCTTGGGCCCACCCTCCTGAAAGCTTTCTGGTCGGCTTTTCCTTCCTCCTTCCCTGTGACTGTCTCTGAGGTCCGGGCTTGGGCTGAGCCTCATATCTATTTTGCTCTCCTCTAGGCAGTTTGTATAATTTTTCTTTAACTTCTGTATCCTTTCTCTCTCCTTTCTGAAAGTGTAGTTTTGATCCTCTCTCCTGACTCTGAGAAGCACTGACTGGAGTTGCTTCCTTGTGCTGTCCCCATCACTGTGTTTTTGTCCCCAAAGCCAAGAAAGCCAAGCAAAGCTGAGGGTTGTCTGTGGCTGTATTTTGGTCAGAGAATTCAGGGAGATAGAGACACAGATAAATCTTTGGCCCAATGGGAGTTTGTACTTTTGGAAACTGTACCTGGCAGAGGGAGGAGGATGCTAGCCTGGGTGCTGTGAAGCCGATGAGTGTGTTCTAGAGCCTGCTGCTGACCCTGCATGGGGCAAGATATTGTCAAGCACGCTTCAAGCTATGGGTTTCCAGCAAGTGTATGCTTCTCATCTCCTGGTGTTCTGGTTCAGGGCACATCTGGAAGAGCATTCCCAAAGGGATTCCTCTAGGAAGCAGATTCAATCGGCCCCTCCCCCCAGTCGGTTTGGGAAAAATACGTNTCTTCTCTCCCCCCCCTTCACTGTCAGGACAAGTCTTAAAGGTGCAAAACTTATTATTCAGCAGAAAACAGAACAGATGACTGGGGATAAAAGCATCATACAGTCAATCCAGGACACCTGATCAGTGGAAATAATGGCAGAGAGGTGGTATTTGAGATCCCTAAGTCCATGAAGAGGCTTTTTGGGAAAAGCACTGAGCACTTGGAGATACGCAGAGTGACGGGAGAGTGAGTACTCTCAGAGATACAGGAGATAAGGTTTCCTACTGAAGGCAGTATAAAGTAGTGGGGCTCTGGAGCTGCTCTACTGCTGAAGAGATCAGATATGAGGCTGTGGTCTGACCCAGACCTCAGCATTCAATCAGCACTGAGCTGGAGAGCCCTGCTCTTCTCCTGGCTGAAAGGGACAGGCACCACCTGTCCCAGCCTGGTGGTGCTCAACAAACAAGTGTCTTACACCAGACACCTCAAGGGAGTGTTTGGCTGCAGTACTAAAGGATGAAGAATATCCCTCCCAGCAGCAGACACCATCTCCTGTAGTGTTTTGCATCGTAGCTGGGGACACCCAATCAGTAGAGTCAGCTGAAACTTCATCTGAGGTGTAGGTGTGGCACCATGGGGCTGGTGGATGTGAGCCTTTCTAGCCCTCCTGCTGCTAAAACTGCTGAGGCAAGACTCCCTTTGCAATGGACCTTTACCTTCTCTCCTCTCCTTTTCTTCTGTAGGATTGATGCCAATCTCTGGGAGTTGGTTCATGTGGGTATGCTCTCAGATGGTTTGTCATATACCTGACTTCAAGCATTGCAGCCTGATGTCCCTTAACAAAACCACTTGTGTGGGTTTTTGCAGAAGTGGGGTGCACTGGAGACAGTTTTATAAATAATTTCATTCCTAATGGAGAAATGAAAAAATGAGCAGTAATGTATAAAAGTATGAAGCCAGGAAAAAGATTGAATTTGTCAGCCAGTTTTGATGTCTCCCCTGCTTTTCAGTCTTGGAGTTTTTAGTCTCCTTCCAGGAAATGAATGAGATTCAGAGCCCAGAAGGGGCTTAGTCATTTCTGTCAGAAAGAAATATTTGGTTTTAGTTTGTTTTTTTGGACATAGGAAGGGATTCAGGTGCAAGGAAGAACAAAAGGATTTTTTTTAATGTTTAAAACAGACTGTTTGGCTCAGCTCTGTGTAAATCAAACAGAATGTTTTGGCTGGAAAATAGGGATGCAATGCAAAACAGTCTTGATAGTGCCTGTCATTCACAGCCCCACCTACCTTGCAGAGCTGACCCTGTCTGAATCAGCCAGCCACATGTCCTTCAAATCATAGGAGTGGTTTCATTTGTGCATTGATTGAAAGTGGCATTTTATATCTTTGAAATGAAATAGCATTTTATACCATTTAAATATGAATATGTTGAAGAAGTCTTATGTTTTCCTTTTTTTCCTTATTTTGTTCCAGCTTGCCACAGAATGCAGTTGAATTATGTTGGGCTTTTTTCCACAATATGAATCTGTGTGTATGCTTATTTCTGGATAGTTTTCTTTCTGTTGTGTTTTCTTTGTGGCTCCCCCCTCCCTGCCTTTATGCCACACTTGAATTCTTCCCCAAGGGAATGGGAAAATAAAATGAAAAGTGTAGGAAAATGCCATTTGTTCTGCCACAGTGAGGAAGTATAAGAGAAGGTGGTAAAAGAAGAGATCTAAAACTAGAAATTGTTCTTAATGGAAAGAATTGCTAGCCTCCTGTTGTTTCAGAACTTTACCATCTTTTAATGAAAATCTCTTCTTTATAGGCAGGTCTGTTTAAAAAGCTTATTATCAGTCATCATGTCGTGGTTTTTTGTTTTGTTTTGTTTTGTTTTTTGTTTTATTTTGTTGTTGTTTTTGTTGTTGTTGTTGTTGTTTTGTTTTTGTTTTGTTTTGTTTTGGTGTTGCTAATTCTGGAATAGGACAACAGCAGATTTTGGATGTAAGTGTCCCTGGAGGTGACCAGGTCCATTGTCCCTGGAGGTCATCTGGTCCTACCATCCTCTTGGAGCAAGGCTAGCTTTAGAGTTGTATAGGTTGCTAAGGATCAGGTTTTGAAAACCTCCAAGGACAGATAGTCTGCAATCTCTCTGGGATACCTGTCCCACTGCTTCACTGTCCTTGTGGTGAAAAATCCTTGTACTGCAGAGCATACTTACCTTTCCATTTATCCTTCTGAGCCGACAGTTCAAATTTCAGATTTTACTGTAGTGAAGGTGTTAGTGATTGCTTTATGCCATCAGTTTCTGTTCACTCTTGGGCAAGCCATGTGGGACTAGTAAGACGAGAGTAGCCCAGTAGACACATCATCTAGAGAGGTAAAGGACAGGGACGAATGTGAGTGCTGTTTCTGGCTAAGTGTGTCAGGGCTGAAAGCAGACAGTGAACCTGCTGGGTGGTTCAGCTACCATGTGCATTCAAGCTGGCCATGAACAAATTTAGCATAAGGTTGGATGGAGGTTGTTAGGTTAGGCAGATAAAGATCAGTTACTAGACTATTTATGGTGAGATAGTAGAAGTTATTGTTTTAGATGGCGGTTTCAGAAGACAAAGATTAATTACTGTTATTTTTAAAACTTGTTCTTTTGCAGCAGACTTATTCATACTGCATTGTTTGTAAGATTTGGCTGCCAGAAGAGTAACTTTATTTGCTGCAGTGTTGGAGCAGAGAGAAGGCTATTCCCCATCAGGGAGAGGGCTTTCTAAGGGCTCCCTGTTTGCTGAGTGGGAAAGTGCTAATCTTATCATCCTCAGAGCAAGCTTATCTGGCTTTTTTTTTTTTTTTTTT
>VXBC01012879.1:25599-48143 GCA_013399945.1 Ploceus nigricollis
TTTTTTTTTTGCATTGTTACAGTATATGTTGAAACCCTGTGGCCACAGACCAACATTCAGAGTAAAGTTTGCCTTTTTGTTTCAATGCATTAGTCTGAGGATTGGGGTTGCATCTACAGATATTTGGCATGCTTAATATTGAATGATGTATCTGCATGTGTTTTAATTAGATTAATTTGTCTGCTGTCTTGTTACTGACAGTGTAGTGTAGTGTTGTATGGTCTAGTTGGAAGCATCTGAAGAACATAGCTTGATGTCTCAAGTGGGACTTTAGTAGAGTTTCAGTATTCCAGATCAAGGAACAATTCTGAAAACTTTTTTTTTTTTCCTGTGAATGCATAACATTTGTTCAGGGTCTACATTTTGGACCACATAATTTCCTGGGTATTTAAACTTGAACTCCCTGGTGTACATATAAACACTCCAGATAAGGTTTTCTGCTGGGGTCCAGACGGGTGGCACAGCCTTGAGTCTGCTGAAGTCCTTTCAGGGGAGACTCTGAAGTACAGAAATAGCACTGGGGCCAGTGCTATCTATGCAAATCACAGATGATGTTATCAATCTCTATTCTGATATACAGCTAGGGAAAGGGAATATACTGGCACACATTTTCATACTGTGTCTGAATTGTTAGGTCATTCTCTGAGCAAGTGAGCGATCCGGGCTTTGAGCACTGTTTTTCACTTCTGACGATGGTATAATGAGAAAGGCATCCATGTCTAAACAGCAGAGACTTCTCCTAGCTGATTGTTGCATTATAGTCAGTCTGCTGTTTTCTTGGTCTTCTGCCCTGCATCCCCTGGATTTCCCTCTGCACCATGCCCTATTTTCAATTACTCTGCAATGGAGGGAACAGAGTATGCTTCCATCAGATGAGTTATCGGAGGAAATTTGAAACTGTTTATGTTCAAATCGCATCTGGCTGAGGGAGAAATTGTACTGTGGTCTCTCATTTTTGAAGTAGCACATCATCCACAGGTTTTGGGAAGCCTTAACCGTGCTTACTTAAATGTCCCTCCATAGAAGAAGGTCTCAGATCTAGGCAGACTAAGGTGTTTGATGAGTTGTGTTTGACTGGGCTTTGAAACAGTGAGTTTAAGTCAGATCTTCTGGGCTGCGTTGGTTAAGGCCAGGTTAGATGGTGCTTTGAGAAACTTCCTCTAGTGGAAGCTGTCCCTGTCCATGGCAGGGTCTTTGGAGTAGGTGGTCTTTGAAGTTTAATTCTGATCCAGGCCTTTCTGTGGTTCCATGTTGCTTTTGGTTCCATTTAACAAAGCAGTCTGCAAATGCTTGAGTTGGGTTCAGTGGCATAAAGGTTGCACATGCTTGAAAACTTTGAAACATCTGTGCTATCTCATTTCATGGATGTGTAAATGCTATAGCTCACATTAGTGTTGGTAACTAAAATGATAGCAATGATCATCCTTTCCAAAGACTGAAATTAGAAACACTTTCTAGACCTTGGGGGAAAAAACACCCTATGATTCATTGCTTTCCTCTGTAATGAAGGAGGAAAGTTCTTTTCCTCCCTGGATCCTACAGCAGATCCTGTGCCCAGATGGACATATATTTTCCTATAATCTGAAATGGGAAGACCAAGAAAAAATTTTAAAGACTGAAACCTGTGGAGAAAATTGTTGCATGGGCAGGGTAGCAGGTCACATATTGGCTAGCCATAGTAAGATGAAGTTTAAAAAAATAGTGGTGTGACATTTTATATGTGTATTCCACAAATAGGTACATATCATGTAAATGTTCAGCGATATTCTGGTATAAAGAATTCTCCCTATGTCTTGTTAATGTGTCTACTTCTGTTAGAACTGCAATAAAAATAGTTTTCAGACACTACATTCAGGTATGCTGCCTGTTAAAGTGTTAGAGTTTGTGCCCTGAAGCTCCCTTTTACTCTGATGCCTGTAATTTCTTTCATTTATTGAAGGAAGCATGGCATGTTTTTCTGGGATTTGACTGTCTGGAAGTTTTGATTCCACTTGAAATGGAAAGGTAAAAAGTCTGGATGGGTTGCCACCAAATACGCAATACCAAATACTCAGATAAAAAACTGTATCACCAGCAGAGATCCTACAGTGATTTTCCCTCTGTAGTGGTAGGGAAAGCTCCTTAAGTTCCTTGCAGTTCTGGTTCTATGAGATGTGGAGATAAAGAGTTTTTTTGAATATAATACCACTCTAAGTCCAACATTTAAAAAAGAGGCTAATGACTTCCTCCATTGCCTCCAGAGAAGACATTCAGCTTTGTAGAAGGCAACTCTTCTCTTAGAATGTCCAGAGAGGATATATTTGGCTGAGACATGACAGCAGCCTTCAATATGTAAAAGGAAGCTGTGAAGGGAAAGAAATGGAAATTTCAGTGACATTTCTTAAATCACTGGAAACCTAATATATTTTAGCTGATTGTTCTGAAGTCTGTAGAGCAATGGCCCCTAAATACTTGACCCTCGTGGAGGAACCCTTATGTTTAACTTCATACCAAAATATCAGTGTCAGAAACTGGTTGAGTGGCACTTGAGAATATTTTATTTATTGCCTTTAAATTCTCTTTTGTTTGAGAATGTATGTATTAAGGCAGATAAATCCTTCCTTGAAGACAGGCCAGGGAATGGTGTGAATGATGATTCACCATCTAGTGACTAAGTCATGGTTGTGTACTCTCTTATTTTAAACTTCACCTCATTGAACTTGATGATTATGTGCTAAAAAATGGAGAGGAGAGGAAGGATTGGCACATGAAGTCACCTTTTGAAAAGGGAGAAGCAGGAATTATCCAGCATATTCTACGTATGTGTGTGTTATTTTATAGCTTATAAGCTTATAGCTTATATGGATCTCTTACTGTCCTGATAAGCAGCCTGCCTTGAGAAATCATATCCCTTTTTTTTATCTTTTTAAATTTTTTAGTTTAGATACTTGGCTGTGCTGCTGGATATTTTGTGTTGCTGAGGCAAGGCAAATTGCAGGAAAATTGCTTTTTAACTGTCTTCTCCATTGGGACATTTACTGGTGCTGAATGCTGTCTTACATACAGAGAATGAGAGAAATAATAATTAATTAACAGCTGGAATTATCTAATTCCAGCTGTTTTCTTTGATGGAAGAAATTAGATAGCATTTAGATATCCTTTAGCTCTGCATATGCAATTAAGTATGTAACTGCTGTTTTCAGTGAAAGACCTGAAGTCTTCTGCCAAAAGAATTTTGTAGGTCTGAACCTGAACTGTGTTATTTCTGCAGATGATAAGAAGTGTCTTTTGATGCTTACCAGCAAGGAAAATGCTTCGGCTTGTTACTGATGATTTTGATCTGCTTGCTGTGTTTTTTTTTTTAAGAGCCTGAACAAAGAGAAACTCTTCTCCACCTTGTGATGAAGTTGGGCTTGGTTAAGCTTTCCCTGTTCTTGGCAGCCCAGCCTGGAGGGTCATCAGCATTGGCATTACCTAATGAGGGTGGAGCAGCACCGTTAGATTTGGCTTTATGGAATGGACACTCCAAACTTGTAGAGATCTTTACAAAGTGCGTATAATGGTTTGCTCTTTCCTGTGAAAATGTCTTGTCATTTAAGGGATGTGGGGAGCACTGTTGTCTGTACCGTAGAGTTGCCTATTTTGTGCTGGTTTCTGCTGCTTTTTGCCAGTATTATCATTTTAAATGGTAAATTTGCATTTACAATTCAAGGAAGTTTATTACTTGTGTCCTTCATTACATTTGAAGTCAATTAATAGTCAGTTAAATGATAGAGGACCAGCTGCACCATCAGATACCTCTCTCAGCACTGTATCAGCTGAATCCTGACACACTGAAAACAAGTAAAAACATTCCTTAAAAGTAGATATAAAGAAATATTTATATATGAACAGAACCATAGCACCTGACTTCCACAAAACCTCAGCAGACTTTGTGACCCCTCTAGAGCTCAAGTTTGAACAAACAAATAAGGGAGAATCAGCAACAAAGACAGTGCTGCAGTTACTACTCTGTTTTGCCAGAGAGCTGCCACACTGACAAATGACTTAAAGGACAAGTGCTTTCTGGCACCTTTCAGCTGTCTGGAACTCTGTCTGTACAGTCCTGAGGAGCTGCATGGGGTGTATGTATGTGTCTTGGGACACCAAATGGTAAGCATCAGACACCTCTTCTTACTCTTGGCTTTTCTTTGCAAATAGGAATACACAAGAATTGGGATATATTTTTATTTTGGTATGTGGTTCTTTCAGTTCTGGCTCCATGCAGCCTGTAGTTTATGTGAGACTTATCTGTACTTCAGCTTAAAAAAAAATACAGCATGGGTACAGTACATTATGTTATGACTGTCTCATTTGTTTGTTATGTCCAAACAATGTCCAAGCTGTATTCCCTTGAGATACTTTCTGTTTTTCACTCTTGTGGGATAACAAGTCTGCTAGCTGCCAGTTGCTATATAGGCAACACTGACAGGAAAAGGTACTATTGGTCATTTACAGCAGTAAGGAGAATTAGGTATTGTCACAGCTTGTTCATTCTGGCTTCTGTAAGTGGTGAGTAACTGTCTAGAGCTAACATTGTTTTTTCCCTGTTGATAGCTATAAGTAGCTTTGTGTTCTTAAGGCTGAAAAGAGTAATTGGTATGTTTTTGTTTGCCCAGCTGTGTTTTCAGTGGATGTTTCAGATTTTCTGACTGGTTTTTGCAGCGGGTGTGTTGGGTCCTGACGGGTTGTGCTGAAGGCGAGCCGGAAGCTCACTGTGGCAGTGCTTTCATTCTGCCTGTGCAGAGAGCATCTGCTCTGGCTAAAGTGTGTGTCATTTCAGCTTCCAGGGCAGTCAGTCATTTCAAGAGTGAGACATTTCAAGAGCAGAGATCAGCGAGGGAGCCTGCATACAGTTTGTTCATTTGTCTGGAGCTCTGGCACTGACATTCGGTCACACTGCACAGCACTTGCTGGAGTCAGACATTAAGCTCTTCAGAAAATATTTCTGGGACAGACCTCTTCTTTACCAGGTACCACAGATTTTCTTCATGATTTCCAGCTGTAGACTTTTCAGGCTGGATTTGTTTTCATTGAGTAGCCTTTTAATTTAAGCTGCCGTGCCACTGATCACCAGTATAATTTCGTGATTACTGTTGTGGGTTTCTACTTTGTGTAGGTGTAGCACATTGTGTGTCTGAAGCTGGAGCATAAGAGGTGTTGAGAACTTTATAAAAGCCTCTTTTGCCTCCCAAGTTGTTTTTTAATCATGTTGGACTCTAAAGGGAGTATTCCTAAAATATCTGTGTCTTCAATTGCATTGCCATTGTATTCATGTTTGTACTTCGAAATATTTAATTTAGGTCCATTCTTCCGGTAGTGTAATGCCTGGGAGCCTTTATCAAGAGCCAACCCTGGTCTATTATTTACAGCAGAAATACAGAGTACAGACTTTTTCTACAGAGTTTAGTTTAGTTTTTCTTATTTTAATGTAAAATGTCTGAAGCACTGTTGTCATATCCTTCAGGGCATCTCTTTATTCAAGAAAATAAAGAGAATGCTTGAACGTATAAGTTCTTTAATAGCAATGCAGATGCTTACCTGTATTTTTATATTAAGACTGCACAACATACATAAAAAAACTAGTGAGCTAAAAACACACAAAAAGTTGGCTTTTTTTCTGGTATTGAAATGCAGCTTTTCTTTTCCATTCTTAGCTTTGGGTTTCCTCATTTATGCACTGATTTTCCTTGCCTTTCCTTACCTTTATTTCATACTGCATTTTTTTAAACTTAGAAAATTATTTATATGTTATGTTTAACATAGAAACTTAAGGTGCAGCATACTGTATAGTCCTTACGTATAATCTTATGTAACTACAAAATCTTGAGATTTTGATTTGTTTCAATACAAAAAAGTTACTCTCTGTGGCTTGCAGAGTCCCTGCAATCTGTGTGTGGCTTTTCCATTAACAATAATGAACTCAAAAGGAAAACCAAAACTACAATCAAGAATGCATTGTTATTTATATGATTATCTTTTTCTTGCACTCACAAAGTCCTAGTTTTTCATTCAGTCTTTGAAATGGAAAAAGAAAGTGTGGCATGTTAGGTATTCTCAAAGACAAAGACTCTGAAAAGCTAGAAAATTCTGTGTTTGGTATTTTCAGGAAAAAGCCTGCTGCCCTGGATTTGTTGGGTCCCCCTTTGCCATTCCTCTAGTTGCAGCAGTCTAGGTTCTGTTGTGGGGACCTTATTCCCCTCTTGCTCAGCATCAGTGTTGCAGCACTTTCAGTCAAACAGGAATAGACTAAACAATTGGGAAGATCACATGGTTAATTTATTTAATTTCTTATACACAAGCTGTTGTGTTTAGACTATGTATTATGTCCAAAAGAAAAGGTAAAATTAATTCTACTTCTCTTACAAACAAGAATTTTGAGCTCTTCAGTTGTATCCAAAGCATTGGGAGGCAATTATAGATTTTTGGTAGATATTAGAGTTTTCACATTACATGGTCTTTTTAAAATAGAGGTAGAATTTACTGCTGTCCTGGAGTATTAATTTCATCTACGGCAGACTAAGGCTGTGTGTCTTGAGACTGAATAAATGCCCACATTGCTACTTTATGCTTGAGTCAGAAAGTCATGAACTGAAGAAAGGGAGCTTTGTCTCAGTTATGGTGGCATGTAGTGTTGGATTTGTGTGAGATGATTGCCTCAGACAGCAGCACATCTATTCATGTAAGAAAAGCGTGAATCTTTCCGAAGTATATTCTTCACTCTCTGCTGTGTCAGTTCTTTCAGTTCCTGTTCAATTCCTTAGAAACCTAAGGAAGTAATGGAAAAGTTAAAACAAGCTGTCAGTAAGCTAAAGTCACTTGTATGGGGGCCATGCATTCATTCAGCAGCTCAAAAAGTAAAAACCCTGTGGCCACTCTGGGCAGCAGAGATGGGGGAGATAGTTGAAATTGCTTAAATTCTGTGTGACCTTCTTGGGGCAGAGATTGCTGTGTGGTAGTGGTGCCTGCCAGTGGGACGGTGTGGTTGGTTCATTGTGCACCTCCAGTGGAGACCTGGACAGCAGGAGAAGGTGATCCCTGAGTCTGTCTGAGCTGCTGCAGGCAGCACAGCCAATGCAGGGCAGGGGTCCTCTGTGAGAGGAAGAGAGATCTGGGGACTGATGGACACATTTGAAATGTGTCAGAGTAATGAAAGAAACCAGAAAGGGCAAGCCAGGATAATAATCCAAAATGACTAAGATAGTTTATGATCATCTAAGTAATTTTTTTGTCTGGTGATGGACAGATTTAATAGTTCCCCAGCTTTCTTTTGACTTTTTCTGCCTGACAGGTGTTCAAGTGGGAAACTCCCTAGCACAGCAGAGAAAAATGCAACTTGCCCCACTGAACTGGGGCTTCATGCCTTTCAAATTAGTTTGGCTGCAGTATTCAGCCCAGGGTCATCCCTGGCTTTTTCTTTTGTGTTCAGGTTACCATGTCTTTTGTCTATTTGCAGCTCTTGGTAGTTGGCAAATACACAGGCAGTCTACTAGAGGGAAAGACTAGAAGCAAGCAGAGTAGTGGATGAAAGGACACAAAAGAATCCATTCTTACTTCCTCCCACTTTGTTTTTCATTTCTGAGAGTAATTTCTAAAATAGGAGACTGTATCCCAGCCCCCTCTTCCTTTTGAGCAGGAGTGATGTAGTTGGTGTGTATCTGAGTGAGGGAGCAGCCTGGTCAGGGGTTACAGACAGGGGGAGTGGAGTGTCTCCTGGCTTCCAGACTCGGTCTATCATGTAGTTAGTGTTTAGTCCTAGTTTATTCTCTTTGTATTACTTATCCATCAAAACTGCTTGCTTTACAGGTATGCTTTTAAGGTAAACTAGAATTCTGAACGGAGCTCTTGTGCTAAGCTGTTGTGCTGCTTTTCTCATAGAGAAGAAGGTCATAAGCAGTGAAGTGCAAACGGTAAATCTGTTCCTTTAGATCTTTCATGTATTGTAAGCAGGAGGTGATTTCTCTCTGTAGTTAAAAATATTTTATTGGTTTTCCTCTTGAGGGATTGCTGTCAGTTTCCTCTGGAAGGTAGCCAATAAAATATTCCTTGTGGAATTTCTCTTAGTCATTTTAGTATTGTTCATAACATAAGTGTTTGTCAGTCTTTGATATTGTTCTTGAGTTTTCAGATAAATGTCATGGGCATCAAATACAGTTACTGTAATTTTGATTTTTTTTATAGAGTGTTAATTCAAATGAAGTTGAGACAGTGGGAGGTCCAAAAATACCCTGCAGTACAACACACTCTGTAAAAGGTACAGTGTTTTTATTCCATAATGTTGCAATCTTTCAAAGCTCTAGAAAGTTGGCACAGATTCATACACTATTTATTTATTCAGAAAGTTCATGTTTCATATGGTTTTAGAGACCTGTTAGTAGAGAACAGTGGAATAGGTTAGTCACACATTACAAGAGTTTTGTAAATCATTATACTCCCTACAGAGCATCAGTTTTCCAATGTCAGACTGAAACTGTTCACAAAATATTATGACGTTTATAGTGACTGGAAAAGCCCTAACTGATTCCATTTTAAGAGCTAGAAAAATGTCAGGTGGTTCCAGGAGAGGGCAGTGTTTAACTGAATGAACTCTGCCGCAAATTCCAGTAAAGCCTAATAAAGATAGGAGAAAAGTAATGATTTGTATGGATAGTTCTGGGATCCAGCCTAAACTTCTTCATGTGGCAAAATCCTCATTTGTTTCCATTAGATGTTCACTATTTTGGTGAGCAGTTTACCTCTGCAAGGATTGTGGGACTGCACTTGTGGGTGAGAATGCTCTTTCATTACCAAAATACCTCCCTGTGTACCTCAGAGTGAGCATGTCTTAGAACTGAAGAGAAAATCACAAAAAAGTATCATTCTTCAGCATCAGAAGTGTGAGGCTTGAGGACTTATATGTGATTCTTAGGAGTGAATTAAAAGTTTTTATCAGTTGTTCATTTGTTTATGTGGCTGGCATTGTATGTTTGGATAAAGCAACAAGCTGAAAACTGAGAGCTCTGTGAGAGGCTTGGTCTTGCTCTTCAGTGTCTGCTAGAGACAACCTTACTTGAGGGCAGCAGAAATCTGAGCACCTGCATGAACTGCTGACAGGACCAGGACCAGGACCTGATGCAGGGAAAGGATGGGGACTAGTTCAAGGGGCATCAGCTAGTAACTTCAAGTGAATGGGTAAAACAGGGACACCGTCATGAATGTAAATGTGTATGCTGCCATTACTAGTGCTGAAAAAATAGCTTTATGCCCAGCTTTTCTGTCCATCTTCAGGCAACAAGTATTCTGCCATTAGAAGTGAAATTTGCAGAGAAATAATAAGCAGTTGTTAGCAGTTTCAAGCTACATATCTGTAATTGTAAGTGCAAGTGAGAATTTATTATATGGGGTTTGTGAATGACCTTGGTGATTCAGTGTGAAAATGCATTTACTCTGGGGGCTCACCAGAGTACTGTACTCTGATCAGGGTGGTCTTGATGCTGCTCCTTGGGGATAGAAAGTGAATGTCCTTCACTGGCAGCACTATACATGGCAGTCACTTGGCCAGTGTGACTTTTAGGTGATGATTACTTTCATGTTTTTCACAAAAAGCAGCTTTAACTTGGTCTGACTTGCACAAGCAGAATGCAAACATCAATGGGTATTCATAGCCTAGAGAGAGAGAGAGAGAGAGAGCATGAGAGTCTCTGGTTCAGAACATCTACTCTCATTTTGGATTCTGATAAGCAGCAGAGATATTTGACATAGGCACACCTCACTGTATGTGTTTTCAGTGGAAGCTGTATACTTTTGTGCCTTCATGCATCAGAGTTACTTTGCACATGTTTTTTTTAAAAAAATTAATTTCATTTCAACACCTGGAAAAGCATGCCACATTTTTTAAGTATTCAGGACCAAAACAGATTGTAGTAAGCATGTTGCATGTTCTATGCTCTGTGATATCTACTTGTAGACATGAGAAGTCTATAACTACTGTTTGTATGGTGTTAGTCAACAAAGATTTTCAGCTTCTGATATTTTAATATTTAATCAGTTACCACGTTTCTGTAAGGAAGACTGTTTTCTAACTGCCAAGTAAAAAAAATGAAAAATCACTGAGTGGTGATTACTGGTGACTAGTGGCTTGTCTTGCAATTTCCATTTGCCAGCATTCAGGAGATCAAAAGAACTTTGTTCAAGATTGAGTTAAAATTGTTGCTGCTGGAAGCAAAAATTGTATGAAATGATTGTACTTTTTTACTACATTCTGAGTTGCGTGCACTGAACTCCTTCATAAAGTGTTTGCTAAGTTCAGGGCTTTATTTTGGCATACTCATGTCATGAAAAGTATCCCCCTCAGATTTTAAAACTGCTGCCATTCCAAGAAGTAGTAACTACTCACTCCTAAAGTGAAGATCAGCAGGCCTTTAAAACCCAATTCTATCAGAAGTCCTGAGCTGTTAACGAGAGGAGGTTGATATAGTCAGCCCCCTCCATTTCTTGTGAAGTGCCATCATATGAAAGCAGTGGGTCAGTGTAAGGTGATGCTGCTAGCTTGATCTCCCATAGCAACTTCAAATATATGGAGTGATACATCATCCTGACAGGATGCAGAACAAAAAGTGAGATAGGTGATATTTTGGCTAATTTTATAGTTTGTATTTTTCTTTCCTCTTTTCTGACTTTGAAATTCCGTGCCCATGAGTTGACTGAATACTGTTACCTGGAAGATAAGCCAATTGTTGCTACAGTATATATTGTCCAGAGAAAATGGCTTTTTATTTCTGATAATTGTGGAACTGAATAATTATAATACCAAGAGCATGTCAATACTGAAAAAAAAAACTTCTCACAGAAGCTTTAAAGTAGGTGTCTGTGCACTTACAGTTACTAAAGAAATAGTTTGTTCCTACTAGCTGAAGAGTGGTGTCTGGAATGTTTGGTTTTACAGCACCAGGGATGTTGTGCTCTGTGGTCGTGCTGTATTAGAATGCAAGGGGAGATATATACGTGAGTGCTGCAGAAGGTTAATTAAAGAGGGTGGATTAATTTAAAATGAATGATTGTGGTACAGATCAGCAGTCAGTCCTAACTCCTGCCAGTGTCCAGGCACCCTGCCGAGGTCGGGGACAACAGGTTGCAATGGGCACAGAACTGCACCCCAGAATTTCATGTCCAAGAAACCTGCCAGTCAGATTGTGTGATTTAGGTAACGGGCAGCTGTCTTTGAATTGGTTTTCCCAAGATGTATTGATAGAATTATTTTTTTTTAAACCTTGAGTATACACTTTGTTCAATGCCAGTAAAGGTCCCCAAATTCCACATATCTGAAGGCACCCTATGCTGCCTGCTGAAGCACACTTAGTTTAACTGTTTGCTGGAGCTGGAGAAATGAAGAGGGTATCTGAGAATAGATATGAACCTAGAGTTGAAAGATTCAGTATAAAATGAAGCATATTTACTATGATACTCTGTCTATATAATTTCAGTTTCATTTTATTTTAAAATATGTTTGCTAAATAATAATATTCCTGGGGGCATGAATGATGCTTGTGTTCATTTACATTCCTCTGTCCAAATTACTTTTCTTTGCTGTTTCACAGTAGTCCTTCAGGCTGCATTTGGGCAAAACTTGGAAAGTGTGGGAGGTGGTTTTTTTGGTGTTTTTTTTTTTTTTTTTTGGCATTGCTGTGTCCTTCTCCACATCTCTTGGAAGAAAATATAAACCAAAACCCAAACAAACAGAAAAGGGAGTGACAATGAAGTGAAGATATTTTTTTACTTCTTGGGTTAAAAATGCAAGTCTAATTTCAGAAAATGCGGGACATCCCTGCAGAAGAAAAGCAGAGTTCAGCTGCTCTGTGGCATTGGTGTGAGGCACAGTCCATGAGCTGTTGATTTTCTGAGTGTGTGGGGGTTAATCAGCCCAAACATAACTGTGACAATAACACAGCACTTGTTGTGCATCCAGCTTGCACGCTGCCCATGGGATCGCTGCTGAGGGGAGATGCCTGGGCTGCCCATGTCCATTTTTCTGGTTTGCCTGCTTCTTCTGTCCCTTTCCTATCTGAAAAAGAAGAGAGACCAGCAGCAGAAGCTAAAGCAGACTGAATTTCCTTGTTATTAAAGGCAGCAGTTTTTGCTCTTGCAGGTCCTGTGAGCTTGGCTTCTGATGAATTGTCTCAGGATGATACAAAGGTACAGATTTCTCCTTTTCCTAATAGCTAAGCTTTATTTAGGCTGAGAAGCAGCAACCTCTGCTTGCCTATCTGAGCTAAGAAATAAATTCTAGCCTGCCAGGCAACACTTCCTGCTATTTCTGTGCTGCAGGAGCAGTTATGTGTGTAGATGATAATTATTTGAAAGAACGTGGTATGTAGTTGTGGGTTGGAATGCTGGGTTGCAGAAGCAAGCTCTGCTTTTGGACCAGAAAGCTCTTGTATTTATGGTGATGCTTAGTGCCTTTAGGGAGCTTGCAGCTGCCAGTTTGGGGTCAGCACCAGACTTACATCTAGCACAAGTTTCATCCTTGAGACAGCATGGTTCATTACATCTGAGGAGTTAGTCTCTGAGGGAGACCTTGTTGTAACTGTGAGTCCTTAACAGGATGTAAATGGAAATAATGCTTGATACAAAAAAGTACTGCAAGTTCCCATTGTCATCTGCTTGGAGGTATCTAAACAGCTTTTAGGAGAGACCAAAGTATGTGAGAAGTTCCATTACAACTGTAGTTCTGTCAGTTGTATTTGATCTCTAGTCTTATATTCTGCTTTTTATTTATATGTATTTGTTTACCAAACTGCAAAATCTTTGTCTTGGTATTTCTTAAACACCTTTAAAACAGGAGCTTGATTAGTACCTCAGTGGGTACGAAGCTAAAATATTAATTTAGATTGAGAGAAACAAAATCTGGTCAAAACAGGTAAATCTGGTAAAAGTGATATCAATACCAAGTGACTACTGTTTGTTTTGGGTTCTTTTAATAACACTTGAATGTAGTGGAATATTGCTGAGCTGACATGTTAGGTAATTTTTATAAATGTGATGACCTCTTTAGGCTTTTTTTGTTTGGTTGCTTGGGTTTTTTTAATTTTTGTTGCCAGCTATGGGGAAGATTGACCATTTGTTTGGAACTCACATGTTGGTGTTGTAATCTGTGACATCTCAGAATTAAATCTGCAGTATGCACACATTTTGGAGTCTATGCTGAAAGTGTGTGTTGGAGCAGAGTGTTGCAGCTCATGAGTCTTGTTGGAGGGAAAAGATTCTGGTCCCATACTGATTGTCTCTTGTTTTGATCTAGCAGAAAGGCTATAATGAATCTATAATGAATGACCTGTGACATTTCTTCAGGTGTGAACAGCTCAGGAAATAAAAATATTTCTAATCTTAAAAAATATTGCTGTTTTCACCATAGCACTGTATATTAGCTTGTCAGAGCACAATTAAACTTTGTAAGAGGCTGAAAATTGAAGTTTGTATGGGAAGTAAGATATGATTTGGTCTCTTCTTTGATTAAGGTTAGGATTTGAGTCCTTAGTGTTCATTTGCATATGGAAGTAGCATGCCATATCAATTGCATTTTATGAGAATGGCTAAAATGAAGTGGCTGCTGCTTGATAGTGTTTGAACTGAATTCTGAAAGCCTATAGCACAATTTACAACTAAGCATAAATACAGTACAGTGTTTATCTTCAGAAATATAGCTCAATTTTTCTGTTTCTAGCCTTTCTGAGACTCTGGGGTTCCTTCTAAAGAAAATGAAAATTGTGTCTTGTTGACCATAGGTAAGAAAGAATTAAAAATTTTTACTTCCCAGAAGCTGCTGATAGGTAGTGTCATATCAGTTACACACAAGACAGTTTCTTTAAAAGAGGTGAAGGTAATTGACATTGCAGAGTAACTTGCTGAAAGATCAGCCAGTTGTATCTATGTCAAAGAGGGTACCTCTTTTGTCTCTAGCCTGTATAGAGGGTGTATCCAACAGTACTGCGAGGCCAGGAATTTTCAATAATGTGTTAGGTGTTGTAGGAACAAGCACCTTGAAAATAATATCTGATAGAGCAAACATGTGACTGAAGCCATATATGTGACTGAAGGTGAAATGAAGTCTATAGAAATGTTTAAATGACACAGTGAGTTGTGGGCCTGGCAGGATAATATAGCCAACTATGCTAGACAGCACATTTAGAGACTGAAACTCCACTGGAAAGGTGTTTTCAAGCTTTGTGGAAAGCTACAAGAGCAATATGCAATCATAGGTTCATGGAAAGCACAGCAAGTTGGAAAATATAATGTGTAACTAAGCTCTGCAAGTGGGAGCTGCTGTGCCAGGCAGAGACTGCCAATCTGACATCACTGGCCTGTGGTCCAGGGCTGAGGTCAGACAGAGCAGCCCAAATGGAGGCACTCTGTGTGCAGGTTTTGGTGCTGCAGAGTGAAGATTCACTTTGTGTGTGCAGAAAGGAAGGGGATAGATGTGCATGCATAGGGGGAAATATATGTTAGAGGGAAATGGGCTGACATAAACTCAGAGACAGTTCTAAGATAAGAAGCTGGCAGATTATTTTATTGCCTCTCACTATATCAGCATCCAGTTATCTGTTGTTTTAGTTACTGATATGCCAAATACCTGTACTTCAACTCTCTGATGACGATTTTCTCACTGTCCCATACAGGGAATATGAGAGAACCACAAGGAAACTGGGACTAGTAGCAAAAACTCTAATATTCACAGTCATTCTGACTTTAGTGCTTTTGAGAATAGGACACTGTGCCACTGTTTGCCTTGCTCAGAAATGCAAGGTATGTGGGATGTTAGTGCCCATGTGTTCAAATCTGTTTTGTCAAGCAAGACCAAGTATTGGACTGTATCTCAGTGTAGGAGTGTGTGAGGCCACTGGGGAGTGATTATGGTTTGTTAATATGAAAGCCACATTTGCTCTGGTCTTTGTTCCAGTTATAACATCTGACAGAACATAAAATAATTTAGAAGCTGACAAAGTAGAAGTTCTCCACCCTGAAATGATAGCTGATATTTCTTTTTCTTACTCCTGAAATGCTTTTTCCTTCTAAGGCATCATTTGCACAGAATTGCTTGTGACAGCTGAAACAGAAGCCAGGCCCTCTGGCTTCAGACCTGCTCATTCTCTGATTCTTGGTTGGGCAGATGCATCAGATCCTGAGTCCTCTTTGAGGAACAAGCAAGTGACTTTGGCCATGGTTTGTACTATTAGGAGTGGTAGTGCAGATTTTTAGAGGAGCTAAGAGGGTAAAAGGAGTGAATTTGCATATGATTTGGACAAGTGTCAGGTGCTTAAAAATTTGATTTAAATAAATTTTCTTAGGCATCTTATTTGCATATAAAGTAAAATGATAATGTGTAGATATACATATATGTGTTCATACATGTGTGTATGTGAAGTGTGTCCTGAGCACAGGATCATCTTGTATTAAACTAAAAAAAATTCTTTGTTGTAATGCCGATATGAGAAAGAATCAAACCCTCTGTCGCTCCTATATCTCAATTACTTTAGAGTATGTTTAAGAAGTTGACTTGTTTGTGGAAAAACTGCAGTGAAATCAGTTCTGCTCATTTTAGAAGTCTCTGTAACTGAGAGTTTGGCTGCCCTGTGTAAGGACTGGGGCATGGACTTGNCGAAGAAGGATGGACATAGAGTTTAGTGACAGCCAGAAATTTTTAAGTTTACCAAAGCTGTGTTTACTGGTTTATTTGAATGTAAAAATCAGCTTATGTTCTAACCTGAATAATTTAACCATATTGCTAAATATAATAGTTTTCTTACCCTGAATTGTTTTAAACTATTCTTTAAAAAAAAGAGTTTGCTTGGCAGTGCTGTTAAATGGCAGTGGTTTTGGCAGGAAAAACACACAGTGGGGGATAAGAAGAGAAATTCAAATAGTTGTCAGTGGGGGAGAGGGAAACAGCTAAAGGGGATTGAATGAAAAAGAATGAATAGAAACAAGCAAACTCTGGAATCTCACTAGTAGCTGGATGTGCAAATCAAAGAGTACTTGTAAGAGTGAGAATGTGAGTGCTCTTTGAATGGGGGTACAAAGTTCCCCATCTCTGTTTCTCACTTATTTTGCTATGTGGTTCTTGCTTTAGAAATCTCCACAAAAAATCAGTGTTGTCATGGAATAATTTTCATTGGAAGGGACCTTTGAAGTAGCAGTGGCTACTGGAAGGGCTCTCCTGTTCCTGCTCTCTGTGTTCTTCCTCAGACATCCCTTTCAAGCATGTTGATCATTATGGCTCTTTCTCACCGAACTCTATGTCCGTCCTTCTTCATCCTTCTCCACTTCCACTTTTTATTGCACACCCAACAGCCCACTCATTCCCTAGCCTGCAATTCAGCCCCATCAGATCTCAGACACAGTGCTCACTGGGAGCCTTTCAGGCACTGCTGAGGTCAATGGTTTAGTCCCATTGGATGTCTGTGTGATAAGTGTTTTGGCCAACTTGAGTGCATAGCCTGGAGATGGGCAGGGACAGTCCCCAGTATGGCCAGCAGCAAGTCCATGCCCCAGTCCTTACAAAGCTTGGGAAGTACCTTTGCAGAAGTGCTTTCGGCATTTGGTAGGATGCTGAAAGGGCACCAACTCTCCTTGCACCCTGTTTTCTTCATCTTTGGATTGGGATCTTGTGGGAATCCAGGGCATCCCTCCGGCTGCCCTGGAAGGTCTGGGACCCTGGCAGGGGGTCAGGAACCCCCCTGTACAGAGCCCTGAGAGACACAGTCTCTGATCTCTGTCCATGGAAAAGAGTTTTCAACCCTACAAGATGAATTACAAGCCCTGAGTATCTGATATAAGTCGTAATTAGTGTGGCACGCGTGCAAATGTATAATTTAAGAGATTTTAGATAAGGAATTTGGGGGGCAAGATGGAGGAAATTGGGCATGCCTTGTCCTTCTTCTTCTTCTTCATGCCCTCNCCTTCATGCCCTCCATGCTTCACTCCATGTAGTGTTGGCATTTTTCTATTGGTTTAGACTGGAGGTACACTGTCCAACACAGGTGACAGATATTGGCACGTTATTGTAAATATAGCACACGTAGTTTTTAGTATGTAATGTTTGTAACATCCCACTGAGGGCAGAGCCCCGCACACCGTCCTGCAAGACAGACCTGCTGCAGGGCAGAGAGAACATGTTATAGATAAGCAAGAATAAACAACCTTGAAAACCAGCACAGATGAATTACACCTTCTTCTTTGGCAGAGGTGCTGAAAGACAGAGACTTTCTACAATCTCGGGATCATTTAAATATCACAGATTCTAGCTGCCTTAGGCACCAGGTCTAGTAGTGAGTCTTGTAGTTTGGTTTTGAGACTTGTAGTTCAATTTTTTTTTTGTGCTAAATGTTTCTCATTCTCCAGGATCTCTGAACAGCCCCAGGGATATCAGTCCAGGCAATGTGATAGGCCAATAAGAAGCCAAGAAGATGATGAGTTTTGGGTTTGCACTATTTAAGAATGGAAGGAATAGGAGAAGGGCACAACAGGATGCTAGACCATGCTTAACAGGATGACAGGATGTAGGGAGACACTCCAGTGCTAGTCACACCTGCTGGTGTTCTTTCCCCTCATTCTGTCTCCTTTGGAAATTCTTAGAGATCTGTTTTATGTTTACAAAACAAAAAATTGCTCAACAAAACCCAAAACCAACCAACCAAACCTCAACCCCCATACACTTTTTTTCTTTTTTTTTCATTTAAGGTAAACTTGCTGGAAATATTGAGAGAAAACCAATATCTGTTAGGAAGAACGAATAAAAGAAACAAATGGAAAACAACAAAAAAAGGATTTTTTTCCTCTTTCAATATTATGCATGTGTTTTATTGCCAGACATTGTCATCCTCAGAATCAGCAACCCTGTACATTTTGGGAAAAGTCTAGGAGGTGACAGCTGTATGCTGTTACTGCTGGACATATAATAGTGTGAGTAGGGCATGGGTTTTTACACATTTATAGTTCCTTCCTATTCTTCATAGCTGGTTGGGAAAGATAATGTTCACAGGGCCATTTTTAAAGCTGCTAAAGTTTCTCTTTTCCATTAAGGAAAGTGACCCAAACACCCAGTTTTTCTTCCAAGGAACTACAGCTTTTTCCCCCCACCCCTAAACTTCAGGAAGGGATGATGATGATAATTTTTCACAATAATTTCCATGATCTCCTCCTTACTTTGCCAGCAACCTGTGGTGTCTGTCTCTTCTATTCTGTTTGCTCTGCCTGTGATGAAAAACTCCTGGAAGCCATGTTTTACCAGAGATAAAATTACTGATGCCAAATTTTTGGCAGTTCACTGTGTGACCAGGCATCTACAAAATATGTTTAGTAGAATCTGCCCTCTGCTTTTCATGATTCCACAGAAATCCCCATTTAACCACAGATCAGTTTAAGGAACAGAACATAATTGCCATAATGATCTTTTCTGTATACCAGTGGGCCTGTGCTGAAATATGCAGAAAAATCTGGTTTCAGTGTTGCTGTTTTGTTCTTTTCTTTGATTAGATTTCCTCACCATGGAGGGTAAGACTTAAAAGTGGTAATTTTTTTTTTATTTCAAGATAGAAAAAAGCGTGGTCCTGCTGTCTGGAGTTCTACCTTTGTGCAGTTTTTGTTATGTCTGTAAAATTTTTTTTTTTGTACTTGCTGCGGGCATATCTTTTGCTCCTTTTTTTGTGGGTATTTTTTTTCCTTATGGGATTTTTAAGGCAGAATGTTTGCATTTGGAACTGTTTGGAGTCAAGTGTGCCTGTTTTGACATTAGAACTATAGGAAATAATTCTATGGTTAATGATAGGTAAGAGTGAAAGTTAATCTGTTAAGTGTTGCCAATTTGAGACAGTTACAGGAATCCTCTGATTCAGGCTGTGCAGATCTTTTCTGTTTGTGGTCATTTTTATATTCTTCTGGCAGCTTTCCATCCTATCTTTGCTTTATGTATGCTTTGAGAGAGGTGGAGTGATCTAGAATAGCATTTCTAGTCCAGGACCTGCAGACTTCTGCTTCAGTTTCTCTCCTTAACAGATATCTAACAAGACTTTGGGCATATCACTTATCTTTTCTCTGCAACTCATTTTTTCCTGGAAGAAAGAGGACCGTAGAGAGCGAGATGATAAAGAGGCACTACAGTACCTGGATGATTTGAGATATGCAAATACTCAGACTGGTTGTGCCAAAGAAGTTCAGTTTGTGGTAAAGGAAGATTTAAACCCCCTAATTTTTAGTCTAAAGGTAGATGATTTGAAAGTTGCAGAGAGAAAAAACAAGTGGAGAAAATTTCACAGTTACCACTGCAGCTAGTGATGGCGACAATTGCACTCTGGGGTTTTGGGCTGCAGCTTTGACATCTTTGTGCTGCTTTTTCTGCTTTGCAAAATCTTTGCATGGCTCCTTGCACTAGAGACGTACCTTGGGGTTGGTCTGTCACAGTACTGCCAGCAACAACCTTTAAACAACATTTAAACATGACAGTAACTTATTTCAGTAGATAAAAATATTCGCATTTGTTTGGAGTGTCTATAAACAATGCAATATTGAAGACTGTAGAATAGTTAAGAGCTGCAGAAGATACAGGAAGTCACATTTTCCTGGGAAAATGTTCCATTTGTGTTTAATAAATGATAATTAATAAAATGTTTAATTAAAAAGCTAGGGAGAAATCTGGAAGAAGCAGCATTAAGCATTGAAACAAGCTTGCTCTTGTTGCTTGGAGTTTCCTCCACTCTTGATCTTCTGAGGCATTATAGTTCAAGTTAACCTCAAAAGGAAGAAAGAAAGAAAAAAATCAACAAGCTACAAACATATGGTTTCTGGCTTCCCAGAACTTGTTCTATTCCTCTGCCTAAAATCCCAAACAAATTTGCTCAACAAAATAACCCTCCATAGAGGCGCTTTTTAAAAACTGATGTTTAAATTACCTTTTTTTTGGCCTGTCTTCTGCCCACTTTCATTTCATGCTAACATAAATGAGCAATCTGGGATGTATCTAGTGTAAAGTTACTCTGTAAATGTGAAATATAACCCAAAAATATATTGTGAAGTAAACAGCTGTAGTCTTGAGAGTGCACACAAGAAAACATTTCTCAGCTTTCTTCCTCCTCAAGAGACAGCCTTCCCTTGAAGTCTTCCCTGAAACATAGAAAATTGGATTTTTAGTGAGGTGGGTCTTTGGTGAACTTTTTGGCATCACAGTCTGCCAGTGTGAGTGTAGACTCAATAACCAAGTCATTGGCACAGCTTCAGTAGAAGTGAGGTCCAAGTCAAACTTCGGCTTGCTTTCACATGAGGCGATGTGCACGCTCCCTGCTCCTGCTCTCACAGGCCTCCATGGAGCTGAAACAAGGAAGGCTAATCCCTTAGTCCTCATTCTTTTGCAAATAATCTCTTATTTTCATCAGGGAGCTTTTCATCAGGATACTGAACAAAAAAGTGACGAGCTTTCCACCCACATTTGTTCTGTGTTTCCCAGCTAGTCTTTTGATCTGAATAGATACTGGCCGAGGAGATCATTTAGGCAAATTATCTCTGTATTTTGCTTACTGGTTGTTTCAAGAGTCAGGGCATACTGACCGCTGCCACGTGAAAGTAAAATTAATGAGCTTCTTATCCTAAACCGAGCTTGCTTGCTACCCTAGAGTGATCTTGGTGTTTTATAAAAAGGAAAAAAAAAAGTAAATACCTGCCATCAGTCATGAAGCAGGCATCAGAAAGGTCTGGGTTGGAGGAATGCTGTGAAATCCTAGCAGCATGTGAGTGAAATGGGCAACAGGAAGAGTTTGACACAAACCCCAAGATGATGCAGTGTGTGTGCCCATGGCCTTTTTGGAGCTACCTTGAGCCAGTGTTAGGCACAGCTCATGTTCTTGCCTAAGTTTTGTAAAAGTGTTGAGCCCTTCTCTATGCCAGTCTGGTCAGTGTTTTCCAAGGATCTTGGAGTACTAGTACAGTCTGTGCAAAGCTGTTTCTTTTAAATTTGTGAAGGTACATTGCCTTTTTGTTTATCAAAGAAACAAGCCTGAAGTACTACTGCTTACAAACAGCTGCTTTTCAAAAGAGGTACCTATGGCTAAGACCTCTTTGTAGGAGGATGTATCATTCATTGACTATCACAAACGTCATATTTTTATAATTTATAACAGTGTTATTCTTGTTATAGGTGTTCTAAGTGTAGTTGTCACCCTGCTTCCAAAGAAAGCATTAAAAAAGTAGCCTTAACAATTAATTTAGTAATTCACATTACAATTAGAAATGTATCTGCTGGGGGATAGTAAGGAAGTAAATAGAAATTTAGATAGCATGGTCTTCTCTCAGTCTGGATGATTTGCTGCAACGCATTGATTCCATATGCCTTGTCTGGGAATGATAAAAAGAAAGATCCATTTGGAAGTAAATGCAGTTAAGCATAAAAACTCTTGGACTGGCAGTCCAGCTTAAAGCAATCCAGGAAGCCGTGCACACAAATTGCCTCTGCTTTTCCTGCAGCCTGCCATGATTGCAGAGTATTTCAGTGAACTTGCTGTGTGTCTTAGAACAGTGCTTTTGGAGATGGATAGGGTGCTCTGCTGCTCTCAGCAGAGTGTCTGTGAAGGCAGCAATTCTGTGTTCCTTTCCAGGCTAGTGTCTGAAAATTGCACAAATAAGTAAATGAAAAATTGACCCAAATTTCTAGTACTGTATTGTTATCTTATATTTTTCATTATTATTTCTGTTATCTGTCTATGCAAGATCTACAGAAGATCTACTTGTTACAGTAAGAGAGGTCCCAAATGTGGGTGAGTTTTGTCATCAGCTGGAAGAGTGAAGAACAGAGCATGAGGGGGACATGTGAGCAGGAGGTTTGTGGGCTGGGGGTCATGGCCATTTAATCTCATGTCAGAATGTGGCAGCTTTGATACAAGTCACCCAGGACTGTGCTTTTCTGGGGGTGCAAATTCTGCTGCTTTAAATTTGTAGTGGGAGGAAGAGGCTCTGTGATGCTGAATGGATATGATCCTCCACCCTGTTGAAACCTGTGGCTTCATCAGGGTTGAAAGGCGTGGAAAACAGGCATATACCTCATTAATGTGTATAAATTATGAAAGGGTGGGTGTCAAGGGGGTGGACCAGACTCTTCTCAGTGGTGACGAGCAACAGGACAAGAGGCAGTGGACAGAAACTGATGCACAGGAAGTTCTACCTGAATTTGAGGAAGGACTTCTTTACTGTGTGGGTGACTGTGGAACAGATTGCCCAGAGGGTGTGGAGTCTCCCTCACTGCAGATACTCAAGAACCATCTGTGCTCAATCCTGTGCCATGTGCTCTGGAATGACTCTGCCTAAGCAGGGAGGTTGGACCAGGTGGCCATTGTGGTCCTTCCCAACATGACCCATCCTGGGGTTCTGTGATTCTGTTTGCAAGGAAAGCAGGCAGTGCAAGAAACTCTATGTTCTTCCTTCCCCTGTCCTTCCCAGCTCTGATCCTCTCTGGGTCATGCAGTGTGGGTGGGTTGCCACAGGGTGCTGGAGAGGGAGAAGGAATCCACCAA
>VXBC01012879.1:55493-90747 GCA_013399945.1 Ploceus nigricollis
AAGAGGCTCTGTGATGCTGAATGGATATGATCCTCCACCCTGTTGAAACCTGTGGCTTCATCAGGGTTGAAAGGCGTGGAAAACAGGCATATACCTCATTAATGTGTATAAATTATGAAAGGGTGGGTGTCAAGGGGGTGGACCAGACTCTTCTCAGTGGTGACGAGCAACAGGACAAGAGGCAGTGGACAGAAACTGATGCAGAGGAAGTTCTACCTGAATTTGAGGAAGGACTTCTTTACTGTGTGGGTGACTGTGGAACAGATTGCCCAGAGGGTGTGGAGTCTCCCTCACTGCAGATACTCAAGAACCATCTGTGCTCAATCCTGTGCCATGTGCTCTGGAATGACTCTGCCTAAGCAGGGAGGTTGGACCAGGTGGCCATTGTGGTCCTTCCCAACATGACCCATCCTGGGGTTCTGTGATTCTGTTTGCAAGGAAAGCAGGCAGTGCAAGAAACTCTATGTTCTTCCTTCCCCTGTCCTTCCCAGCTCTGATCCTCTCTGGGTCATGCAGTGTGGGTGGGTTGCCACAGGGTGCTGGAGAGGGAGAAGGAATCCACCAAATATTGCCCTAAAGTTGGGAAGTGATGATGGACAGGGACTGCCTGCCTGGACCATTTGAAATCCACTGCTGAGCAGTTTAAATCCCAAACTGCTGTGTTACTTGTGGGAGACCTCTGCTTGCAAAATAAGAAAATAATGGGCCAGTTCATTAAACAAAATGCCTGAATCTCCCATCAGAAACTTAGCAATAAGGAGGATCATAAGAACAGGTGAAGGAGGTTATCAACTAAGATCTCAAGGACCCGGGCTTGGTCCTTTGCTCTTTAGTGATTGGTTCATCAATGATTTGGGAAAGGGAGAGAATAGTCATGTGGCAAAGCTTTTCTAACTATTCCTGTATAGAATCTATAATATATGTTTACTTCTGTAAGAAAGACCCTGGTCTTTACTAGAGAAGGGAAATGGTAAAACTAATGTCTGTGACAAGCCATCTTTCAAGACCTATGAGGATGTTGACAGCCACAGTCTGCATAACCATTGCATCATTGTTGTGGACAAATAAAGTGTTACAGTTGGAGGTTGCTTGGTGCCTGGCATCTAGTTGATAATGTTTTCCTTTTAGTTGCCTTTGATTCATATTTGCTGAGTCTTTTTAAGTCTAATGTAGGGTGAAGCAGATAGTTTGTGTGGGTACATTGTCTGATCCTCTCTGTGGGAAGATATGCTCTAATTAATAAGAACAATGGAGTGAAGAAGGTAGGGAAGCGACGTGTGCCTGTGGATCACAGAGACCAGTGGCGAAGATCACCTAACCCTTTCTACACCACTTTATCTTGTCAGATGCTTTGATGTACTTTGGGAAAGGACTGCAGGCTCTGCTGGGCCTGGGACAGAATCAAGCTGGGGGAAATCAATTTCATTGCTGATACCAGGGGAGACTCTTCCCAGAGCAAAGTGAACAAGTCTTTGGCAGAGCTTTTGTTCAGATGACTCTTATTCTACCTGTGTCCAAAAGTGACCCTCTCCAGCTCTGTTTGTGGTTGTTAACCACATTTTCCATCCTGTATATGTCCCTTCTCCATCTGGGGAGGGGGTGGTGGCTCAGGGGTGTCCCCTTCTGCTCTGCCTGAGAGAGAGAACTGCCAGCTGTGGTTTAGCAGTGTGTGGGGAGAGGCAGCACTCCCACTCAGTACCAGAGTGCTGTTCACTGCATGTGCAGGGAGGCGTCAGTGCCCTTGCATGGAGTCTGCGGATGTGGTGACATTCCTTTGCTTCCTTCCGTCTTGCCACGAACCACAGGAATGGTCAGACAATAGATAATACACTGTACTATCTCTGAAAAACACTTAGATTTTATGAATGTGTTTAGGCAAGCATTGGTTGAAAGAATTTAAGGCATTACATTATTTATCAAAAGTGTTAGCCCTAGATAATACACATAAACTCCCACAGTTGTTCTTTATCTTCCCATCTGTACCTTGGTATATGTAATGAAAAATATTTTGTCAGTGGAAGGAGAGGTTAATATTTTCCAGCTAAAAGCATAAGCGGCCAGATTTCTGCAGTGGCTGCCTGCAAATGCCACTACTTTGGAAGGAAGGAGTGGCAGGTGAAAAGTGGGTTGGATCACCCTACAAAGTGCAAGAAACAAAATATTTTTAGTCAAAGACTGTAGGGCAAAGCCCTTCTTTGTGGCAAAGAACAGCATGACATCTTTCATGGCTGCATAAAGGAGTTTTACAAATAAGAAAAAAGAAGCCTTTCACAAGGCCCAAACAGAGCAAGTAATGTGAGTGATATTCAATTAACCCTTCAAAGTAGGGGTTAAGGTTGATAATTTATCTGCACTTTCAGACTGGGATTGACAAATTCCTGTGCAAGATCCTATTCAGGAGAGGCTGCAGTGTGCAGGTGAAAAGCCTAAGAACTTGGACAAAAAAGAGATGATAAACTGCAGGAGTGCATGATCAGGGTTTTTCACTGCAGAAATTTAATTTTTGGATTCTCTGAGAATTATGTAATAGGGCTGCTGTTGAAAAATTATTTAACAATCTTAATTATTCGTTTGTGTTAGAATGTTAAATGAACGCGGCTTGTTTAAGGAAGGGAGGACAGGCAGTAACTGAGCAGTCAGTGCAAACATTCAAACAGTGTACAGAGGTCATTCTGGAAAGTAAATGTCTTGGCATGTAAAATATTTTAATTCTATTAAATACATTGGCTTCATTTCCTCATGGTGAGTGTTTTGTTCAGCTCTAGTTATCCCTGAACTAAACAGAAGTCCAGAAAAACCAATGAGAGTGAGTACTTTTAGCTGAATCTGTAAGTGAAAAAAAAGCCAGATTTGCAGAAAATATTCACAAATTGAGGTATCATAGAAGTAAGCAAATGTTACCATTTCTCATAAAACAGAACAAGGAATAATTGATTAAATTGAAAGGTGAGAAATTTTACAACAGCTCTCTACATTTAAACTGCCCTCTGTCCATGGAATACTGCCATTTGTGGATGTCTGAAATGAAAACTCTTATTCTGGTTGGCGTTAAATACATCCAATGAGCCAGACAGCACACTTGTGTAGGGAAAATTACTGTGCAGAGGGGAAATCTCTGTTGGAGCAGCTGGGAAGGCTTTCCTTGATATGCTCAGTCCTATCCATTCCTCAGACCGTGGCCATGGTGGGAGGCAGGCGAGTGCCCTGGGTGGTGTGCAGGTGGGAAGGAGTACGTTCCTATATGCCCAGGGGATTTATCAGTGCAATTTGAACCTGACATTCCCGGGAGTGGAGATAGTTTGAAGTGGATGCTTAAAGTATGGATTTATATCCTCCCTGTGTTTTCCATAGTCTGTTGTTATTCCCTGGGGCTGTTAATTATACATATAAATCAAACAAAGTCTTTGTGAGTGTCTAATATTTAAAGTGAAAGTCTAAGGCTTCCAGTGTCTGGGGTGAATTATTCTTTTCAGGCCTAACAAAGCTGGCAGAACTTCAGTTAAGGGAAGGGCAGAACAATGATGTGTTTCAACTGTGTTTTATGTAATTTGTGCACTTTATGAAGGGCTTGTATAATTATTTTATCCCTGAAAATATGATGAATATTTTTCTAATGGGTTTTGAATTAAATTTGCATTTGAATTGCATTATTTCCTTCAGCAAATACATTGTTATCTCTGACTGAAATGTGGATCAAAGAATCACTTGAAACATAATACAGAAGTAGCACTGCAGACCCTAGCAGCCTGAAAAATAATTGAAGTGAAGTAAGGAATGTTAACAAGCTCAAATGTCATCATCTTCCAAAACCTGACATTTAAGCTGATCCACATTCCCTCTCCTCCTTTATGTGGAATACAAAACCACATACATTGTGAGGTAACCAAAAGAAATGTTTGCTGGAGTTGGTTAAGAAACAGTGGACATGTTATTTTTGTATTAGCTCTTGTATAGCCACATATAAGCCTGTTTGAAAAAAGTGTAGTTTGTGTAGCGTAAAGATGTTGGGGGAAGGGATAATGAGTTCCTACTGAATACTAATTGCCTATGAGTTGTTCAGGGAGACTGTATAAGAATGGAAGATTTGTTGTAAATTAGTCACTAGCTGTATTGTGCATTGCTGTGAGGTTAGACCAGAGCTGTAAAGGTGCCAGCTCTACAAAATCCTGATGATTCACTAACTTGGTGACTCTGTGAAGGAGAAATTACTGTGCAGATTAAATATTATTGGAAAAAATGCTCCTCGAATGACAGTGTAATCTTTCTTCATGACACTTAAGCTTTAAGCTCATTTGAGCTAGAAAGATGGAAGTGACAGATTTTGAGTGAGTTATCACTGCTTTTCCAGCTGCAACATCCCAATGTCTGCCAAAATGATAAACACTGAGAGAAGGGGTATTGCTCTGGAGTGATATAGAGCCCAGCAGATTGATTAGTCCTCATAGCTTGGTGTTCATCTTTTGTTCCCTTAGTTCCAGGATTTTACATGAGCTTAATTTGAGATCTTCTAACCCCCTTTGTTTTAACACAGAAACAAGGCTTTGCAATAGTTTATTTGCTTTTGAGAAGTATTCTCTCATTCCTTACCCAGCTCCTATTGTTTTCATTTGCATCAAAATGGAAAGGTGAGTTAATGATTAATTGGCACACATCGACCTTTCAAATAGCTCTGGACCACGATGCAACAGCTCAGCTCAAAGCTCTCATACTTCAACCTTCTTGCTTCTGCTTTAATATTTGCAGCCTGATCTGTCTACATGCCTGGACGCCTGAAGAGAGCAAACATTTACAGCTTCTCCCTCCCCTGTGTTTAGTGGGCAATTTGATCCTTCTTCGTCCATTCGTTTATTCCACATTACTCTTAGGCTTGACTTGCTGTTGAGAACAACAAAGTACAACTTTGGGAATCTGCTCTCTGTTGATTTAGCACAAAAATGGACTCAGACTCTGATTCACCTTTTAATTACTCTTGGCCTTCCTTACCTAAAATGAGGATTCGAAGAAGGGCATCCAAACCAGGTAGAAAAAACTAAATTCTTTTAAATGACTCTTACTTTACAGCTCTGCCTCTTTTTCATTTTCTGCTTCTGTGAAGGTGGCTCTATAAACAGCTTGTGTGAGGTAGATTTTCTTTCTATCAAAAGTCCACCTCACTGTTTTTTATGCCTTTTTAGATAATGGAGTTGGAATTCTTTAAGTAAAAAGAAAGTATTTTTTCTCCAGATTATGTACTGTTCTTTACAATTGTTTTTATTTCTTTACTCTCTCAAGGCTTTTTTTTTCCTTTTTGGTGTATGTCTAGCTCTCACTGAACAACTCTGACACTCTGGAGCTGCATGGGATGGCAGCAGCTGAAAAAGTTCTGCTGATTGCAGTTATTTTCATTTAGGGAGAATTTGGTAATTCAGTTATGCCTTAACAGCTAACAGGTTTTTGGTTTTTTTAAATTATGAGAAAAATCATACCAGAATGAACAGAAAAATGAAATGGGTCAGTTGCTGTCTTTGCACAGTTAGACATTATCCTTCTTTGTGGAGAAATCTTTGGGAGGTAGGGATTATAAATGCTGTCAGTATGAGAAAGGGGGGTTTTAAGGAGGCTCAAAGACAGTGACTGTAAGTTTATGTAAGGAAGAACTATGATTGGAAGTTTTAATGAGAAAAGAAAAAATTTTACTACATATCAAAGGAAAAGAATGAAGGCAAAGAATGGCAAAAAATATGATTTCTGCTTCCTTTCATAGAATTGGGAGGTGTTTTTGTGTTTCAGAAAGGGAAAAAACAAATCAGAGAAGTAAGATGCATCAGTATCATTAAATACAGTAAGCCAAGAAAATAATTTTTACACAGACTGAGACTTTGACCTAGTTTAGAGTGGAAAATGTGTACAGAATGCATGTTCTAATGTGCAAGGCACTTCCTCAACTTTTTACTTCTTTTCATGAGGAAATCCAGTATTTCCCAGCTGCACAGGAGTTTCTGCAGTGTGTATGAATGCACATGCAATTTGCAGAGATGAAATGAGTTGCAAGTTGCACAGTATGTGTTTACTCCATCTCTAAGGAGGACTCATTTTATCTGTAAATGCTGTAGCTGTGCACTTATCCTTCATTCACTTTTGTTTAGACAGATCTTTTTTAAATACTCAACCAGCTGTAAAGCACTTGATACAGATGTGGTGTTTGTGTATTACAGTATTGCACCTTATTTTCTATCCCTGTTAGTAGTATATCAACACATGTGGCTTGTACACACAGCTGACCTTGTATTTGGGGTTGTTGGAGCAAGAAGGTGCTTTTGGGTACCTGTGCATATTTCAGTGGTAAGGTTCAAGGGTTCGTTTGTGCTTGGCAGATTGAAATTCTGTGTGTTGATGTGGTGGAAGAAGTGTCTTTGCAAGGGGAGAGCAGGCTCATGATCTAAGCTCGTGATCTGTGTTCTTTTCTGCAAGTGTTTGAACATGACCAGTTGATCCTGGCATGCAGGTGTGGGGCACTTAGCTCATGGCTGCATTTCATTCCTACAGGGGTTCAGGTCTCAGTGAACAAGAGACTTGCAGTGCCTGGCAGGAAACAGTGCAGGGCCCTTCCAGCCACTCCACAAATCATGAAATCATGTATCTGTGCTGGGTGCTCCAGCTGTTCTGGACCATGAAATTTCACCTGCCACCCTTCCCCTCTGAAACATCAGGATGCTGGTATCCTGACCTAGGACTGCTTCTCTCAGGAGGCTGGGGAGCTGTGCAGACTGTCCCACTCTTCGGAATGGAGAGTCAAAGTTATCACACACCACTTCCCACCATATACATCAGTGTTTTCATATTTTAAGGCCCAAAGTTTCATCCCTGCTCAGGAACCTTTCAGACTCCATGTGCAGCCCCTGCCCTTCCCCTGAACTCCTGGAGTCTGTCAGGAGCCAAGGGCGGACTTCTCTCCTTTGGGAATCTCACGTATTGTGGATTGCCCCCTCCTGCTGAAGCTGCTGGACATGGAATATTTAAAGGATAATTAGGCTATACAGAAAATGTGAACATGGCTCTGTCTTAGTGATTGGACTGGGGAGAAGGATCTAGGATTTTCTCCTTGTTGCAAGACACCAAAGGTATTTATTTTGTTATTTTATGTGAAATTGTCACCAGGCATAGCCCTTACTCTGCACAGTCCTACCTGCTCAGAGGCAGTGACTCTCTCAGCCTTTTTGTGATCTTTAAAACCCTTCAGGGGTGCTGAGAATATCTGTCTCTGATAAGCCTGTCCTACTGCACTGGGAGGTGGGAGTTGCACACTGAGTCCACTCATGCAGAGGTGTGACGTGAAACCAAACATCCTATATCATGGGAAAGTTTTTTTTTTTTCGTATTTTTTTTTATACTGTTCTATAAAATGAGACACCAACTTATTTCTGTTGGCATATTCATTTGTGTAGTAGGTAAGGTGCCTTCTTCAGGGAGGGAGTCAGGACTGTGAATTCCACGTTGAAAACAGATGCTTTCTTACAGCCCACATTTAGGTGACCAAGAGCCGAGTCAGATTGACAAATGTTTTTATTCATAGTGGCTACTTTAGGACTACATTGTGAACATGTTGGCATTATTTTACAGCATCTATATGCCTGATCCCCCTTGTTTAGTATATAGGTAACACAGTGCTTTCCACTTTGTAGATTTAAGACAGTTAAATGTTCATCTATGACAATAGCACTTCAAAGCCTACCCAATTTACCCTCCATGTAGGCTTATTCTCAAGTACTTGCTTACTTTTGCTGTCAGGAGAAGTTGTGCTGTCTGAATGAGGGCCTAAGAAACCTCAGTTAAGGGTGCAGTTCTTCCCCTGAAACTGATTGTGTGGTTCATATCTACAGATGTGCGTATCGTTTCAGTTGGACCCATGCTAGGAACTTCTTTCTTAAAATTCATGTGACCTGTTTTTAGAACAGTATATCTGCAGTCCTGCATGACCCATGTGCTTAGACATAAAACTGTTTTTAATTACTGCCATAATGATAATGTGTTTCTTTATATAAGCTTTGTGGATGGCAAAATACACAGATCTTGCTGTATAACTCTACAATATTAGAGAAAAAGTAGAGAACTTGTGGCTAGTTAGTCTTTGATCAAGGTCTTTTATTTTACCCATGTTTGGAGATTATTCTTCCCAGCATGACATCTAAATAATATATACATCTGTCTTGACTGTTTATCAGGCAGATGGTAGAGAGCCACAGGGTCTTCTAAAGAAGGCATGTCTTTATTCTTTTGCTGTGATCGCAGTGTAGAACCAGAGGGTGTTCAGTTCTGGCAGAAGGATTAGCTTGTTAAGCTGTGCTTGCTAGGTTGTTTCAGTAGCAAAGATAATTCTCTTCTGTTCTATTCAGGTCATTCTTACTTTAGTAAGCATGTTGAAATCCATTTGCAATACCTTACGGAGCCTAAACTCTTCTGGGGACACCTTTGCCAGTTTGCTCTGGCAGTCCTGTCTTTTTCAAACTATGCTGAATTTTTGCATCTGCAGTGTGAATAACCTTTTTGAATGCCCAGAGGAGATTTTTGAGACATTTTGTTTGAAAATGGATTTTGTTGATATTCGTCTTTCAGGCAAGAGCAGCCTTGCTGCATATTACTGCTGGTGCCTGATACACTGAGCTGTTACCTGCTGCCATGTTAACCTGGAGGGAAAGGTCTGCTGATGGTCCCTGTAAGATCAAGAGCATGTGTGGCCAGCAAGGCAGGCAGAAGGCTGTTAGTGAAGCTGTAGGAATGCAGTGTGTGATTTGGACATTTGCAATGACTTTGTCACTTTTTAAACTATGTGGGCCTTTCCCGTGGAAATAAGTTACTAGCACAGTCAATGTGTAATTAATATTGCTCTCCCCCACATTCAGCAAGGTTTTAAACTTCTCATGTTACAAAGTTAGTTTGATGTTGTCATGCCTTCACATGTTTGAAATTGAGAGGGCGAGGGGGCAGAGTGAGAGTAAAGAGGTAGAGTGGGGTCATACTGCCATTGCACTCAATGATCTTGAAGGTCTTTTCCAATATACATAATTCTATGATTCTATGAAGCCTGAAATAACTTGTTACCATTTAAAATGCCAATGAATATTTATTTAGTCATCTCACATTTAACCACAGGCTAACTGGAGCATCTCCAGGAAAACATATGGCATTTAGCACAGACAATTAATAAGGGTTTACAGACTGGAAATACTGCAGGTAGCATATTGTGCTATAGCTTGTACTTGCAGCATCTTTCTCCAGAATTTGTTACTTAGGTTTTTACTCTTTTACAGGATTTTAAAATAATGTAACATGTTATTAGAAGGGGGATTTGGGTTCTTTCTGGCTTGGGATGTTGCAGTCCACTAAGTTATTATTGTGAAGACCCCATGTGACATCCCACCCTGAAGGGGAAGAGATCACCCAAGATGCTTATAGATGCTCATGGTCAAAATGAATGGCAAAAGTCAGAGAGCCCACAAAAGCTTATAAAATTTTAGTAGTAAATTACAACGTGGTATGGAAATTGTTATAAGGCAGTTCCTGATGTCCTCCTGTAGAGCACACAGCAGTGGGTTTTGGGTAAAGAGGTGGGTTGAAAGGGAAGCGAGAGAGAGTGAGATGTATTAAAGAGGAGGAGAGATAAAGAAAGGGAGTTCGCCAGTCCTGGCTTCAGTGTCAATCCAGCTAGTGGGGTGTCCAGAGTCCTGGGGCTCATGTACAGCCCAGCTTTGGAGAAGCATGTTTAGATAGTTTTTTTTCACACCCAGGAGCTAAATTTCTTGCTTTTTTTACAAATGAGTTATCATGCACAGTCCATTTTTCTAGACCTTTCTGGAACTGGGTAAGAGGGCTTTGGGGGTCTTGGGTTGTCTTGACCCCTCCTCTACAGCCCATGCCTACTTCTTTACCTCATTCCTGCACTTGAGCTGTATTGTGTTGTGCTTATCTCCAGGATCCAGAAGAAGAATATTTGTCTCAGAAAAGTGCTGCCCTACCTCTTGAGCCACATCGTGTTCCTTCTTACAGCATGTCATTATGGACAATCCTTGGCTGGCTCTGCAGCTGTCTGTCTGTTGGTGTTTGAGACATACACATCAACCCCCTTATCTTTGAAGGTTTCTGCACCCCAGCAGTGGGGACTATTGCTGAAGTCAAGAAACTGACTTCTTAGGCTCGGGTTTACACTGTAATGTGGGAATCCCTAATGCCTGGGCTGTTTTCCATGGGTATGTGTTGAACCTTTGCCAGCCTGGCACTGGAGATGTACACCACCCTTGCCTGTTGTACCCATTGGTTTTACATATGAGAGGGAGTGCAGGCTGGGAAGGCATTAAGCATACAGGAAGAAATGGAGACTCTGACACTTACTTTTTTTGCCTGGTTGTTGGTTTAAGACCAACCCTTGAAAAGCTTTATTTGCCACAAGAAAGTACTGTCAATTTTGCCAAATCACACTTCTATATGATGTGAGCTGCCAGAATTTGATGAGCTGCTATAGAAAACAATGTTATATTATTTATAAACAAAGGCTTTGGGATTTTGTCAGACATAAGGAAATAGTTTGCAGCTTTAGCAGTTCTCAATATGAGAGTCACTAAAACCATGTTAAAATTCTTGCATTGATGGAGAAACAAAATGAGATGTGTAAGGATGTTTTAGTGGTATGAGATCCCACAAGGCTTGCCAGGGCTTGAAACCAAATATTCATAGTGTGCCATTTCTAAATGGGAATTTCCGTATTTCTCTAAGTATAGAGGTTACTGTTCTTAGGCTTTATGAGACAGAATCTTAAAATTAAATAAAAGCTGTGGTGTATCATTGCAGATTTGGCAGTGGTCTGGGACTTTTTTTCAAAGCAACAAATGCACCAGACCTTAACAAGTGTTGTTTCTAATCCAGTTGTATTTTTTCATTTTTATTTTCTTGGATTCTAATTCCTATAAGCTTTGAGCAACTTGATGTAATGAAAAATGTCCCTGGGCATGGCTGGGGGAGTTGGACTAGATAATCTTTAAACCTCTCTTTCAACCCAAACCATGCTATATGGCTCTGTGACCTTCCAAAAGCAGTTGTGTTGCTATATTAATATAGTGTGAGGAAAGTCTTCAGTTCTATCTTTTCCTTTACACCTCTGTAGAAAATAAATTTCTGATGCAGCATAGAAAATATTTTAAAAATAATATTCAATAACAGACAAACTCAAATTAAATTTATTGAGTGGTTTGATTTTGGATATTTTGCGGGGTGCAATATCTATCACATCACAGCTAGTGTGTCTCCATTCACTTCCAATGGCAATGCTTGACTTACAGCATTTTAAGGAAAACTGCATTATGACTGTGATTTTTTCTTAGCCTATTTTCACACAATCTACAACAAGCCTGGTTTTGTGCTTTGTTAAATTTTGCTTGTTTTACATTCAGAAGATAATGCAGCTCAAATGCTGGACTGGTACATGCTCTTAATTCTTATAGCCAGTTTTAAGAGAAGTGGGCCTGCAGGACAGGATTTCTGCTGCTCAAAGGCATAAAACACACAGACCATCCAGCTTTTTTTATTATTTGTAGTCATGAGCACACTTTCAAAAACTAAACTCTGGATTTCTGTTAATGATTTCTGGTGAAACTGGTCAAAAGCAGATCAGATGCAGTATTCATCCTAAACATTCTCTTCATGGATCAAGTCTTGCTTGATTGTTGTCACTCTGTAAAGGTAGTATCAGTGGTATTTTATTTATATCTCTTTTGCAGTTTTATTGTTGGGTTTTTTGTTTGTTTTGTTTTGGTTTTTGTTTGTTTGTTTGTTTGGTTTTGTTTTAAGAACAGTAATCTGATTTCTTGGTTTAAGATTAGTATTTATGTGGCTGCCAGTAAGTAGAATACTTTAGGAGAATCATTATTTGACTGCAATTGAACAGTATTTCATTTATTTAATGTATCAGATGTCAGATATTTAATGTATAGGCAGAATCATGCATAATTCTTCCCAGCCCATAAATCTTGTCCTGTGTTCTTCTGCAACCACAAATCTCTGCAAAGCTGTGCTTAGGTGAAAAATAGAAGCTTTTGCTAACCAAGACACAGGAACATTTATTTTTTATTTATGTGAATCATTCTGTGGTACACTTGAGAGTCTTGTCAGCTCTAGGCTTCCTGAAACATATAGCAAATGTTGGGCAGTTACGAAATGAGCACATTTTGGTGCGGTCGCACAAATATTACTCAAATTATAATGCTGAGATTTGGTTCTTAATGCTTAACTTTGCCATTTTATGGTAGTATATATACATGAGAAGGAAATGGTTTGAGATTTAATGGAAAATTTCCCATACTTTTTATTTTCCAGAGCACAGACACTCTACCCTTGATGTTCTTAGGAAATTGAAGTCTGCCCCTACTTTTTTTGCTGCAACCAGACTTTCTCCCATGCTGAGTGGAAGTGATGAAGTATATGCAAACTGCATGGTAGTAGACCAAGTAAGCTTATATTTGAACTTCTGACTAATTTTTCTTCATCTTCTGTTAATTTAGTTGCATGATAGTAGGATCTTCTGGATCTGTCAGCAGTGCTGTCAATTAATAAAATTATAAATTAAAACCAGTAATATCTTACTCTTCCTAGCTATATTTTGTAACCTTTTTATGAGGTTTCTTTTAACAGATTCAGTCAATTATAGAAATTACTCTCCCTAGCCTGCAGGAGGACTTCTAAGGCAGGCTGTCTCTTCGTGGTGAGCTAAGAGCATGTGCTTCTTCGCAATATTACTTGTTCCTGTGCATTTCAGATTTCTGGATTTGATGTGCACTCACAGTACAGATGAATTTGCTGGATAATTTCAGAAGTTAATTATAAGCTAACAGTGAGACTTACAGGCTCAACAAAAACAAGATATTGGTGAAAAGGTGAAGTTGATGTCCTGCAACTGTCATGGAACCTTCTGATATTGGAGATCCTCACTAGTATTCCGTCTCTGATTTGTCACCAACACTGGAGATGACCTAAAGTGTCATTTTGCATCACTGCGTTGCACCTGGAATCCTCCCTCCATGGTCACACTCAGATACTATAATTTAGGCCATGAGCATGAGTCTGACTAGTCACAACTTGTGTGTGGTATCTGGGTCTAGCTAAAGAGATGCCACATTCTGGTGGTGTGTACCTATTTTTCACTGATGCTTTAAGATATTTATTTATTTGTAACCTGCTTTGAGCTCTCCCTTGCCTGAAAGTTGGAATATAGGAGTAAGAAATTATCAGATAATGTTAGGAGTCTGATATTTGGCAAGTGTGATTTCCTTCCCCCTTTCTTTGCCTCCTGCCCATCCCTACCCCTGAAACACTTCACCCACTGCATTCACTGCAGATCCAGTTCATGTGACAGCTGAGATGGAAGTTTAAGTCAGAGGCTGAGTGTGTGCAAAATGCACTGAAGAGATGTAGTATATATTACATGTGAATGTAGGAGATGAATGTATGTAATAACAACACATGAGTGAGCAGCTGTCAGGGGACTAAAAAGTGTAGTCTTTGAGCCCTTGATTTGAACAATATCGAGGTTGGAAGGACAGAGCTGCAGAGCTGCATCTTCATTACAGATGGAGATGTTACCCAAGTGTATTGCTCAGGGGGCCTTCAGCTTGGGCTGCTAACCTTTGCTCACTATGTGGCCACATTCTACTTTTTAAAATTGCTGACTGGGGCCAAAGTCTCCCTTAAGCACCACTCAGCAGGAGCCAGAGTGGCTGCTGGAGAAGGTCCCTCTGGTGCTGAGGAGGAACACTGCCCAGACAGGAATAACTTTTCAGGGAGGAACAGCTGCATGAGGCCTGGGAAAAGCATTTTACCTTCGTGCATGTCATGTGCACAGCGCAACAGAAGTATTTCCAGACTTGCATGCGCTGTATCTTTGAATGCAAATGTGGGCTGCTGTAAAAGTGCCAGCAGGTCCTCCTGTCTTTTACTAAGAGAAACATAATTAAGATGGGGATGAAAGCACATCTCAAGAGGAACTGGAAAAGAGGAAGTCAGCAATCAGAAACACCAGGGCTTTGGAGATGCTTGCAATCTTTCCTTTATTCTTGCTTTTATACAGGTGCTTTTTGGAGATTGAGTGTTTTAACTGGCAATGTGACTTTTCAATATTATTCAGTATCTAATTACATGACTGTTGCCTCTAGCTAAAAGACTAACAATGAATTGTATTTTAGTATCTTCTGCAGAGTCAACAGGAAATTATTTGTGACTAGAGTCTAAATCCTGATCCCTGTACCTGAGAAAATAGAATTTCCAAATCCATTCCTGTCTTTGTGCAAAAGGAGAGGTGTTTCAGGCCCCAAATTGCTTAATGGCAAAAAATAAAAGTAATTTCCCTTCCTCCCCTCGAGAAACTCTGTTCCAGGTCATGTATATTTATCTCAAAGCTTAGGAAACTGAAAAATTAAAAGTGCATGGTGTGTAGGCTGATTTTTCCAAATTAAATTGCACAATGTTTGAATTCTCTTCCATATGTCTCCCACACTAATGTATTATGCATATTTTTTGCTCAACTTAAGGGTAGCTTTTAATGAAATCTATAAATATTTGTATCAGTACATTAATGAAATAAATATGAGTGAGAAATTCAGCAGACTTTGAAATCCCAATTCATTGCTGCTCTAGTTAGGGGAAAAAGTAATGCAAAGTCTAGAAACCCTTAGCCATATAAATTGCCTTAAATTCTTGTGATGTAGAAAGTAATAGGGAAAAACCCCACAAAACACGCAGCTATAAATAAAAAACTTCTCAGGTCCTTGTTTCCTGACAATATATCTTGTTGTTGCCTCTTACCAGCACTCATTTTTTACCTGCAGGCTGGAGACTTAAAGACTAACTACATTCATGGAGACGGTGTCAGCAGTGAAATGTGTCTGAACCCCACCAACTCAATCCCGATGAATAAGAGCTCTTCATCTCCCTGCCTTGAGGAGAATGACCAATTTATGTGTCTCCCAAATGAGGAAAGTCAAAGGCCAGTAAAAAAAGAAGAAAACGCAGGATTAAGACGTGCCATTTCACCTTCTCATCTGTATGTAGCAGATCCATATCTTCCATTCCAGACCCATGGATTTGTTAAGGATCGGGGCCAACTTTATGCTGACCTGAAAAGAAGAAGGTATGGAATTGACTTGATTGTATGGCCAGAATAATGATTATTTATAACCACCTTTTGTTTAAAAAGGTGAAGCAGAATGTGAAGTAATAACTAGTGTTATTGGGGTGAAATCTCTGTTTTCATCACTAATATTTATTGTCCTAATAATCTGTTTTCATAAAATAGCTGTGAAGACATTTTTAACCCATAAAAGTGTCTTAGTAAATTTATCTTGAATGCAAATGGATACTTTTATACCTTTATTTCTTGTATGCAAATACTCTTAACAAAATTAAAAAAAAGAATCAGCTCTTCACTGTCACTGCCATTGTGGCATTTTTGACAGATAACAGAATTTCACTGTGGTTCTCCTCAGTGATATTTTCCATTAAAAAAATCATCCAAAATCTGTTGAAGTCTCTGGGAACCTTTCAAGTCTTTAAATAGGCCTGTAGAAGAACCGTGTTACTCCTGATTGCGTAGGTATTTATCTCAAAAGACACAGTGCAGAGTGTAGCTGCTGCTTATGACAGGTTCAAACTGCTTTCTTCTCCATTGCTGGTACACAAGGTTTGCTCACATTTGTCTGAAGACCCTCCACCAAATGGCTTCAGAAATGCAGAGAACTTTGAAGATGGAACTATAATTTTGGTCATTAAACTTAGGTTTTTAACAATTAATTTAACAATTAAACAATTTAACAATAAATTTTCTTGATGAAAAAGCTTTATTGCTTCTCTGAATAGATGAGATTCCTTCTTACTCAAGAGGAAATCTGAAGCTTGCTCCTCCCTTTTGGGGAGCAAATATTAGGACTAGTTGGAGGTAGAGCATCAGATCTATGTAAAAACAGTAAGGAAGAGAAGGGTCAGCCAATTATTATTTAAAGTGCGCAATAAGATTTTCTCTACCTTAATTTTTGAGTTTCTTATGCAACTGTGAAGTCCCACTAGCAGGAATATTTAACACAGATAATATAATAATGTCAGACAGAGTTTTTCTTTCACACTCCTTTTTTTTTGGCGTTTGTTGTTGTTGTTGTTTTGAGGTTTTTTTGTTTGCTTTTTTTATTGCTAGCTATAGGGATGTCATGTAGAATACTATAATCTTCCTGTGCCTCTAGTCAGAAACATTATTATCCTATGTATTTTTAGATAGTCCCACCCTTTCAAAGACCTTAGTTAGATACCTGTATGAGAACATCTGAGAGTGTATATAAATTTTCAGAGACATGTGATTTGCCTTAATATGTCATATGACATATGAAATTGACCAAATATTATGCATAAAATAAGACTAGTAGTATGTGATTCTATTTTTAAACCAGCTTTTTATGTCAGAGAAGCTCCGTAGAGAAGTTACCACAGTAAGTCATGGATACTTGTCTGTTGACATAGACTTGTATTGCTTTTTCAATTTTAACATGTGACAGTAACTGATAATGCATTTATATAAGTTGTTTCTGAGATGCCATGTGGCTGTTATTTGGAAACATTGCAAAATATTGTCCCCAGAATTGTAATATGGGAGTAGTTTCAGACAGTAGCGGTAGATTTGTGCTTCAAAAAAGTAGTGGTGTGTGAAGGAATTTTTGTGCTATTATCCCTGGTAGGAACTCTGGCTATTTAGAAATACCATGCATAATTTAAAGTTTTATGTTGTAAGGCTGGAATGTTATTGCAAGCAGTCGACCATTCCTTTCAGACACTCTGAGGAAGAGACCATGAACTTGCTCTTGCAGGTAAAAGGCCTCACCTGAGAAACTCTGATACTGCTGAGCAACCTTAGTGCACTCAGGAGCCCTTTCCAATAAAATAGTCTCTACATACTGACTCTACATACTCTACTCTGACATACTGATTTAGCCAGAGATTTTTCAGTCTGCTTGTTGCTCTCTATGTCTTTTGAACTGAACCTCATAAACTCTCCCAAGACCCTCCTTAATCTCTTCTTGGTGTTTTTCTCTTCCATCTTCTGTCATGAAGTCACAGATGTAGATAAAAATAGGTCTGTTAACAGCCATGTCATATCTTCCAAATACACACATGCACATACTATCCATCTATACTCACGTATACTGAAATCTGAGGGAGTTCTCTCAGTTCCCCCTATTGTCTCAGTTCTCCTTATCTTTTTTAAAGAGAGACAGGTTTTTGCGTGGAACAAAAAAAATCTCATTTTCTGGGAGATGCTGAACACATCTCTAAAACTCATGATCCAGAAGCGGCTGGCTGTGGTGGGAACATGCGTGGCCATGGGTGATGCAGATATCTGCACTGCAGATCTGCAAGACTGCGTCAGAGGGGTCCTGGACAGGGAAACTGACTACCTTGACCAGGTGGCTGCAGAGCTGAGAGACACCTCAGGTTTTGTTATTATGTTTACCTGACATAATCATGGTGGTTTGGGCTGTCATTGGTCAGAGGAGTCAGCTGTATTTTAGCTTATTGCATTAAGGTTGAAGTAAATTGCTATAAGGAATTCAGGGAAGTTAAAGACTTTGTTGTCTTCTTCAGTTCAAGTCTCGATGACCTTGAAGTAGACAATAGAAGTGGAGGTGGGTCAGACAGATCCGATGTTCACTGCTGTCCCCTCAGCTCTTCAGAGGCCATGGCTTCTAGCAGAGATGGATTGGATTTACCTACCAGTCTGCAGCCCAAGGTATTTGACCCTGTCTTGGTTTGAATTGTTTTCCTTTTAAGTAAATCACTGAAACTATTGAGAAACATCTGAATCTGAAGGGGAAAGATGAGTTCCCAGTCGGCAGTGCTCTCCAGGCTCTTCACACTGAGTTGTGAAGCTGAAACTCCCTGGGTGTGACTAGGCTGGGCAGCTGCCATGGAAAGAAAGTGTCCATCGGAGATTTGCCTCAGCTTTAAAAAACACACCATCTATCAGAAGTGTTTCAAAGGAAATATTTCAGGTTCAGTGAATCAGCATTTTTTAATCAAAATATATTTAGTGAGAAAATGTTTAACCAGCTCTAGTTATGTGAAAGAGTAATGCTTTGTGAAGGGTAAAACTGGCCTGCTGCTTGTTTTAAAACAATTTCTACACTCAGGGAAATTCAGTTGGAACGTCCATTGATGGATGTAAATCTCTTTGTTACGGTTTTCTGAAGTATCCTGTCTAGGTTAATTTTCATTAGACCATGGTGCCATTTCTGAGATCTTCAGACACATACATAGAGTTATTTCTTGTTTGGAGAGATTCTTTATGATTTTTTAGATGCACCTGTTGCCGCTGTAGAACTTTATCTGACCTTCAGCAAATGATTTCATGAAGGGAGAAAAAGAGTTCAGCAAAAAAATTAATTATGGTAGGGCTACTTTAAAAAACAATAAGGTAAGCACTTTATAGGAGTTTTAGGAATAGTCTCTAAGTGTAAATGATGTACCAAAAATTAGGGGGTTTTCCTTTCAGGTCTTATTGTTGAGATATTTGGTAACTGGAAAATGTTTTCAAATATAATAATGATAAAAAAAGCAAAAAACAACACAGAGAAAAGAAAAAGAGGTCAACTCCTTTCTTTGGAAACTCTGACATCAATTATTAAGGCATGGCCAAAGTCTCCATGAAATCTTCTTCAAATATTAAAGTACCAAGTTTAATGCCTTCCTTGGTAAAAGAAGATAGCTTGGTCATCAGAAATAATGGCCAACAATACTGGGTGGATGTCGCCTGTTATCAAATTGGAGAAGAATGTAAGCTTTCTTTTAGTCTCTTAGTCTAACTTGCACCCACAACTTATTTCCTGTACCATGCAAAAATTTATCATGGTGGAAGAATGACAGACTTCCTAAGAATTCACATGAAGTTGTCAGAAATTCTACTTGAAGCCAAGAAAATTTATGCGAACGGTCACCTGTTCCTAATTAATTTTGTTTCTGTTGCTGATGCATTTCAAAATGCCACAAGGTTTCATTTGCTGCAATTTCTCATAGGAATGCACAGTGTTTGGGATTCGGTCACGCTCCTATTCCTACTCCTCACCCAAAGGTTTGGTAGGAAGACCTCGCATTCCTCGCGACTTTGCAGTTGGGGATTCAAACAGAGGTCAGTTCTTTGCCTTTGCATTATTCAATACCTGCCTGCTTTAGGCCCAGGGCTGATGATGTTACTTTACAGAGATCACCAGTGTGTATGTTTGGTAGCCTTCAGGGCTAGTAGTAGCTACTAGATGGTAGCTCTACCATCATCCCTCAGTTTTCTCCCATCTACAGCCCTGTCATGCCCCCATGATGCCATGATACAGTGACTGTCCTTGACAGGGCATACAAACAGAGAGAGCAATAGCCACAAAAACAAATGCAGACAAGGGCAGTAATTCTCTTATTGGAAGATCCTTACCCTAGCCTCCTGCAAAGTGTCTGACAGAGACCAGGAGGAAGCTCAGAATGACACAGAAGAGGCATCAAAGAGGACGGATGGTTCCAGCTTCCCACAGATCCTAAGCAGTCTCTGAAACACAGGTGGGCTGTGGTATCTCTACAGGCTGGGAAGCAAAACCCACCCACTTCATCAAGTGGAGTCAGAGATGTCTCTGCAAGAAGCTTGTAATTTTTTATGACTTGTTTCTGACATGCTTTATTTCCAGATGTGTAGTTTCATATTTAGAAGATGACACACACTTTTCTCAGTGAGGGTATGAGTTATATTTAAAAACCATGCAAAGTGTGAAATGCATACACTGTGCTTTTCATACAGCTCACATCACTTAAAAACCACGTGCATTTAATTTGACCTCTGTCTCAGTAAGCTTGTCCATTGCCATACTTCCAGCTTGTTTCTCACTCCAACGTACCTTCAGTTTTTCACTAGTCCAGAGCAAGAGACAGGACATGTGAGCCACAGTGAACAAAATGGATTGGACACCTGGAGAAGTCTTGGATGCTGTATCATTGGAAGTGTTCAAGGCCAGGTTGAATGGGGCTTTGAGCAACCTCGTCTAGTGGTGACATCTCTGCCTGTGGCAGAGGGGTTGGAAGTAGATAGAATAATGTAATTAAGGTTGGAAGTGACTCCCATTGGAGTTGGAAGGTCTACCCATTCAATGAGGAAATTCCTGATGTCCAACCTAAACCTCCCTTGGAGCAGTTTGAGGCTGTTTTCACTTGCTGACTTGGGCAACCCCAACCTGGCTGCACATTCCTTTTAGGCAGTTGTAGAGAGTTCCCACCTGACTGAGGGTGCACTCAATGTCCTCACCCAGATCAGCGTTAAAGATACTAAACACAACTGGCCTCAATGCTGCCTCCTAAGGAACAGCATTGCTGACAGACTCAAAACTGGATATAACTCCATTCACCACCACTCTCTGGGCCCAGCCATTCAGACAGTTTTTTATCCAGCAGAGTGCACCTGTCCAAGCCATGAACTGCCAGCTTCTTCAGGAGATGCTGGCTGGGTCTGATGCCCTGGTTGTCCTGTATGTGCCAGTCATCACACTCAAGATACTCTGTTCCATAACCTTCCCCAGCTCTGAGGTCACCAAGATCAGGCTGACAGGCCGTAGTTCCCCAGATCCTCCTTCTGACCTTTCCTGTAGGTGGGCACCACACCTGCAAACCTCCAGTTATCTGGGGTGTCCCTGGTTAACTAGGATTGATCATAAGTGATGCAGAGAGCTTGGCAAGCTCTTCTGCCAGCTCCCTCAGTACTCCAGTGATCTTTGAGATCCTTTCCAGCCCTTACCACTCTGATTCTTTGACATTCCATGTGAAAACATACAAAAAGTGTGAAAATGTGATCATTAACTTTGAAAGCATGTAACAACTTCAAAAACCGTTGTAGGGGTGAGAGATACAATGTCTGCAGGCTTCCTTTTTCCTAAGAAACTGAATTAAACAGTGCAGCAAAGAACTTCTTTGATGTTACTCAAATTCACAATATGATTTCATGTCACCTTGTAAGGAGGAGTAAGTATTGCAGCCTGCAGCATGCAACTGTGTTGTATTTTCCTCCATCTTTTAAAGTATTTGTAAGCATTTATATTCAACACTTTAGGTGAGAAGTCTTTGAAAAAAAACAAGGCAGAAGAAAAAGCTAGAAGTATGTCACAGAATTAAAAGCTAGCAGAATAGTAAAGCCCTGTGTCATTCTTAAAACAGAATTCCTTTGACACCACAGCTAAGGGACTTTGTTGGTGTCACAGCCCCTTAAGTTTCACCCAGACACCATTACTTGCCCTGACTTGGTATGGGCTTGGGTCCATTTCCTTTTCATTCTTTCTCCCCTTCCTTCTGGTTCAGTCAGTGTTGGACCTTTACATGTCTTGTGGAGAAGGTGGAAACCCATTCTTGTCCAGACTTTAAAAGCAGGGTGTTCTACACCTGCACCACAGATGCGTTGTAATGCTGGGGGGGAGTGTGGTGGTCTGCTGAGCTTCCTGCTGGCACTTCCTTCCACCAGCATCTCCTGCATTGTGCCTCTTTTTGCCAGCATTTTGCAAGGATGGGAGCACTGAACACAGTGTTTGGCAGCTGGCAGTGGTGATTGTTATTTGTGTGAGGCAGGCACACCTGTGCTCGCTTTGAGCAGTTTTGTCTGGTGATGGAAGTAGCCCAGGAGCTTGGTCCAAGAAGCTGGCTCAGATAGTTCATCCTGATCTCTGTGGACTGTAGTGGGATTATGTCTGGGCCTGTGCAGGAGTCTGCACATGGAAGACCTGCCCCTTCACCTCTGCCTAACTGCCAACACTTTGGACATCTTGCTTAGGGTTTAGCTATGCAAGAAGGAGTGCAGCTGCCCTTGCACATTGCAAAAAAATCTAAGCCAAAGCAGATGAATTCAGAATGACAACAGGATGGTTTTTTCCACACAAAATATGGGAAAAAAAGAGGCAAAACACCATCCTTTTCTTGTGGAAACTTTAAAATATGGTCAGATTTAAAACATACTACCTGCCTTTATTTGAGAGAGTATCACCACGATGTAACAATAAAAGATTTGTGCCTGCTCTGTAGATGGTGCGCTCGTGAATAGTGGTTCATTCCTCCTCCAGGCCCTTACACTCTCTAAGTCAGTTTCTCAGCTCCATGGTGCTGTTTTGCATGAGGCTGTCTTCATCTCCCATGGATACATGGTGTTGGTTTCTTACAGAAGCATCCTGTGGCACAGGTTGTGCCTGACAACTAACTGAAATGCCCTTTTTGTTTTGCTGCCTCTTCGGTAAATATTCTAGCTCTTGCTAGCCTGATGTCTATATTTGTCTGAAGAGATGTGGATTCAGCAAAGGGTGTTTAAGCCTGTATCTAACTTCAAAGAAAGCATAGTCTGGTCCTTTGACTTAGGGAAGCACTTATCTTTCTGAACCATACCTGTGGTAGCTTTGCTAAAAACATCTGCAAAAGGGAGTGGCTTTTAATTTGAAAATGGTAGTATTCTCTATAGTTTTGGGCTTATTTTCTTCCAAAACAACCCAACTGGGTTGTTTATCTTTTATTTTGCTTTTTAGAGAGCTTGTGAAAATTGTCTCCTTAGGTAATCTGTTTGTAGGATCATAGAAGATACAAATTTGTAGCACATTAAACATCCTAGGCAGTACTTAGAGCAGTAGTATTCCTCTTTGTGTAGAAGGATTTAATATTTTTTTTATAAAGCTGCATAAGATATGTAACTGCGAATGTAAGAAGAATGTAATTAAGATATTTTATAGCAAATTATATAAAAAGCAAAATGAAGGGAGAGTCATTGAAGTCTGTGTTGTTAAGAAAAACAAAAGCAATAATTTTTGCTGTTCTTAAAAGCAGACTGTTTGCAGAGATTGGCATTCAGTGATACCCTTCTCAGTTGTGGCAGAACCTGTCAACTAAAAGCTTAGTAGGAAGTGGTCTTAACCTAGAAAGAGCTGTTTTTAATGTATGTACGTTTTTGCCTTCCTAATTGTCAAATGACTTTGCAACCCCTTTATGGTAGGCTTCTGGCTCGGTGGAGGTGGTGGTGTTTCGATTAAAGCTGGTGACTCTGCAGTCTGAGCGCCCTGTGGCTGTTTGTGTCTTGCAGAGCAGCGGGAGCCGCTGTGTGCGCCTGTGGGGTCACGGAGAGCCGGGAGCAGGTCTGTGCAAGAATGCCATCTAGGGAGCCGTGCGGGGAAGAGACCTTCCTTGTGGGTTTTGACCAGTTGTGTAGAGGCCCATGGCTTCTGTGAACTCGTGCCTAAACCGTGTGCTAAGCTTAACCCAGCTCTCACCACACACATCCTGCAGCAGGGATTTACTGTAGGATGTGCAAAGATGGGATGGGTTCCTGCCTGCTGCTGGGGCTCCTGTTCACTGTAGGGATGTCCAAACCACTGCATAAAAGAAGGGGAGCTTTTGATACCAGCTGTAATCTAGGCAAGCTTGTACATTGCACCTGCAGGGTGCTTATTGTAAAGTGTTACTTCTTTTAGTATAGGAAGAGCAATCTTTTTTCATAATGCATTAAACCCACAACAAAGCATGTAATTGTAAATGTTAGGTGAAACAAGCACTGTCCAGATTCTGCTAAATGTTAATTAAAGGAGTGCTGCCACTGGAATGAGGAACATTTTTTCACTGGTCTCTGTTTTAGGATTCAGGAAGAGGAATGGAATAAATATGTTGTACCCTTAAAAAATGAGTCTGACAAATATAAAGTGAGTCGGACTTTCAGCTTTCTGATGAACAGGATGACCAGCACACGGAATAAATGCAAGGTAATTTGGGATTTATGTCTGGTTTATTATGTATGTTATGTCACTGTAATTAAATGAATTATAGATGGAAGCTAATTTTTTATGTAAAGATAAATTGTTTGTTACAAAACCACAGAAGTCACAGGAAGACTACTTTCACTTTTCTTTTTTTAAATTTAAAACATATGCAGGTTACCCTGAAATGGCCTTTGTATTAAAAACCAGCTTCCCTTTGATGTCATTAGTAATTCTTTTTGGTGATTTAGCCAATATTTAAATGTATGAATTACATTTGAGAACTATTTTATTTGTTAAATACAATTAAGAGATATGGGCCTGTTCTTGGAATTGCTCTCAAAAAGTAATTGAGTATGTAAACTTCTACATTAGGGTGTAATTAGTTGAATTTGCTTTATTTGAAGTTAATGGGACTTTTTGCATAAGTAAACACGGTGTAGTGTTAAAGAGCTTGAGAATTTAGGCCTGCACAGTCAAACAGGCCTACTATGAAACGTAGATTACAACATTGTAGTTTAATTCTAAGACATCCTAATTTTAGATTAATGGCATCAGTCAGCAGCTTGAAAGACAGGTTTGGCCTACAGGCTCTTTCTGGGTGGCCTTTTGACAGTTTTGCAGCTGCCTAGTATGCCCTCCTGTGCCCCAGGACATCCTGACGTACACGGATGTGAAGGTACTGAGGCAGTGCCTTCAAGAGTGTCAGAACTGGCCATGAACATGTGAACATGTATGTCTGATCGTGCAGCTTGTGCCTCTGTGTTCTCCTAAGGCATAACAGGCAGTAACTGTAAGCTATATGTATAGTTATGCCAACAAGGGTACTGGAAAATAGGCAGAATTTATTAATTTTTTTACTGCTCATTAAAAATAGGTTGTTTCTAATGTCTTCTAAGATCTAAAGACAGCTTGTCTAAATTTGCATAACTGCCCCTGTATCTGCAGAAGCATGAGCTGCATACATATAGAGGATATATACAGTGTGTACAGTGAATCAACAACACTTCTAAAATTTTGTTTCCTGTCCCTCCCTGTTTTTTAGATTTCTAAATGTATTTCTGCCAGTCTTCCTTGATAATGCTTCCAGGCCTAGCTGCCAGTAAAAACAATGCCTATATGATTTCAGGGCTTCAGCAATATTGGGTGTAAGAGTACAGTGTGCTGTTGCAAGTCTTCCAGGACAGGGATTAAATATTCTAGAATAATTTGGTTTTATAAGGGAATATTTTATTGTTTTTAAGATTGAATAACTTAATTAATTAATTAATTAATTGATTTTCTTGCCTCTGTTTTTGGGGATGAAGACAAAAAATAAAGATGCCAAAGATAAGGAGAAACCAAGCAGGCACAATTTTACAAATGGGACTTTCCCAGGAGTCATCCCATGTATGGTCTGTGAAAAGGCCCTCCTAGGAAAGGAATCACTGCAGTGTTCTTGTAAGTAGCTGCTGGTTTTTACTTGTGCATTTACAGTGCTCTGAATGCTGTTCTGACATCCTGGTTCAGTGTGTAGTTTGGAACTTTGTCATCATTTGGTGATGACAAGGTTTCAAACCTTTCATTTATGTAATGAACTGAGGTTGACAAAGGAGGAGGGAGGGAGGACAGGAGGGAACAGATTCAGAAAGAACCTTGTCAATCTCCTAGCCCTAGCACATGATGCAGAAAATTCCTTCTAGCCTGTATCTGTACATCAAAGAATCCTGAGGATCACTTTAGTAAGTGAACCTGAAAAACGGAAAACTGAAGTCTCAGCATACATTTTTTGCAGACTGGGGACACTGTTTGGTGCCAGGCTTTGAAACATACCTTCTCTTTCAGATTGCAGTGTGATTGTGCATAAAAGCTGCAAGGAGTGCGCTCCTGTGTGCACCAAGGTAACCTCCTACACTGATCTTACTAAAGGATACTTGCTTTCCAAGGGGCTGGAAACATGATGAAGGGAAAAAGAAAATACACACAGCCTGCCCAGACCCAGTGTCTGTGTGTGAAGGGCTGCAAGGGTGTCAGAATGGCTATGTGAGCAACAGAGCAAACATGGGCAATACTCATATAGAGAAAGTAGAATGTTGTAACTCAGTCTGCTTAGAATAAATAGTTTTGTATAGCAGTACAAATAGTATTCTACTTTGAATATCATTCTCTACCAATAACTAATAAAATTAGTTATTGGAAGGAATTCATACCATAATTTAGGCTACTTGGAAGCTAATTTAGGCTAATTGGGAGGAATTAATACCATAATTTAGGCTACTTTCTTGTAGCCCTTTGTGTGATGGTAGATGTGAATGAGTTACTGACTTGACTGTTAAGTATATTGTCAGCTCTGTGATTTCAAAAAATTCTTTTTTTTCAGAAATCCCAGGAGAAATACCATAATAAAAACAAGCTCCAAGTTGGTGTAACAAGTAAGTTAGGTATAAACCTAGCATTTCTAAGGTAGGCCTTGATTAAAAATCATGGGACTGACAGCATGAACTTTCCCATGTAATTTCTCTGTTTTTAATTTTTGTTTCAGTATCTGTAAGAAAGGTTGTGTGTTTCTAATATGAATGGATTTTTTTGAGAGATCACTGTTGAATTAACTCGTCCTCTACTAAAATGAGTGTGAATTTACTATATTTTCAGTGAAAACAAACAAAAAAGTAGTCAGTTCGGTCTATGTCATTTATCTTGTGCACAAGTATTTGCACACCTATAGAGCACCTATGATTTGAGATTATTCCTTATGAAATGATAGCCACTCTGGGGCTATTCTGCACTGCCTACAGGCTTATTTTTTTTCTCTGTGTGAGAGCATTGTGGTCAGGTACTTTGGCAAGTGGGCATTCTTGATGCCTGATGTAGGTCAATAAGAACACCAGACAGCATTTCTCAGTGTAAGTGTGCTGTTGATGACATACTCTGTCCAATAATGACAAACTCCTTGTTTGTCAAAATGTTGTGTTGTGCTTTGCCTCGCAGATTCTCTGCCTGGAGACATTTCACAGATGGTGCTATCCTCAATACATCCTTCTTCCTCTGTGCCTATTGGACTGTCTCTTGGAAAGAGGGAAGCCTCACAACAGCCCTACCTCTTGTCCAAAAGTGTCCCCAGTGCCAGTTTGGAAAGGTAGAGGGGCAGTTGCTAATGGACTATGCTAAATACATCCTTCAGGATCTCTAGAAAGATTAAAACCATTAAATAAACGTGGGTTTTTTTTAATTTCTGCTCTAGAAGAGCTACACCATTTTCTGGACAAGACTCTGAGACTAGCACCTGGAAATCCAAGTCACAGTCAGAAGATATGTTACAAGCATTAGGGACCTTTTCTTCAACGGATGCTTTTATGATGGAAGGTGAGAATATTGCACAGATGTTGCATCTTATAGATAGTACCGGAAAGTGAAAACCAGAAAAACTCCTTAGCTGATTTAGGAAGACACTTCATCTTCTCAAAGAAGAGCACTTGTTTTTGATAATTGCATTTGCATCCCTCTTTAAAATGATGAAATCAAACATGTTAGTCTTAAAAGAGAACTTTTCCTTTCTTCTTTGTAACTAACTATTTTATAACTTTTGGAATATTTCAGTATGTTATTACTATTTTAAAGTACCAGGGATAAATGTACTGGTATCCTTGCAGAAACAGAACAGTAATATATTTTTCCTTTGCACTCATCCAGTCAACTCTGTTGACAGTGTCCATTGCAAATTGTAACCTGCAACACTTGTATTTCCTCAGTAGCCCAAATCTTTAACTCCTACTAGTAAGCTGTGCTCTTACAATAGCTGCATAGCCTTATGAAGCAAATAGAAATAGATTTTTTCTGTAGCTAGGTGTGAGACTGAATTTGAAGGCTGAAGGGCTTTCACTCACGCAGGATGGTGTACATACCACTCACTGGACGTCTGCTATTGGAAATGTTGAATTTTATTTTTTAAATTTTAAAAGGTTTCTTCAAGCAAAGAGTTATAAAAAAGGATTTAATTTGAGGAAAGAAGAGTGTTTTTTGCCTATTCTCCTCCTCTTCTGTCTCAAAAGCAATTCAACACTTTGGTAATAATATTGACATCTGGCAAAATTTGCTGTAGCAAAGACAGTGCCAGGGTTTGCAGAAGTCTTACCTATAGTTCATCTCTGTGATGTGTTCCCCTTACTGTATGAGCAGATCTGCATGTGCCAAGGGACTTCCCTTACTCTTTACGTATGTGGTGTTAAAGAAATATAAATTTTGTCATAGATGATGTGGATTTGTCTCAGTGGACTGATCTCTGCACAGATGCAGAAGAGTTTGAGGCAGACTCCTGGAGTCTTGTTGTGGATCCGATGTTCTGTAGCAAGCAAGAAAAGGATGTCGTCAAGCGGCAGGATGTCATATTTGGTCAGTATTTCAAAGCTGTGTGTAGGTTTAAATGCAATTTGGTGTATCAAACAGAGAGGGAACCTTCATGTTTTATGGCCAGAAGAATGAATACTTCAACTCAAAACAACAAGAAGGTTCAAAGAACATTTTTATCACAAAGTATAATGTCTCCTAATCTAAGGAAACTGATAGTAGTGGCTACCAGAGACATACCCAGTCTGTTTACAAAATGGTTGAAATTAGAAGGCGCCTCATCTGATCCTCAGCTCAAGCTGTTACCACCACAGCTTGTTCAGTGGGATACAGAGAGAATAGTGTCAGAGCCAGATGAATTAAGTCTTCCTACTGACATAATCGATTAGGTTTGAGGTTACAGAATACACAGAAATAGGAATTATTATTAAAAAACCATGCACAGAAAAAGGAATTATGACTGTGTATTTGATAGACTAAAGTCTGTCTTATAAGGTGTGCAAAATATTCAGGTGATTACTACACTGTCCTTTATTCTTTTGTACCACAGAGCTGATGCAAACAGAAGTACATCACATCCATACCCTGTTCATTATGTCTGAAATATTCAGGAAAGGGATGAAGGAAGAACTGCAGCTTGACCATGGCATGGTGGACAGAATATTCCCCTGCTTAGATGAGCTACTGGAGGTGCACAGGCAATTCTTCTGCAGAATGAAGGACAGGCGGCAGGAATCATGTATGGCAGGGAGCGAGCGTAATTTTGTCATCAGCAGAATTGGAGACATCCTTGTACAGCAGGTAGAAACATCAGTTCTGTTGATGCTTTAAGTGCTCAGGCTTCCAAATTTAAACAATTTTTTTACTCCAAAACTTCTGCGGGCAAGAAGACAGTTATGGTTGCCTCAAAAAGATTCAAAACCTGTCCTCCCCTGATTATTTCGGGATGAAATAGCAATGCGAAAAAATATCATTATTGTCAGGTAACTGTGGTGAACTTGGAGTGGGCTTCTCCCTATGTGGTATGAGTGACAAGGAAAGCGATGAACTTGGTCATGTTTGCAGTAGAAGGCTGCTGTCATACTAGGAACTGCAAAAAATGGAAGTAATGGATTCACTTTATCAGCTGAGGAGAGATGTGAAGAACTGATGATGGAAAGGAAGCTACCCATTAATTTCTTGTAGTAATCTGGCATCCCAGATCAGTTACATCCCAGGATGCTGCTCAGTAGGGAAGGTGTGGTTGCAAGGGGTTTCCTGTGGCTGAAGAATAGCTAACTGATGGTTTGGCATTCACACCTCGGTTCCTTGTGAAAGGGAGGTGTAGCTTTTCACCTTCTGTCAGTCTTTTTTCACTCCACTGAAATAAAGAGTTGAGCTGTTACCTTGTCTCGAAGCAGTGTGGAGATCAGACAAAAGTAAATGAACCTCAGAGGGTTGTGTTTGAAAAGAAGTGAAGGAAATGCGGTTATTATGTTCTAGCTGTTACTGGCAAGAGTACAGTGGAGGTTGCTTGTGCTCTCTCCAGCCTGTGTTCCTCTTCTTGCTCCTGTAAACAGCTAGCCTATTTTCATTCTGTAGTGACAGGCCTTGTTAGTGAAATTCAGAGAACTTGATAAACCAGTAATGTAAAAGTTCCCTATCTGTACAAAATTCACTGGTTAAAGGTATACACTTTCCTGTCAGATAGAATGTTGAGCACAATTCACTTTTTAATTTCTTCAGTTTTCAGAGGAAAATGCAACTAAAATGGAGAAAATATATGGAGAGTTTTGTAGCCATCAGAAAGAAGCTGTTAATCTCTTCAAAGAGCTGCAACAAAATAAGAAGTTCCAGAATTTTATTAAAGTAAGTTAATGTGGAATCATAAGCAGTATTGACAAAATGCTCAGGAAAAAGGCACATAGCTATTACTTAGATTTAGGGTTGGAATTATATTCAGTAACTCACTTTCAATGGCTAATAAAGATGGCAAAAGTTTTTTCTCCTTAACTAGTCAGCTGATAAATCACAGTTTTCTTTCAAATTTTAGAATGTTTTGGCATCCAGTGTGCATTACACACATGTTCCTGTTACAGTATGCCTCATCCCTCAGCACAGCAGCTGTTCCTTGGGGAAGGTTCCGATTACCCAGCATTTGTTTTAACTTATTCTAATGCTTTTAGATCATATTTCTTATTAGTCAATTGGTGGTTTAATATGCATTTACTGCCTAAGGTATATACTTATATCTGTGCAGCTGAGAAATAGCAACCTGTTGGCACGACGCCGAGGAATCCCTGAGTGCATTTTGCTCGTCACCCAGCGAATCACCAAATACCCTGTTCTGGTTGAAAGGATAATGCAATACTCAAAAGGTAAATAAAAGCTAAAGTGTTGCTTCATGTCTGAAATCCTAGCACACTGCTAACATAAGGTATTTGCACAGCTACAATATCACAAAAGATTAAATTCACTGCTCTGTTGAAATACAACCAGAGCAACATAAATACCTACTGTTCAGGCAAATGTCACCTGAACAGGGCTGTCTGGGTGTGTTGTGAAGATTTCTGATATTCCAGCCAGGCAGGCCATAGGAGTCCAGAAGAGCATGCTTGTTTCAGGAATAGACCTTGACTAAAGTGTGTGAACTAGCTCAGATACACATGTATCTTTGGAATTAATTCTGGAGAAGTCTTTTCTAAGTAGGGCTAAGCAAATGTTTTGTAAATTACTCTGTTTTTTCAGGCCTGAATGCCCTCTGGAACTTAGTAGAACATTTTACAATTACTATTAACTTACAGATGTTGCCCCCCAAACGGGCAGTAAATAAGCATTGTAGAAGTTGCACATACAATGCAGATCCTTTGTACTTGCAATCCTGTTTCAAGGGTTCTTTTGCTTAGCCAGACAAATAATATACTATATGATTGACTTAGCTGCTAAATTTTTTTAAGTGCTTGCACCTCATAAATATTCAACATGTTGTTTTGGCTAATGAATAAATCTGAGGTACAGGTAACCTTTTAATAGGTGAGTCAAAGGTACATACCTCTAAGAATTCTAGTAAGGTGGTTGCAAGGTTAAACTTAAATTAGCAAAGTTATCAACTTAAGGTTTGCATCATGCTGATTGTTTCCAGAAAGCAAGGAATTATATCTTCTCTTGAACATGCTGACTAGTGTCATGTTGTTTATTTTTTGTTTCATACAGAAGGAACAGAAGAACATAAAGACTTGTGCAAAGCCCTTCATCTAATTAAGGATATAATAGCAGCAGTAGATTTGAAAGTGAATGAGTATGAGAAAAAGCAAAAGCTGCTGGGAATTCTCTGTAGAACTGAAAACAAAACATATACAAAGCTGAAAAATGGCCATGTTTTTAGGAAGCAAGACTTGATGAGGAAAGACAGGATGCTTCTTCATGAAGGTTTAGTGTATTGGAAGACAGCGACTGGTCGGTTCAAAGGTATTTCATCTGAGCAGTAAAGTCCCTTAACTCTTTATTTGCAAATAACATTCAAAGACTGGTTAAAGAATGAAAATACTTTCTTATGCTATATTCAAATAAGAATGTCTGAGGTAATGGTATTGCCAATGTCCCACTAATTTCTAGGTGGTCAGTTCCAGAAGCTGCCATGATTTGTGAGTAATCTGCATAAGAACACAAGTTCACATACAATACCATCTGCATTTTCTTCTTCCAATCCCCTCCTTATAGTTTTTTGTTTTTCAGTTTCCTTTAATAATATAATGTTTTGACTTGTACATTTTTATTGTTCACAGTATTTGCCATTGAAAATAGCTTATTAAAAATTCAGTGGTAATGAGACATCCATAGTAGAAAAGAAATTCTGAAGCCACATTTGGCCACATTTCTACATGCAAGCTCATATTTTGATTTTTTGTGTTAATCATGTATTAAGGGTTGGGGTTTTTTCAGAACTTACTAGTTTTTGCTGTACAACTTTATAAAGGTGTCTGTTGTTCATTATTCTAGAAATGCTTTTACCAGTGTAATGCTGTTATGTTACAGCACAGGCAAAGCAAAGCTATGTGAGATAGTCTTTGCCAGGCTTAGGGAAGCTGTACTGCCATTGGTGCAAGGATTTCTTCTTTCCCTGGGCCTGTATTCCAGCATGGTGCACTTTCCTGGGAGATACAAAGCAGGGATGTGCAAGTGCTTCATGCAGACCATGGGCTAATTCAGATATTTCCTGTTTAGCTTACTGTAGGGTTCTACGAGATATTTCTTCATCGGGGCTTCTCCCTTTATAAAGATAAAGTAAGAATTTAACACTGGTTGCACTAATTTTAATTAAAAGCCATTATTTTCCTTTTCTCATTTTAAGACACCTTAGCTCTGCTTCTAACTGATGTACTACTGTTCTTACAAGAAAAGGATCAAAAATACGTCTTTGCAGCTGTTGTGAGTATATTATCAGATATTTTAACGCATACATTGCACATTTATTTGTATATTTCTCACAAATTAGATCCTTATCCTGCTCATTCCCACATAACTTATTTTTTTCTAAAATCCTGGTATTGTATGTCAGGATTCTATTGTATACAGAAAATTAAATTTGTTTTCAAAAGTAAATATTTTTTGTGGAGAAGGATAAAAATAACAGAATTATATCTTTCATGTTGTGCCTTACATGACTGTGAAGGTGGGAAGTAATGCAGGCTCTTCAGTTGTCTAATATAAATTTTAATTTTTTGTTCCATAAAACAAACAGAAGAACAATTTTTACTGAAAATATAGTAGTAAACACACATAAAAGATATGAAAGGTCATGGAAAGAAGTTCCCAAACTATATTAAAAAAATCTCAGCCGCTGAGATTTTCTTTTTAGCACATATCTAGTGCTTAATTTCTTCATTAAAAGTGTAACATATTTTAAAATAATGTATTATTATTCAAAACTTTCAGTAGTCTGACTATATCAGGACTAGTGTGGTCCAATGAATTGAAAAATCATGTTCTTCCTAGAGTGTGGTGTTTTACAAGAAAGTAATTTATTATGTGTGTGCTTTGACTGTTTCCTCCAGGACCAGAAGCCTTCAGTTATCTCCCTTCAGAAGCTCATAGTAAGAGAAGTAGCCAATGAAGAAAGGGGGATGTTTCTGATCAGTGCTTCATCTGCGGGGCCTGAGATGTATGAGGTTCATACCAGCTCCAAAGAAGAACGTAACAGCTGGATGAGGCACATTCAAGAGGCAGTGGAAAGGTAGGGAAAAAGAGGTTTGGTTTTCATGCTGGTAGTCCAAAGCAGATGGGAGGCTGGTTGGATATTCATGGCAGCATGTTCTTTATTCTGCATTATACTGGGTCCATCTGTGAGTTTGTGTTTTCCTCTGAGCTCCAGGTGCCAAAACCTCTTCATCACTCCTGCCACACTTCCCATATTCCTCCTGGTTTCCCACTGAAGCAGCAGACCCTTTCTGTTCCTCATTAGACATCCATACCAGCCATTGTACCAGCCTTCCCTCACATTTGCCTTCAGCACTGGCTGCCTTCCAGAGTCCTGCAGGTGTCCATACAACCATTTTGAGGAAATAACAAATTCTTCTGATGGTCCCAAGCTTATGCTTGGGGCAGCAGACCTGTGGGTGTGCACCAGCCACTCTCACTGCACAGTGCAGCCTTACCAGAGTAATAAGGAGTCCTTCAGTCTGCTTGATGTCCACTTACCACTTCTTAAGGAGGCAGACAAATGGCATGCTTCTGGATTGTTGCAAAAGGTGCTGGTGTTTATTGTGAACATAACTGTTGCAGTTGGCCCGTGCGGGGAAGAGATGATGCTGAGTCTAATTCAGAAGGCTGAATATTTTATTATTATTATAACTATATTTCAATTCATTAGTATATACTTAAAGAGGAGCTCTTAAAACTACATCTTAACTTCTAGCTATCATATCTAACTACTGTAACTGTAACTAACTCATGACTCCCTCTCTGCAGGGAATCTAGACACAGCTGCATACCATTGGCCATCAGGGCCAAACAATCTTCACCAGTGTCTAATTAACTAATGATTCTAGGTAAACAATTTCCCAATGCATTCTACATGGAAAAACAAGGGACAAGAATAGAAATTGTTTTCTTTTCTGTCCTCTCTCTGCTCTTCTATGAAACTATCTTCAGAGAGCAGAGATGTGAGCACTACACATAACATTGTATTGAAGATGAATAAATGATGCGCAGATTTTGCTTTATTCAGCTTTGTCTTTTATCTTTGAAGTTGTCCAGAGGAAGAAGAAGAAATAAAAATGAGTGAATCTGATGAGGACAGACGTATTGCTGAGGCCAAGGCATACAGAATTCAGAAATATCAAGGTGTGGTACCTTCCCTGTTGTTCTGAGAGCTCCGTCATCCTCAGAATGCAGGATGAATTAGTCATGCGCCCATACTGGCTGGTGTGTTCAAAGTGGCTCAGCAGGCAGAGTCACAGCAGAGACAGATGAGGTGGTCTGATGGTATAGTGTGAGTGTAGTGAAAGAGAAGCATGTTTTTTTCTGAACATTTTAATGTTTTTGCTGCATTACTATGACTAAAAAATAAAAATAAAAATTGATGTTTTCAAAACAAACACTGAATCAAAGATTAGCATCCGGACCAGGTAGTTCTGAATTTGTGAAAATACTTTGAGTCTTCAAAGTTTTGTGGCTTTGTGCTTGTTTATGGCACTTTGTCCTTTGCTGCTATTATTTTTATCTGCAAATATAGCTAATAAGGATAAATTCTGCTTCCTTGGTGCCCCTACACCTAACTCCCACATCTTTATACTGCTGTGAGGAGACAAATTGCAGCAATGTCTGTCCTATTGAGAGCTACAGGGAAGGGCATCCTCTCCTGAAAGTAGGTGTTTTCTGAGGTTGAGGCTCTGAGTTATTAGCACACATGAGCCCAGTGTTTTTCCAGGAGGTAGAACTAACATTCAACTGACAGCATAACTGACAGAACATAACAACTAATGTTGTTATGAGAAAATTGCAGTAATGAGGGCCAGAGAGGGCAGCCAAAGCCCAACCCATCAGGGTAGGTTTGGCTTTAGCCTAGACTCTGCCAGGGTGTGTGTTAGCTTTCATTTGGACAGACTATGGGATGAACTTGGATGAATTTGGGTCCTGGCCACTTAAAAGAAGCT
>VXBC01012882.1:1027-18364 GCA_013399945.1 Ploceus nigricollis
GAGGAGAAATAGCCTTGGAAATAAACTTCTTTATACTAGCTAGAGACAGAGAAAGGGAGAAAAGCTTATGTGTGCATGTGTGTATATATATATATGTATAATTAAATCTATAAACATATTTTGTCTCCTTGCTCTGAGTGCAAAAAGATCATCAAAGAAACAGTAAGAAAATTTTTCATGTGACTTTTTTTTATGCTAAAAATATTATGTGGCTGTATTTTAGAAGGCAGTTCCAGAAGGGCCAGTATTAGACCACCTTGCTGGAGCTTGTTGAATAATGCTACTGTATTATCTGACTGGACTGCATGAATCACAGCAGGTGGGAGCAAATCTGTCTGCATCATCAGACTGCATAATGTAGGAGTATGCCCAGCACTGGTAGCTACTAATGATTGATTTAAGCCTTAAGAATTACCCAGAAAAACTATACCTAATACTGACCTTATCTCCCCATGGTAGGAACAGACTCAAAAGTGTAATGTGCAGTGGTTTTGTTTGGTGCTTTTGCTTACAAACAGTAAGCAATTGGGTGTCTGATTACAGCAGCAATTTGCGCAGAGTTGTGACAGCCTCTCTGAAGTTTTAATAAACACCAGCTATTTTCCTTGAAAGTAACTGACTAGTCTAATGAAGAATTCACTCACAGAAGACATGTTCCTTGTGTTAGACAAAAGAATACAGGAGATACTAACAGTAGCTCCTTTTTACCTTTTGTTCTAGGAATTGTTAACTGTTAAGCTTACTTCAAGCCAGTTGGTAAACTGCAAATTGCACAGTATCATGTTTAGTTCTATTGAAATGAATGTGCAGCTGAACATCTGGACCAGTGGTTGAAGTTTGCCTGACTAGTGAGAAATCATGTGATATATATTCTATCTAGGGACAATAATCATGATCATGGTGAGATGAATGTATGAAGGATTAACTGAACTGGTTCTAATTGCTTTTGTGTGTGGAACTTGGCAAACTCAGATCTAAAATTTCTGAGTGTTAGCTTGAGAATTACTAGATGAAATAACCATAATAAAAGCAAGTGTACTGAAGTATGGTGATGTGCTAAGGTACTCTCAAGTGTCTCTTTGAAGAATTTGTAACAGGTTTATCCCAGTCTGCATGAAGATATGGGTGACAGGCAGGTTCGCGTACATTGTGAGATAGATTAAGGGCATTATGAACAGTCTTAGGATTTCAGAGAAAGGAAAATGTGTAAAATTTCAAACTTTTATTAGAAAATCATTAATGAGTTTATGATTTTTAATTGCAAATGTAAACACTGCTCTGTGGCATATACAAAATCTTTTTGCTCCAGTTAATGACAGCAAAACAACTCCTGTTAACCATGTAGGTTATACTGCCAGTGTCTTGACATTTATCTGTGAAGTTTTGTGATACTGGTAATACCTCAGATAATATGTAAAGCCTGTTTATTAAAAACATTAGACTTTAAGAAATACAGGCTAATACTATGATGCCTCCCTCTCTGGGGACATCAGTTTAATTTTATCTTTCCTCTTCCTGCTTATCCCATGAGTGCATCGTTACTTAACATCTTCCAAACCTCCCCTTCTTTGTAGTTTTTGGCTGAATTTGGTCAGTGGTTTCATTCGCAGTTGATCTAACAATGATATGCAGATAGAGGATACTGAGCAGCTGCAGAGATAACCAAGGAATTGAAAACAGGCTAAAGGGTTTATGAGCTTCATGAGTCTCATAGTCACAGTGTATGTGTAAAGGAGGCTTTTATGGAATATGCTTTTTATGGTAGGAACTAATTTTAATTTTCTTTAGCCAAAGTTCTGTTCAAAATGAACAAATTAATGATAGTTTAGAAAATCAATATCTTTCCCAAAAAAGCACCTAACAGCCATTAAAAAGTATTTTTATTTGGTGAAGTTTAGTTACATCTCTAGTGATGCCAAATGAATATTCTGCTGGTTTAACCCAGTGCTTATTTATTAATAGGATTATGGGCATCTGTGGTACTTAGAAGTTTCAATTTTTTTTAATCTTGAAGTAAAAATGTAATGATAAAAGGGAAAACCTGAAACAGCCTCTTCATCTTTGACTATTTATAGGAATTTACCTGGGGGGTTTTTTAGTCGTCCTTTTGGTCTATTTGCAGTTTTGTAACTACAAGATTTTTTTTAGGCATAATTACAGAAAAATCAGCCATATGATATTCCCTACACTGCTGATATGTCATGTGCATCACCTTTCCTGGCAGTATATATCCCTTCTTTTCCTTAAGTGATAGAGAGATAATTTCTGCTGCAAAGGACCACCCCAAGGGTGAGCCAAGATGGTTTATCTACTGATGACATTTTATAGACTGCTTTCTTTCATGAGCACAAAAAGCTGAAGCAGGAATAGAAACTGGCTTGCTGGTCATTACTCTGTGCTTCTGAACAGATGAGACAGGCAGGACATTTCTGCCCTTTTAAACTGTGGTCTTACTTTTTGATGAGATACCACACTCACTTCTTGCTGATGTAACATGGTGTTGTGGTTTAACCCCAGCCACCTACCAAACACTACACAGCCGCTTGCTCACTCCCCCAAAAGTAGGATCAGGGAGAATTAGAAAAGCAAAAGGTAGGAAACTTGTGGACTGGGATACAGACTGTTAAATAGGGAAGGCAAAAACTGTGCACACAAGCAAAGCAAAACAAGCAATTAATTCAGTGTGTCCCATGGGCAGAAAGGTGTTCAGCCATCTCCAGCAGAGCAGGGCTCCATAACATTTAATGGTTACTTGGGAAGACAGGCACCATCACTCCAAGCATCCCCGCTTTTTCCCTTCTCTCCCACTTTGTATCCTGAGCATGAAGTCATATGGTCTGGAATATCCCTTTGGTCAGTTGGGGTCACCTGTCATGGCTGTGTCTCCTCCCAGCCTCACATGCCTCCCCAGTGTCCTCAGCAGCATGGCCATAGGAAAAGCAGAAAAGGCCTTGGCTCTGTGTAAGCCCCACTCAGCAATAACAAAAACATCTCTATATTATCAACCCTGTGTTCAGCACAAATCCAAAACACAGCCCCATAGGCATTGTGGTGAAAATTAACTCTACTCCAGCCAAAACCAGCATGTGTGGCCTTGCAGTAACTTTTAAGTTTTTCATTCTCCTTACTTCATTTGTGAGTGTGAGTTGCTGGGAGGTTGTGTAGCTATCTGTAGATGCTAATGCTCTAGAGAGAATTAATGTGCTCTGTAGAAAGGAAGAGCTCCTTCCAGCTTTGTTTGTGTCTTGGACAGCAGAGGGCAGGTGTTAGTTTTGTGTGACTGAAAGCTCGTGTGGAATGGTTGTGTATACACATTTCCATCTGCATACGAGAAAGGGTTAGGAAACTGTAGTATAGAGCAATTAAATATAGATTATGCTTTTTTTGTATATGTAGGAAGTGTTTTTTTAGCAGAATATTCTTTTGCTTTTTCTTAAAAAAACCCAACTATTGTTTTGGCCAAAAAAAGGTAAACACAAAATTAAAATAGTATTGGCAAGGTAAGAAAGAGTATCAGTCCAGGAACATTGCCATCTATGCATCACTATACTGAAACCTCCTGATATCCTCCTTTCTCTCATTTGATTCTCATCATGGTGGTCTGTATATGTATTCCATTACAGACATGTATATATATTCTGATACAAAATTTTATGTAGTTGACTAACTTTTGCCTTAATTGTTGAGTTTTCAATTTAATTGCACTTAAGGATTTTTTTCTTCATGTAGTCCTCATGCTTGTAGCTAAACAACAGATTTCTTCTGGTTTAGATATTCCAATCAAGCATATGTTGGTAAGGTGCTGTTCAAAACCAGGCTTAGTATTTGCACACTGTTAGGTGCAAAGTTGTGTTTTTACTGGTAAACTTTCTCGCACTTGGTTAGAGGAGCAGCTTTAGTAGGACAAAGCATTGCTATGACACTGTCTTGATAGTCCTAGACAGATAAAGTGCTGCTAGTTTTCAAAATAAAGTCTTAGTTTAAGGATAACTGCAGTTCATGGTGGTCAGTAATAACTGTTAGAATAGACACGTAATAGGTTGCTTCAGTGGCACGTGATAATTTCATAACAGTATGGATGCTTACTCTTTCATATCCTAGTCAAAGTGAATAATAACAGCAGACAATCAACATCTATGCAATGCTAATATGTTGACTGCAATGATAGTGCACAGTCAGTCTCAGATGTGCTGTTGCTTAAACTTGAACTAACTGGAGACAACAGCACTAATGTTGCCACTGGGTAGTAAGGCTGATTGTTTTCAATACACTTGGTAGGATTTTTCCTTCTGCTTTACTTCTTGCTATAAAGCCACTATGGTGGCTTCAGCATCCCTTTTTCCTCTCTCTGTTCTGGAGCTGTGAGTTGTGTTTGTGTCTCTGCCAGTGGCATTTCTCCTCTACCTCTTCATCCTGGCACCAGAGCTTCATTGAAACCCAATTCAAAGTGAGCACTGGGCAGTTCTGTGATTGGGCTCTCCACAGATTCTCCACAGATCCTCACAGCTGACTATTTTTCCCCATTCCAATATCTCCTCTGACCTGGATACCCATCAATTGCCTTTGCTTGGCCAGTGGGCTTTGGTTTCTGCTTGTCTGTACAAGCACTTACCATGTTTTTGCTCCAGCATTTCTGCTGTACGTCCTTGCTACATGTCTTTGCTGTTACTGAAATCTGGTGTTATGAATCTGAAATCTGGCATATGCCCAAAGTCCTTTGCAGAACTGCTGACCCTCAGAATACCAACAGTTTTCAGGCTAACTCAGCCTTAATTATCCTGAAGCTTCTTAGGGGCTTGCCCTCCTTGAGCAAACAAAACACATTTTCTGAGGGTACCTAGCGAAAGTTACTATATACTTTTGCTACAACAAAGAAATATACGGGCTGCTGTGTATGACAGTAGGATGCTAAACACGTTCATGGAGCTTAAAACAGAATTTCTCAGTCTTCACATCTGCAGCCATTTCTCTTAGTGTCTTTCCTTACATTACTAGCAATGTAATTTGCAAACTTCAATCCAGTTAAGTGAACATTTAAACAGATGTTTAAATCCCTCCATCCAGCCCCGCCTCATTATCATGTCTTTGACAGATTTGCCATTCTGCTTTCTATATGTATTGTTGTATGTAAGGTAGGCCAACTCAAATGCAAGGAAGAAACGCAACCCAGCTAAGAAAATAGTGCATCCTTAATACATGCAGGCATGTGGGCATACCTGCACATATACACTTGTCTGCAGATGCCTCTTTCATTTGACTGTACCCAGAAAGAAGTGAACCATTACTTCAGGTCAGATAACAAGCAGCATTAGCATAAACAGGTATGGTGGTTCATATAATCTGTGATATGCAGAAGTAGTCCTTATTTTTAATTCACTGGGAATGAGTGCTGTGAGTGCTGCTGTGAATAACACTCCACTGGTGCTGTTATCCACTACTGCAGAACTGCCAGAATTTTTTAGTACTGAAGCTGATCAATAATGGCTCTGCGTGTAGCTCCGTGTTTGCCAAAAGCATCTGTATCGTATGGTGACACAAGTGAATGGGTTCTGTTTCAGGGTGAAGTGGATGCAAGTGGGTATTACACACTTGTCCTGGCCTGTGCAATTCATTTCCTCTCCCTCTTCACTGTTCATGACTGAAGTGATTTGGAGTCTAGAACTGATCTAGCCGAAAGTAACCCCCAAAACCCCCAACAGTTTTTTCTGTGTTATTCTTCAGCCAGGTGCTGTTGGGGTGCATGGGGCGGCAAGGTGCCACACACAACATGCACTTTGTGGCAACGTGGCAAAGGTGATGCAGTCTGAACAGCTCTGCTGTCCTGAGATCTCTACACATGCTGCCAGAATTTTGGTCTGATGTGTGACCTAAGACAAAGATGGTAATTTATACTCTCTCTTGGTGTTTGGTTCTTACAGTTTTGATGATAACCTTTTAATTAGGGGATAGGAAACTAATGTGTTTGGGAAAGTCTTCATTTTTTTAATAGTCTGCTGTCTGCTCAGACAAGGTATAGTTAGTCCTTCCTAATGCCAAGAGTTACAACAGAGTGCACTATGCATTTTTTCATATATCCTTTTCATTGCTGTTCTTCTTGCCAGTATTTAGCTATCCTAACAAATGAGTGGATACTAGAGCATAACTTTTCTTATGGTGGTAAGGAACATTATTTACATCTATACTGTATAAGCAATAAGTAATTTATTCATGGTTTTCAGAAGCAAAATATAAATAAAGCCATTTTCATTTTCATAAAAATAAACATACCTTATGAGTGGCAACCTAAGAAATCTTGTACAAAAAGTCAGACACAATTAAAATTCCCAGACTTCCTTCAGGATTTGGAAATGGAGAATGAAATTTGACTCCTCTTGGAATTAATAGAAAATTTGTGAAGTCAGATTTCATATATAGGGGGGTTTTTAAAATCAGCTTTGCAAACCACTCCTAGGAAAAAAAAAGATAGGAACAAAATAAAAATGAAATACTAAAAAAACCTATCAAAACTAAAAAACAGACACCTTATTACAATGTAGAAAAGAAAACTATTGAATTATTAAATACATTTGATGAATGAGAACCAAAAAGGTTCTAGGTTAACAAATAAGTAAATGACTGGCTTTCAATATGAAGAAGACAGCAAAAAAAGTTGTTGCATACTTTGTCAGTGAACTAGGTTGCTATTTGCTTTCTCTTCCAAATCACAGGTTTTTCTGATTGTTTAAAATAGAAACACTTGGAGACACATGGACATTAATGCCTTTATGCCCAGAAGAAGCATAATTTCCATCAGTATGAATGAATCATGGAACCGTGTTATGGGTCTCTCATTACATTATTCACAATGCAGTACATTTTGTACACCATGCCACGGTTTGTAGACACAAAAGAAAATGTGAATAGGATGTATTTCTTAGGGCAGAGTCCCTCTCTAGTGTGAGGCTCCAGCTAGAGTGAGACTCCTGGTGCAGAGAGTGGAAGCTTGGGACAGGGGGAAAAAGGAGAAACCATAGAAACACAGGATCATTTAGGTTCGAAAAGACCTGTTATATACAAAGTTCTGAGGTGGGTACAGGCAGCCAAACAGACATGGCAGAGCTTTAGATTGTCTATTTTTTAGGATATACAGTTCTGTTACACTGCTGCTAATGATCTAGTTTCAGTGTCTGGCTGAAAGACATAAATCATTAAAATTGGGGGGGGTTTAAGTGTTGATGTAGTGTTAGTTTGTAGATTTTAATGCACTTCACTGTCTGATCCTTCCTCACAAAAGCTCAGTGTCATGTTCAGATTTGGGTATTATTTCAGATCCGTCTTTTCTGTGAACTTTTGTAGTGTGTTGACTTTTAACAGTAGGCTCAGGCACTACTAATGGAGCAGAAGGAATTACAAGTTTCATTTTCTTCCAAATATTTAATGTCATATTTCAATAGGTGAACATGTCTTAAGACAAAATTGTTTCAATATTTCCAACTAACAGAAAAAAACAGCCTCCTGAATATTGTTTAGGATCTGCTTTTGGTTCAAAATATAAGCATCTGCTCAAAAATTTGTAGGCACATTTGAGACCTTGATTTTATACTTCACTGATGCAATTTAAGTTGGAAGTTGATCATTAATGATTAATAATCACTGGTCTTGAATAGTAATGCTTTCAGCAGTATGGTTTTCCAGAGAGATAATTTGCAAAATCACGGATAATGCTCCCATTTCCTGGTGCAGCCCACCCTTAGCAATAATGTTGCCACGGAAACAGCAAAACTCTGATCCAGTGAAAGAAAAGGGGTGAGGATGAAAGGGAGATGGGGGCAGTTTATAGTTTTGGGGTTTTTAAAAAATAAATCACCTAGAATTTGTCAGAATAGTTTTGGTTTCAGGTTGGTTCTTTGGCGGAAAGGGGGTGTTCCTTGATTTTGGGTTGGTTAGTTGGTTTTTCTGCTACTGGAAAACGGCACCCTTTACCTACATGCCTTCAGGGTTTTTTGCATAGGACAGTAAGCTGAGGTTGAACTCAAACACCCATTAGGGGAAAAAACCTCTAAGTGATGTGAGTCCACTCTATGCTTTGCTTCCTGAAAAATGTTTTCAAGTAGAAGTATATAGTCCTGGCACTGACAGGAAGTACAGTGCCTTTCAATAATTCTTGCAGCTATGGGATGAGCCCCCCTTGAAATCACAGTAGGATGTAACTGAGCTCTGTGTGCAGGTAGATCAGAGAAACAGAGGAATACAGAATATGATATGTTAAGTATGTATGAACAGAACATATAGAATTGTTTAGAAACTTATTTTTTAAAATTAAAATAGCTACATACTTCTTAAGAAGGTTAGATCATAATGCCTTTTAGCTTATCCTGATGTTATCTTGCTTTTCTGTTAACTACATCCTCTGAGGTTGTCCTACATAAAGAAAGCTGGATTAGGATGATTAATAAATAAGAGATTTCTGATATATGTCTATCTTGTGCTGTGCAAAGAATGCTGCTGATATTTTTCCTTCTTAATTACCAAAAGAAGAAATGTCCCCACAGGATATTAGAAATCTTTGTATTATAGAAATCCTATCTTTTTATTTGAGGAATTGACCATTCATTAATATTGAAGATTCACCAAGAATATTTACTAAAGCTGATCATTAACACTTCTGTCTGTCATATTACAATGTAAGGAATAGCATCCTATTTGCTAATGGCTTAATGTTACATCACACCAACAGTAATTGTTTAGGACTTGTCACAAGGAGGAATGTTAACTATGATGCCCTATTGCTAATTTTGTGAAGTATTAAAATTCTTAGCAACATCTATATTTATGTTTGTCTGATATATTCAATGTTTCTTTTAACTTAGCTAACCCAAATTCCATTTGGAGGGCTTTTTTGGTCCAAAGTTAAGGTCTTTCTCATTTGTCTTAAATTAGTTTAGTCTGCAAGCAATTTTACTGCTACCAGCCAACAACTCTGAAAATGCAAATATTTCAGCAGAATTTCAACAGTTTCTAACAGTTATTTGTTGTATAGAGTACGTACTTGACCACAGTGTATTACTGGAATGAGGTATTTTTGCCGACTCTGATTATACATTAATATTTCTCCGAATATGATCACTGAAAGTCATATTTTTGCATTCTGGAGAGTTTTTTTACTATAGGTTGAGGAATGTAGTGGTAGTATTCCCTGTGTTTCCTCTTTATGGTGATCACATAATCCTACCTGGTCTGGCTTGTGTATTGGCAATGTCTCCTACATTTGCAGGAATTTAAAACCATTTAAACCTCAGCAAAATATACTTTCTTCCTCTAATCATGCCCCCAGCATAATTTCTTTTCTTACTCTTTATGTTTAATAGAAATTAGTAGCTTCTGAAATACAGGCTGCAGAGGTAGTTTAGATACAGAAGGAAAAAGGTGGCAGCTAAGAATAAGCCCCTAAGAGCTGCTTGGCGGAAGAAAAGGACATGAAACAAGAACTGAATTAGGGTAAGAAGAGTATCCATGAGAAAACAAAGCTGAAAAAACAACAGAAAAAAAAAATCAAAAAAGAAAGAATGGTCTAGGATGCCAAAATTACCAGTAGTTTGTAAGAAATGCTGTATTTTGTCAGGGGCAGTGTACACTCCCTCACTGTGTATATATTTCTAGGATTGCATATTATTTTTCACTTACTGACATTGAATTTCCACCTGCCATTTTATTACTGTGTCAACAAAGGAGTAATTGTTCCATGACCATTTATTAATCGTGTTGTAGTGTCTGGCTCACAGGCCTGCAAAAAGAAAAAAAGAAGAAAAGAAAAAGGCTCATTTTCAACTTGGTTGAAATTCAATGTGCTGACTTAGCATAGGTTGCTAAATAGAAGTAAGAAAAAAATAGTGCTCTGAATGTCTTGCTGTCTTGCAAGATAATAGCTTGTTTAAGGCAGGCATGGTAAAGTCAGTGTGCAAACTCCAGACACAGTGCTGGAAATGCAGAAGACATTATAAATGCTCTGGCAATAGCTAGAATGAGCTAGATCCTAATTTAAATTACAGTTTATGCCTATTACACAGTCTCCTAATTTCATTCATTATTTCCTGGAGTTGAATTTGAACCTGCTGCCTGCAGGGCAAAATTATGTACTGTTTCTAGTCCCTGGAACTATAAAAGGCAAGGTTTTGAAATGTTCAGTTCTCCTACCCTAAGACTGGATATGCACTGGATTTCAAGCACTGGGTAACTCAGTGGCTTCTACTTCTCTGCAGTGTCTAATGTCAGATTTGCAGTAGAGCTCTGTATCCAATGGATGCCTTGCAAGCATTTCTCTGTCCAGTGAAAGTTTCAAAATTAGACCTTTTGCTGGTGCTCTAGGAAACTTTCATCCTCTAGCTTTCCCTTTGCCTACCATTTCCTGGAGTGATGATCATACTGCCTTTAAATATCTACTGTGCTAACAGGGTAAATAAGGGAGAAATAAGTATATGCAATTTTTTTTCAAGGAGAGCTTTGGGTTTGTTTTTGTGGTTATTTTTATGGGGGGGTTTGTTGATTGGGTGGGTTTTTTGTTTGGGGTTTGTTTGTTTGTTTGTTGTGGGGTTTTTTGGTTTTTTTTGTTTTGTTTTGTTTTTGTCAGAGGTCTCTGAAGACAAACCTGTAAAATCTGTGAATCTGCGGGCGCACAGAGAACAGTGGAATATCAAACGAAATGTGCACATTCATGTTCCTATCCTGGATGTAAATGAATTGGCTGAATGAACACAGTCGGGGAGAAACAGAGATCTGACTCTACTGTTTTCCTCACCTGCTACTCCTGTGGACACCCCAGGCATTTCTCTTGCAACACCCTGTCTTCTGCAGGGGCTTCACGACCCACTCCCGTCTGCTGACATGCCGGCTTCATTTTCTGGAGTTGCAGCAAAAAAGGTGCCGCCTGTGCTGGAAATGGGATCTTCCACTATTTAGCAAGGCTTTGCTGAATGAGTCATCAAAGCCGGCTGGTATTGGCTGGGCTGGTGAGCACCCAAGGGATTGCCTGGCAGAGGCTGCGAGGCCTCGCTTCATTCACAGAAATGTGGGGATGCTAGCCAGCCCTTTCATTCACTCGCGCAGCATCTCATTCACATTTTGCAGTCCTGCTGGCCGCTTCTAATGAAGAGAGCCGTTCGGGAGCTGTAGGGTTTTCTGGGCAGTAGAGACACGTAAAAATAGGCTATGGTGTGTATATTTGCTGTTGCTGTGCTAGGAGGATGACGAGAGGAATGAATGCTGTGAGGATGCTGTAGCAGGTTTGCAGCGTGGTGATGAAAGGCTCTTCTGCAGATCAGTAGAAAACTGCTTTACATTGACTAGGAGATTGCCATTATTCATCACTGCTGGGATAAGAGGTGCTGACTTAATTCAGTATGTCATGAATATACTAATTAAGTACCTGTATTTAAGCCGGCTGTTCCACTGTGTTTGCAGTTTGTATACTGCAGCCTTTAGTCGTTGGAGAAGGAAGGAATTCCATAGGCTTTTTTCCTTTAAGTTGTGCTGCAGTTAGTAATTTATTTTAAAAATTTGCACTATGCAACTTCTCTGATCTGAATTTGTTTATAATGCAGTGTGTTGTCCTACATCCGAAAAATGTTTTGCAAAGCAGATTGATTTATAGGAAAAAGCCTTATGGCTTGTGATGGGCATTGTGTATCACAATGCTGTACACATTTGGACTTCTAAAGAAATTGCAGGAGAAATGAAAGACCTGTTTTCTGCATGTTTTGCTACTTCTCCAGATCAAGTGTTTGTGACTGACATTTATTCTTAATAAAGGCTTTTTTTTTTCCTCACTACAGGGTGTCAGTTTGCTGCTACCTGGACTTTTTAATATTCTCTCAGGGTTCTTTCAATTTTTCAGAATTGAACCAAACATTCCAGTGAATTGAAGACCCTCTTCATGTCTTTCTTCGGACTGAATATCAGTTGTGAAAGAAAAAACGTCTATTAAGCCTGTTTTTGGACATCAGAAAAATACTTTTCTTCACACATAGGTACTTATGTAATTCCTGCATTAAAATAGAATGTTCTTGTGAAGTAACAGGGAAGAAGGATTTCTTTCTCTGACAAAATTTGAATATAACAGTTTCTGTGAGGGACAGCATTGACAAAAAGGCACTGTTAGGCTGCTTTTGTAGAAAAAATGTATATATTCTTTAGTTCTGTTCATCTGTTCTGAAAACCTTTAAGGTGTCTGTGTTCTGCTGCAGGGGCAGGAGAGGGGGATTATATGTATGCAAATATTATCCAGATATTTGCTATCTAATTGTGATTTCTTTATAGATTCACAAATATGTGAGGTGGAAGAACATTTTAACAGATGAATAAAGTGTGGTGTTTCATAAAGGCTATTAATTCAGTTTTAACGGTAATTGCTTTGGTACTAAAAGGGTGGTGGGAGGGGATAGGAATTAAAGGTTGGGAGGAAGTATCTGTTTGAGAAGATAGGAAAAGGGAATTTGAGAATTGATTGGTGCTAGTGTGCTGTAAGTGGGTGGATGTGGGTTTTTTTTTCCTTCTCTCTCCTTTTTTTTTGGCTACAGGAAGTGATTTGCAGTGTTCACAGCCTTTTGTTGAAAAGGGTCCTTCTCATTTGTGTGAGTCATGCTTTTGCTGTGAGCGAGTTGGCAGCTCTAAGCAGGACTGGGATCTCAGTCACAGAAAACTGTTACTTCACCCAACCTTAACAAGGAACCAAAAGAAATTTCTTAAAAAGATACATTTTTTCATTTTTCCTTATACTCTTTTCTTTTTTTCCCTAAACTCTTGTTAACCCTCTGTGCCGTTATGAATTGCTTGCTATGTTAGTACAGGCATCTCCTGCACTGGCATCAGATTTGCCAGAACATATGCAGGAAAGCAGATAGAAGGGCATGCTTCAACGTACCAAGTATAACCGCTTCAGGAATGATTCTGTGACATCTGTTGATGATCTTATTCACAATTTGCCCATGAACAGCAAAGTCTCAGCAGTTGCTACAACTTCAGCTTCACCTTCGTACCTGGTCTCACCAGAGGTTCTCCGCAAGGACCAAGAAGATGGACCCACCACGCTGTGTACCCTCATCCATAAAGTGTCCCACTTGAAACTCTCTAGCACGGGCAGCCTTTTGGGCATCAAAAACCTCTCCTCTGCAGTAAAGGAGCTTGCTGTCTCCAAATTGCAGGGAAGCTCGAGTGCTTCTAGTTCAGCAGCAGGGGCTTCAGACAACACATGTAACCTTGTCTCTGCCACTTCGTGTTCTCAGCAGGACATGAGCAAGATGAGTGTGGGGAAAAAAGCACGGTCAGAGGAAATGCACCTGGGAAGTGAAGATTGGAATCAAGCTAACAGTTTTGTCAATAAATCCTCTCGAGGATGGCTGCACTCGAGTGAGAAGATCCTGGGACCTGGTGTGACGTACATTGTGAAGGTTGGTCTGTTTTCTTCCATTCTCTGTTTTTATCAATGAAAAATTCTCTGCTGGTTTTGCTGACAGGATAGTCAGGCTGAAAGGATCTCTATTTGTATTTTTTTTTTTTTTTTTTTTGTTGCATAATACATTCAATGTAAATGCAGGAAGGAAGGGTTGGGAAGCTGTGTTAATTTGTTACATTAAAGCAAACCTGCAAATAATATTCTACAGCTATATAAAAACCTTGTTCCTAATCTAAAAGCTGATTTGATCTGGGTTTTTTAGCCTTCTTCTGAATTTAGGTTTTCAGTGTTATCGAGCATACTGTATATATCTTGGATACGTAGGCTTTCAATATGTCTGGTGCAATATACAGGAGGAAAGAAAGACTCCTTGATGTGAGGAGAGCTGTTAATCATGCATGAATTTTTCAGTTTTAAAAATCTCTAAGGGCAAGTGTTTTTTTAAAGTGAAATGATATTTGAAATCTTAGAGCAGTAAGGCATAGAGCACAATTCTTATTCTGTTTAACAGTTAGAAGTAATGTTGGGGGTAGAGCAGGAAATTGCAGCCTGTTTTACATAATGAGCATTCAGCCACTTTAAATGTTATTGCTCTTTTCAGTTCATTGATTCAGCATATCAAGAGCAGAGGATCTTAAGTTTACAGGGTAAACTTATGTTTCCATATGCTTTGAAAATATTTTGAAACCACCTGTTAAAGTGGAGCCTTCAAGACAAGTGTATGTGCAATGTTTTTTGTAGTTAGGTAAGAGTCTGGTTACACCTTTCAGCATAGTGCGCAGAAAGTGCAAAAATGACATTATCATCCAGAATTCATTCTTCAGTTGCCATGTTTCATTTGCCAAGAGGCTTTTGTATCTTAAGTGTTAAAATGTTTTGCAGCAGGCTATTAATATTACAGGTCTATTTTTAGTGTAATCTTATTTTAGGTGTAAGAGTCACAGGTGACTTTATTTTGGGATGCTTTAAAACTGAGTGACACCCTTGTTACTTAACTCTCACTGCTTTTTCTCAAGTCTTATTATCAAAAGCAGAGTGCATATTTAGCTGTTGGGGGACTAGGAAGGAGTTTTCATTTCTTCGTGTTAGTGGTGATAATAGATTTAGCAGGTGGTGGTAGATTGAGTAAGTTGGCCAATTCAGAGCACTGTTGAAATTGTACTGTCTTTTTCACTACTCTGAAATTTACTGGGAATACAAAGGAGTCAANTCAATGCTTCTTTTCAAGCCACAAACTGCTGCTCTGTTCTCTTCAAAAGTGTCTCAATAAAAATAACCAACGGATGCTAGACATAGTGGTCTTGAGACTCTGATGTTCTTTTGCACAGAAATACTCTGGTTAACAGAAGGTCATTTACCATTTTCACATTACCTCAAGAAACTCAACCATTTTACTTTTTATTTTGCTTAGGATAGTATAAGCCCAATAATAGCTGTGGGAATACACTGCTGCTGTTAGTTTTACCTGAAGTGATCATTATGAATCAGAACAAACACAGCATTCAATTTCTTAATCCTTTCAGTAGTTTACCTACCATATGCTAGAGGAAGTTGATATCTTTGAATTGAAAAGAGAATCAAAGTTATACAGAGGTGGACTAACATTTACAGTTAGTAATTTACCCATATCTAACTGAGATAGTAGAACAAATATTTAATTAGTGCAATTGATGTTGGGTACATGAAAGTGTATTTATACACACTCTATATATCAGAATTTTCAAAGTCAATCAAACAACTTACTTTTAGGTGTTTGTTAGTAGCTTGTTAGTCATTAAAATGTATGAAATCTAGTTTATTGTTTTTGTTAAAAAAAATAGGACAATTACTTTAACTTTGTGGTTTCTGGCATAAGAATCACAGAACAGTGATCTAAATGTAAAAACAAAGACTGAAAATAGATACCAAAATCAGTTGTTAATGAATGAATGAAAATAAACTGATCCTGATTAGTTCCTAATTTGCTTGCTTATTAACTATCTCAGTTTTCCTTGGCAACTGCAGCATTCATATGGATAAGAATAGAAGTGCAGTTCCCAAATCCTTAAACATTGTTTGCTACCAAGGCTTTTGTCCAATCAGACCACCAAATCAATACACAGATAATGTATACTGAGGGGAAACATTCCTTGGATACCTCATGGCTATACTGACTGTCTGGGGGACTCATACCATGTTTAATTAGTACCATATGCCGTTCAGAAAATTTCATATGCCATTTGTTAAATGAGACAAAAATTAAATTTGTTGTTAACCAGCAAAGCCTCTTTTTTTTTTTTTTTTTTTTTTGGGCAAATGTGCACTGGGTTACAATTTTCTCATTAATCCACATTTAAAAGAGAAAATTTGTCATGGGACAGGGTTAGTTGTAACTAACTAGGCAGTTTGATAGCTCATATTGGAATCTTCTGAAGTAAGAGACACAAAATTTCAAAATTCCTATGTGCAATGTATGAAAAATCTGAAACTTCACAGCTGTTCCCACATTTTTACATATTACTCCTTTTTTAAAATAGACAGTGTAACTCTAATGCTTAAAAAGGGTGCAGGTTTATGGTAAACTGTAGCTATATCCTGATCTCCATGGTCTGCTGCAATTGTTTTCAACCATAAAAGTGCTGGCACTTTCTAAATCTTTTACTCCCCATGGATTTCCTGTTGCATTTTTATATATTATAACATAAAATTTTTCAGAAAAACAACCCAAAAAACATTTTAGTAACAAATTAGACAATGACCATAACCATATTGGGGACATAAAGTAGTCAGGTACTGATATCTTACTTAATACTACTGCTGGGCTGTTTAACAAATAATGAATTAATGGAAAAAAAAAAAAAAGGGAGTCGTTTGCTGTGCTGTGCTGCTCTTTAAAGAGCTCAGTGCTTTCCCTATAGTAGGACTGATTACTACAGGAAGAGATTATAAATCTTCATGTTGTCAGAAAAACAAATGCATAGAATAAAAAAAGTGTAAAAAAAACCCCTGACTAATGTAACAAAAGTTAAATCTTTCAATGTAATCTGTTGTTTCAAATGATAAATATCTACTGATGAGTAAAACTGGGTAATATTATAGACATTTTGAAGTTTGTTTTATTTAAATAAGAGCACAACAGTCAAGAGGCAAATGGATTTTTGTATTCAGGTAACTTGTGGCTGGATTTTGTAACAAGTGTCAATTAGTTTACAATGCTGTTGTTCAGCAGTTCAAAACCAAATAAACCAAAAATACTGTATAATTTTATATACCTATATGAAGTGTATCTGAAAAAGCCAGTAAGATTTAAAGCCAACACAGTAGTGTAGAACAGACCTGAGTAAATATAGTGTTAAAAACCAGATAGCAGTATAGTATCTGAAAAAGAGGAAAGAAGAACTATTTAATCCAAAAGAATCACTGCAAGTCAGGCAAATAATATTTCAATAAAAAGGACACTAAATTATTATTATTATAGCAAAGTATTTAAAGATATAATCCTAACTGCAATTATTTCTTTAACATTCTAACATTTTCATTCCTTGTGAGGGAATAACAGCAGTTTATATCTGATGTGGAAAACAGACATCATTGTGAAGCTGTTCAAACACATCACCAAGTAAAGGCTACAGTTCTGCAAACATTCCTGCATGACACTGTTTATGGGAGCATTTTCACTGAAATAATTGAGGCTACCTTTTTACACTGGAAGTTAAGTGTATGCTTAGGGATAAACTGAATTGCTGTGTCTCTTTAGTGGCTAACCCAGACTACAAAGCACAGCCTTAAATGGAGCTAACAAAGTGGAAACTGCATCATATGTCACCTTCCCCTAGAAGACTTCAGGGCTCTTTGGAAAAATGTTTCTCTCTTTTTTGTTTTTTTCATTTCTGTTTTAGCCAGAATTGATTTGCTCTCACTAAAAAAAAAAA
>VXBC01012882.1:18408-39412 GCA_013399945.1 Ploceus nigricollis
AAACCACCAATTTTACAGCAAAGCTTTTTCGTGTCTCTTTTTGGTTAAATTTATCTTCTTTATAGAAAAAACTTTTGCAAATTTGTTTGGGTTTCTTTTAATCAGATTTAATCTCAACTTTTGTCAGTCAAATTGAGGTAATGCGGTTGGTTAATCACTGATCATTTGGCATGGCCTGACTAAAAACATACTCAGTAGGATTTTGTGCACATAATTCTAATTAAAAGGAAAACCAAACCACAGTCCCAGAGCATCCTGTTTGTAATGAGGTTTGCATGTTTAAGAAATGTGTTGTGTGTTTCAGCCATATGGTAATAATGGGATAGAATACTGACTTTTTACTTCAGAGTCTGCTACCCTCAGCTCGGGTACACAAACAGTGTTAACAAAGACTAATGAAACTGGCTTATCAATGTGGGTTTTAAAGCTGCATCCATGCAGATTAGGGGAGAGAGAAGTGACAAAGACAGCGTTGGTTTAAGTAATTAATCCCTCCTATTGTACCATATTCCTGAGAGATCAGTTAGTATCCTTTCCATTTTCCTTCACTGTTATTTGAACTATGAAAGAATGATATTGATGCCTGTTGCTCTGTTGAAAACCTTTCTTTTGATCTTCGTGGACCTGAACTATTGTGGGTCTGTTGTACAGCCCAATAATAGGAAAAGAGCATTTCTCACAGAAATTAGATCAGATTCTATGAGCAGAAATCATACCATAGAGTCTTTAATTATAACATTATTCTAATTACATGAATCAAGTGCTAATACTGTACATTTGCACACTTTTTTTCTTTCTGTAGAAAGCAAAACATGTATTGATTTCAGAGTTGAAGGATTCAGCTGTCAACATGAATGTCTGTTCTCCAGTACATTTGAAGTGTTTGCATGGAGTATTTTTGTTTAAAACAAAAATTATACTCTTGCTAGTTATTTATGCTGCTAATTATGTATGCCCTACAGTTTTAAAATCCCTAGATGAATTTAGCTGGTCAGTGTAGGAGGTAAAATTGCATTCAGGCAGAATTCCTTCTCTGTTTTTCCTTGGAAATTGGATTGTTGGTTTCTTTATTTGTCTTCCAACAATGTTTACAGTAAGAATATCATGTGCCCAATGTAAATATCTGCCACTACAAACACAAAGAAAACACACAGATGAATCAAGATCTTCAGTGAAAACACATGCCCTTATGTGCTGCTGGAGACAAGGCACTCCTTTGTCCCAGTGACAGGGTGTTTTTCTCCCCTAGCCAAAGAGAAATCTTGTCTCTACTAATCCAACAGCTATACTTGTGCTGCAGCCTGGCTTAATTTTATAGCTGAAAGTTCAAGTGAATGCAGTTAAATTTTCTTGTTTACAATGAGAGGAAGCTTGGATCTGCTTTGGTGTAGTGTCAGAGACAACCAGCCTTCCCAGCTACTAATGCTCTTTTCAAGGTGATTTACTCCCCCATGCAAGGAAACAAATTTCATAGAGGAAGAGGGGTTTAGTATTGCTTCTTTGCAATTCCCCATAGTCATGCAATATTAATTTCATTTGATCCTATATATTTATGACAAAATGTAATACAGCTCTACCTTTGTCAGCTGCAGGCAGGTCTGAGGCAGAGCTTGTCCATTTGAGTTGTGATAGGAATAATGATGGGACTCGGTGCAAGCACATTTCCAGTCATCCCTTGTTTTTCTCGAGGGATTAGGCACAATTCGGTAAGGATAATCTAGAATGTTTACTCAATAAGTTAGATATTCCCCTTGGTTTTTCAAATAAGTTCTCTTAGGGCCAGGTGAGATTTCAGACTCAAAATGCTGAACCAGACAATACAAGTCACAGCTAAAAGTTCAAAGACTGAAAAAAACATGTCTGAAATTAGACAGAAATGGTAACCAAAGCCATAAAAATTAAAAATAGACAGAGTATAGGGTGACGCAAAGAAAGAAATGTGAGGTAGACAGAAAAAGCTGTCTAGGCTTTTTTTTTCCTACAGCACCATCACACTGGATTTACTGATACAGGTTGGTGGTTTTTTGTGGTGGTGGTTTTTGTGTTTTTGTTTTTTTGTTTTTTTGTTTTTTTTTTTTTTAAACCTCAGAATAAATCCTGAAATTAGAGACATAAGTTGAACAAATACCTTAAATAACAAGGACATGACCAAAAGAGAGACATTTTATCTTAAGATGTTGTCTAAGCTTGTTCACCACAATCTCCATCCTTTGGATATATTGTTTTACTAAGATACCTTTATTTCCATTTTTGGCTCTTACTAATTTAGGAATTATACAAGGGAGAGAATGTCTCATGGGACAACAACATCTTTCCTGACTGACATTTGACACTGCTTACCTGTGATAAAGTAATTAAGAAACATAATAAGAAACAGAATTGTCTCTTTTGTATAGACAAGCTGCTTTCATGAACCACAGGACATTTTAGAAACACCTGTAACTTCCCAAAGAATTGGAATGTTTCAGAAACACTGCCTTTGTCACCAAATGTAGGGGCCATGTTTTGTGTCCACATGTTGAATGCAGATGTTACATTTCTTGTAACTTTTTTGGTAAATTAATTGTGTAGAAAAGCTAAGCAGCAAGCACTAATTAACTGGAAACATCTCTTACAATATATTTGTTTCTGCCAAGGAAAGAAAAGATGGAAAACATGGAAAGGCAGGGCTGCTTGGTATTGGGCACCAACTGGAAGCTGCAGGTGCCAATTCTGAGCTGACCTTGGCCTTGGGAGCTTTTAGGAGTGGTGGTAAAATGGGGTCTCAAGTGAGCCTGCTTGGGGCCATTGAGGACCTGGTAGTAGCCCCAGCCTCCCAGAGCTGCTCTGCCTCTTCATAGCCTTTATGCTGCAAGGAAACCTTTCAGAGATTTTTCATTATTTAAATCCAGCTTGAAAATTTCTCCCCTTATCCCTTTTTTCTGCACAGTGGGGTTTATCTTTTGGGCACTCTTATTGAGAAGACAAGAAACTATAGCTTCAGCACAGGAGAGTTAAATATTGATGAAGACTCAGAAAAAAGATCTGGTTAAATTGCTGAACTCTTTCGATGAAGACCAGAGGTACATATGGCATTCATATAAAAAAGTACTCCCTCTCACTCGGTGCATGTTTTGGATTTTCAATTTTAACAGTGACAGGTCCTTCCTACATCACACCTCCAAATGCACAATTTAGAAAGCAGAACAGTATATGCATTTCAGATACTTAACATGGGTTTGTGTTTGGCATACTGGAAAAGCACCTGTTAGATATTTCATCTTCTGAGTCTGTGCTTTAATGATACTCCACACCAAGAAGTCCTACTTGCTAATGACTCTCTTACTCTCTAATGACTGAGGAAGAACAAGTTCTTTAATAGCTAGATATATTTACAGTGTCCATATTTACAGTTTCAAATGTCTAATTATGATTTCCAGCTATTGAAGCATATTGTTTTGGCTGCAGAAGCTTTTGTGTGTTTCTGTTAAAGGAATTCTGATGCAGAACATAAGCTGCTGGAACTAATCTGCATGGTGCTTTAAAGGGAAGTATATCTTAGTGGATATTCAAGGTAGCAGCAAAACAGTCTGGAAAGTATTCACTGAATTAAGTATGCAGCTGTGAAAATGAAGCAATTCATCTGTGCTACTGCAGTGCATACTCTAAGTAGTTCACACTGCAATAGTTGCATTCACTGTTATTATGTATTTTTAAAATTAAACCTAAAAAGTTTAGAACTCAACCTTGTGGCGTTTTTTCCTCAAATGTAGCTTTTTTAAGGGAAATACAAAAAAACTGAGGCTTAATATAGAATGTGTTTACATTTAAAATAATAGAATAAATCACTGCCCAGTGTGAGCTTCTGATTCTAACATTCCTGATGTTTTGCATGCAAAAACATTTATCTGTAAGATAAGAACATAAGAAATATTGTTCATGCAAAACTACCGATATGGGATTTTTCTGAAATCTTGTGAAGATTCTGTTCATTTAGCATCTCCACTACATAAATATTTTGAGGCCTGATGTTGGCAATCTTGTTTCAGCCACCTGCAAATAAGAAATAAGAAAAAAGTATTTTATTTGAAGTTGTTTTGTTTTCAACCCCATTTGAGATGGAGACTAGGAAATTGTCAGAAGCAAAATTTGTTTCTCAGTTATATCTTTCCCCTCTCTAGCAAGAAATGAGACCTCAGAGCTGACTTAAGGAATTGCTTTTCGAGATAAGATAAAATATCTTTGTCTTTTCCTGTCTGAATCTTTTGCCTTTTTTAAGAGATTCTGAGTCCTTGCTGTTGAGTTGACTGTGAGATGCTGCCAGAATGCTTTCACAGGGTAAGGCAATTCATAGAAAGAGTTGGCTATCATTTGCCACTTAAGAATTGTTAGTCTGAATATATTGAGACATATAATCTATTTTTGCTACAGAAACAAGTTAGTGTACAAGAGGAAATAAGAAGGTGTTGGCCAGAGTTGGAGGTATTCTTGGGAGAACTGTGTTCTCATCCATTGCTGTAGAAGCAGACCACCTGTTTTCAAGAGGAGTGCAATTGACAGTCATATCCATCATCATTTCTACTAGTATGAAAGCTCTGTTGGTTTACTTGTCTCCTGGAGGATTTTGTTATGATAAATTTACACTGAGTGGTTGAGGCTTATCTGTAGTTGAACCCCAAAGAAGATTTTCTTTTCCGTTTCCACTCAATCAATCCTTACTTAGAGTTTTCCATCTGGATTGGAACATGCATTCTTTAATGAGGAAAAATCCTTTGGGGGAAATATTGATTCACTGTAAAGTTCTGTACATGATTACTTACTGGTATAAAAATTACCAATTGCAAAAGTATGAAAGCACAGAAGAGAGCCCTTTCTGTTTTTCATGGCAGCATATGTTTATGACACATTTTTGGTGCCGGATTCTGATAGTGTCTAAATATAGGGCCTTTTCCTCATTCAGAACAAGGCTGCCAGTGCTTCTTTCATGCAGGATTGCTGCTTCCACAACCAGGTTTGCTGTTCTGCATATAGCAGGAAAGCACAGGGCAGAGGTACAGACTGGGGGCTTTGGCATATACTGTTAGGGCACAGTCACCAGGTGCCCCCAGAGGTCTGCATCTATGTCTGAAGGTATGTCTTGACCCAAGGGAAGGGAAGGGCAGGATGCTATGGCATGGCTGGGAGAGCATGTTAGCTAAGCACCCATGTTAGCTAAGATTTTAATATGGTGTTATGTGATAGTTAAGCAGACGATTTAAAGGCAAATATATTTATATTCCAAACTATTCAGACTTTTCAGAGAAACTGAAATCTCTAGCAGCTTACTTAAAACTCTGTGACTACTGCTTATGAAAATTTACTTCTCTCTGAATATCTAGCCTTGGTTCTGCCCACAGCTTTTTCTAATATTATAACTTACTCTACATTAGAAATGTCACAGAACAAATTTTCCATTCCCTTCTTCTACTGACAGTGCCTAGGTAAACTAGCAAGAATGTGAATGGTTTTGTGCATGCAGGACCTCCTTTTAACCACACTGCTATCTGTTCAGCTGATGGTAGCAAATATTTTCAAAGGCTGCATCTTCTGCTCATCAAATGCTTTGTATTTTCAACAACACCTGAAGCGAGAGGGTGTCTAGCAGACTTCTGTGATGCCAGCGTTTGGGGGAATTGTTTGCTGTGATAATGGCAGGACAATCCACCTACCAGGAAAGGGTTTCCCTGGTGTTTGACAACACCCTCTTAGCAAAGGGCAGTTCTTAAAGTAATAAAGAAAATGAACAAAGAAACAAACCCTCACAAAACAAAGAAGCAAAGCCCCACAAAACAAGAAACAAACAAAAAAGCCCACAAAAACAAAGAAAAAAGGTTTTTGCACATTGGAGTGCAGGTCTTGCTAATCATTGAGTCCAGAAAGATTTTCCAGATTCCCAAATCTATGTCCCAGTTGGGTAGCTGAGCCACATCCATGGGTTAACTATGAGTATGATATTATAAGGGGCCTTTACATATACGTTTGATGTATATTAATATGTATATTTCAGTATGAATGCAGTACCTCTATATTTAAAAGATTTCAAGTGTTAATTCAATTAAATCATATAAATAATACACATACAACTAAACTATGGTTTCCATATGAAGTAAAGAAGCAATTGTATGTTTTAATAAGCTATCTTCCCTTTTTGTGCCCATGTCTTGCTGATTAGCAGAGTTAAGTAATTTTGTCATGCATGTCTCTGTCAAAATAGTAAGGTATTCAGGGTAATAAATGTTCTTGTAAAGCACAGTTAAAAAGCTAGGAAGCATTGTGGCACTTACTATTTTTCTTTAACTTAGTTTATTTTATTAAAGGGAACACTTTCTGATTACAGCTCTTTCATAGACTTGTAATTTTTTTCAATTGTTCAATAAATTTTTAAAAAAAAATTTTTGTGGACTTTCTCTACTTCAATGGTTTAGAAAGTGGGTATTGTAAATTCAGTTAAGCTGGGAATTTCATCTAATATGATATCAAAGGGATTGAAGGATTGAGTTTCATATTAATTTGCTGAAGAGAAAAATTCATTTTATAAAATATTATCAATCTTGCAGTCTCTGGCTATGGCTTGGGCTGCTTTTGGCTTGGGCTGCTTTTATGTTGTTTTTTTTTTCTTTTCTTTTTTTTCCTCTTCTCCTTTTCACACATCAATATTGTTACTGAAAATCCTGCCTGTATCCACTGTTACATGTGGACAAACTTACTATCTTGAAATCAAGTCCTGGGCTGTTACTATTTTTGTACTATGGCCTGCTTGTTAGTGGGCATCTGGATTTGAATCTTAATATGATTTAGGGTAGATAGCAAACCTGAAAGTAATTTTTCAGTATTGTGGTACACTGGGGAACACCTAGTGCACATTACACAAGCTCCTTTAGCTGTTAATGGTGATACCTGAAATTAGAGGAAACTGTCATTTTGATGCATAAATAAATGCATATTACACTAGTAGCAATAGAATCTGAAATAAAAGCTCTTATTTTTAAATAAGGGAGTCCTCAACCATAGTTAACTAGCACTAGTCAAGTCATACTAACTGCTCATTTACTTCCATGGTATTAAATAATTCTGGACTAGCTCTTTGGTGAATGAGAATAAAATGTAAAACAATAAAACCTTCAAAACCAAGCAAATGAATTCCCCCATCCCTTAAGAAATGAAAAGAAAGAAAATATAGGTGTATGACTTGAGATACACATGAGAACCAGATGTGGCAAGTAAAAAGATACTCACTTTTTCCCTTTTGCACATGCCAAGTAAAAGCACAGCCTAAGCCCATTGGATGAGAAAATTGCAGTGAATTGCCCAGCTTATTTTATTTCTATGTTTGAAACTTAGATCTCCATACAACACCCAGAACCCCAGGAATCAGAATCTAATTTTTGAACCCCCAGGCTATTATCTGCAGCTGTGCAATGTTTGAGCATACGTTGGATACATCAATATTTGAAGGCACAGACTAATTTTTGCCTGGTAACACAATCGTATGTCTGTTTGCTGATGTAACCCTGTTATCTCTCACATGGCTTGTACAAGGCAGGTACAAGCTGCAAAGTAGTGAACCACTCAGATCTGATGATGGTCATCTGGTTACACAGATTAAAACCAGTAAATCTCAAATTACTAAGAATACTCATGTAGTTTTGATGAGCTAATGATACTCAAGTAGTTTGAATTCAGAGGTTAGGAGTTCTTATTTTATTTGAGGGTAGGTGATGGGTAGATATGCTATGCACAAGGCAGACACCCATCTGCTAGACATGTATGTAGGTTGGACTGCTTCAGTATTGTATGGAGCTACATCCGGATGGAATAATAGAATAAGTCTTGCTATATTTTTATAAAAGTATTTCTTGCTCTTGTTACTGTCAGCTTATCAGTCCAACAATGGAGAATTTCTTGGTACTTTGAAGAGCTTGTTAGGAAGCACCAAACAAGGTTGTTCATATTTCTGGAGCAAAGGGCTTCTCTGACAGTGACTACTCTCTTTTCTTTCTCTTTTCCTCTTCTTTTCTTTTCTTTTTTTAAATCTTGGCTCCAAGTACACAAATGCACTCAGCCAGCATTTGTGTCTGCTTCTGAGAAGTGTTGAGAGATCTCAATATCCTCTTTTACACAGGCTTCAGTTAAAAGTTTTAGTTGCTGTACAGGAATTTTCTGAGTCATAAAGAAGACAGGTATTTTAGGGAGTACGGAACAAATCTTTGCATATGGGACAAACCAGAAATCCGAGACATATAGCCTTCTCTTACACTAACCTGTCAAAATCATAACTAATAAGGATATTAGAACCACATGGAATGAGAGCTACATGGTCCCACTGGTATGTGGCACTCTGCTTCCTGCAAGGTACTTTTTAGCATGCAAAGTACAAGTTGTGAATCTAAAACCTCTGAATGGGAAGGTATTCATTCATAGGAAAGATTTTTTTCCTTGGGACATAGTACCTTTCAGTGTACACAAGCTGGAAACACATTCAAATATTAGAAAGTCAACAGAAGGCAGAATGTTATCTGAGAAAGCTTGGAACTGGTAGTCCCAAATCCTCCTACTTCAAGGTGGGCTACATCTCGATATATTTGGTTTCTGAGCAATGAGAGGGAGGATGATAGCAGGAGCTCATAAATTTCACAGTGCATGGTAGCTGATTGGTTAGAGTATACATTAAGTGCTGGGTGAAGAGGAGCTTTTTTTAGAAGTAGAGTGTTTTATAACTATATTTTAAATGTTTCATGGAATGCCTAAAGCAAAAGATAGCATTTCTTTTTAATCAGAGTATTTATTTGTTGAAATAAATGAATAATTTATTTCCTTGCTATCTTGGTTGTATGTCTTCTTTCTGTGGATCCTTGTCAGGTTGTACTTCAAATGGATATTTTTAGACAGCAGTGTTGGTCTTGGGGAATAATTGAAGCATAGCAGTAGGTGAGTTATATGTCCCTGTAGTTGGCCTTTGGACCTTTTGAATGTCAGTTTTTATAGTAATTTTGTTACTTGAAAACATGCTGTGGTGATTAAGTGTTCACATCTTTTATCCCAGCAAATCAGTTGCCATCTTTGCATTGATCAGTCAGGAATACTGCAAGCCTTACTATGTTGTGTTCAGCTGTCTTTGTGATATACATAAAACAAATACAGGGTAATTTTTCCATCTGACCTTCTTTTAGTCTGATCTTGTCTCTATTTTTGTTAATGCAGATCAGGTAGTGTGACTCAAAGGGGTCTGAATGCACGTCTTCTAAGTATGTTTATGGGTTTTTGTCTACTTATTTGTCTGTTTATTTTGACAGTGGCTTGTGTGCACATGTTTTTGTGTATTTATTTGCACGCCTGCATGTACTTGTCAAAATACCTTCCAGAGTTTGCTTCCAAAATGCTGGACCTGGTTCTCAAACTCATGCAATTACTTTGCTTTAAAAGACTTGTGGCAAATATAGGTAAGTGAAGGAACAAGTGCAATCCAAGAGTGTTTTAGTATTGAGAGGTCTAAGCTAACAGGTTGATGAAATAATGGAATTTCACAGGGATACCTTTGAATAGTCATACCATTTACGCATGTTTAATTACAAAAGCATCTCATGGTGAAATAAATAATGGGCAAAATTTATCTATGAAAGCATCCTGGACTAAAACAAAATGTCACAGAAAGAAAACAGGAAAATATTGATCATTGCTGTTTATTAGCATAAGTTAAATGATTTCAGCTGATTATCTCAAATGATGCTAAAGAATTTAATCTCCAAGAAAATGAAGTCACCCTCTGAGATAATTAAAAATAGACTTAATGGCTTAACTTCCTTCATCAGAGCATAAAAATGTAGTTGTATATGTTTTAAGTACTCAGGCAGAAGTATATGTAAAAAAAGGAATTTATTTGTAGTAAGGTACAAGGATTGTCTCATTTTGCACTGATAGATGACAGTTTGAGAGTATTATCTTTAGCTTGAAAGCTCCATGTTCCAGGATCTCTTTAGACAAGACACTTTTTCAAGAAACATAATTTTGCAGATTTATAAAATATTCTAGGAAATGGATCTTGAGATAACCCTTCTCAGAAACTGTGCGCTATAATAATGCAAGTTCAAACAATTTAATATATAAGAGTCAGTTGATGTTCTAGCTAATTTTACTCAGTGTTGTGATGACTTCATAGCATTTGATGGAAATAAATTAAGTAATAGTGGATATGTGAAAACAAACTAGATATTCCCTCAGCCTGTAAACATTTTATGACATACATGTTTCTGTGGAAAATCTTTGCTGAAATTCTACATATTACAGTTACTGATGCAGTCATTCTCTATTTAAAAGATTATTTTTTCAGCAAAAATAAAATTTCCAAACAGAAAAAATTGTGGCCTTACTTGATTTTTGCACCAGTTTCATCCCAAATAGATTGTATTATGCTATGAAGATAGAAAAACTGATATAAAACTGATATAAGAACTGATATAAAAACACAATGATACAATAGCATCATGAACATCATTATCAGGCTCATGATGTAAAGACTCCTCTACAATTCCCCGGACTTTCAAAAGTCAAATGTGTGGTTAAATTTTTAACATGCAAAGATACTGCCATGGGTTATGCCAGTTGTGAGGCAGTTTGTGCAACGACACCATCCAAATATCTGACAAGAGCTTTAGTTCCATTAGACTTTAGAATATGCAAGTTATGCCCACTTTTGGAAGCAAATCTAGAAGATTCACCCCAGTTTTTTCTCACTCCCAGTGATAGATACTGTTGAATTTTAACATCTTTCATAATGGTACTTCCTTTTTTCCACAGAGATGCAGGGCAGAAATCTTGGTCAAAAAGTCTGATCTTGTCTTAATATTAGCTAACCTTCATGTCATTCCTTTCTTGAATGACCCTGTTAAAGCCATTTCCCAACATGGGTTATTAGTATATTGTGTTAGCATTTTCCACCTTTTTACTACTATAATAAATGAAAATACTAAATCACATCTATCCCTGAACTGTTTATTAAGAAATTTGATTGCTGGTGTTCTTTTAAGCTTTCCCTGTTATAAGTTGCCTTTTTTGTTCTAATGAGACTTAGTTCTCTCCCTTTTAAATAACTTTGTCCTGTTAACCAATACCAGATAAATTCCCTTTACCACACTTCCTTTCTCATTAACATTATTTTTTACTTTGATTGTATCTAAAGTGGATCAATTAAGATAGAAGGAAACGAAAAAAAGCACATCAACACATTATAAATTGAGTGTATTACAGTGGCCAGGCTAAACATAAAACTATATGTTGAATGAAATGTGACACTTAAATAAAACAAAATGTTTATGGAACAAATCTGTGACATAGAACAGCATAATCACAACAACCTACTTTAGACATAGGATAAATCAAATGGAAAAATAAGAATTGCACTTTGCCTTTTAATGGTTAGTTGCACTTTCTCCCAGAACTGAAGCCTAATTATAATACATTTTCCAACTGTTTCTTTTTCCTTACAGTACTTGGGCTGTATAGAAGTCTTACGGTCAATGAGATCTCTTGACTTCAGTACTAGAATGCAGGTTGCAAGGTAAGATTTTGTACAGCTATGTTTTTTGAAGTAACTTCTGAATTCTGTCCCCAGAGTGAAAAGGCCAGAAAGATGGCAAAACCCATGATAAAGGATTTTTGGATACCATAAGTCCACTTTTAAATTTTGCTTTTACATGTAAATCCCTTATATGATATTAATACAGTTTCAGCAGGACTTAAAAAGCTGTTTTCTCTGTGGATTTTTGATATGCCAGGAGCTACTTTAGAAAATTTTTGCCTGTTCATTATGCAAAGTAAAGCACTTATCTGGGTACCAATTTAATGGCATTTAAGCCAGTGAGAATTAGAATATGCTTAAAATCTATGATCTCAAAATTAATCTAGGGAGCTGGTTTGGAGCCCGTGTTTATGGGTTTTATAGTAATTTCTTATAAAAAGTTTTCAGATTATAAACTATCTGCACAAAGAATATAAAGGAAAATATATCATCACAATGATAGCAGAGACAAAAAAAAAGAAGAATGATTTCTTTTACAGACTGTGTGTAAGAAACAATAAGCTTGTATTAGGTTCTTATGACAGTTCCTTTAAATGTATCATGATATCTTTGTAAGAGCAGTATATAAATACGAGACTAAAGAAGTAGAAATGTCCATGAATTGTTTTTTTTCTATGAAGAATATTTTCTGAGAACTACAGGAATGGTGTTTTGCAGGCATTTTCACTTGAAAAGCTGAGTCATTGATTTCAGAGGAATGTAGCACTGATGTCTTCTAGCAACTGGGGACCACTTTTTCAAATTCTGGAATTGAAATGATAAAGAAATCCTTTTCAAAGAAACACATATAAAGTGATATGACTGGATACAGTGCTTGAATTTCAACCCTTTGAGGTGTCTTACAGTTGACAATAAATAAATCTGTCATAAGCCATATATCATACCATAAACAGTTAAATATTTATTTTATTAAATGAGAAAAATCACTTGTTTTTAGGCTTGGATGCTAATCATATGGTCTATATGCATTGACTTTGAGTTACACCTGCATACAGCAGCTTTGAATTGGGTCATGTAAGTCCTCACAAAAAGTTAACCATTGATTTGTCAAGATACTGCACTGATGAGAGGCCTAGAAGCCAAAGGACAGGTAAATGATAGAATCCCATTTTTCAAACAATGTAGACTATGGAGGCATTTGATAATTTTACTACTGTACTTTTAGAAACGTATCATGTACATTTCTGATGTATTTCAGCAGTGACCTCTGAAAATTATTTCATATCTAAGCAGACTTGTAGTTCCAATGCAGGTGGTACATTTGTGTTTACCACTTGGACATTCAGTGATACTGGCTTATGAAACAGTTGGGGTAATTATTTGATTTGTTTTCTATATCTGGAAGTGAATTCATCCTAATTTTTTTGCACAGTTTCCTTCACTGTATGCCTTCATTGTAAGAGTGTTGTACTTTTCTTATTTTCTAGCTTAAAGGCACTACTCTGACATGTATACGTAAGCATATTTGGTGATCTGAAGCAATATGATCTACGTAAACAAAATATCTTTGCCTTGTAGTTCCTCCAATAAAAAACCAAAAAGTTTATTGGCTTCTACTGTGAAACAAACTTGGAATTGTATTTTTTTCTGTTGAAGTTATAGCATATATCACTAACTGAAATAATTTTGTTATTCCACCTTCCTCTAATTATATCTAGAGCACAGAATATTTTTGTTTTCAAGCAGGAAGCCATATCTTCCTGGTTTGCTTTTTATTTTGCATTTACGGTTTTCTATTTATCATAAAACAATGAAATCTCATCATTTTCATAATGTAGTTCCTGATCTAAAATTTTTAGGTTTTTAGGTAGCTTTTGAATCAGGACCTAGGATCTTAATCTGCATTTCATTAATTCATCTGGCTCTAGAAATCCCCTTGTCATGTCCCAGGTTTTCAGTACTCACACACTTTGTTATGTAGCATTTCACATACAAGCCTGTTGTTTGTTAAGAAAATACTAAGGAATTGCTAGAATTCACACATGCTAGTTAATATTCTGGTGTATTTTAAGAGACATAACGTAGGCCTCAAGGTATGTACTGAATTAATAAGGCTGATGTTCTGATATTACAGGCATCAATTCCCTCTTAAGAAGGCACATGGTACCAAATCGTCTGTGCAGCCCTTTGATTACAAATAAAATAAAAGCACCTGAAAGTAACATTTATGTAAATAAATACATACATCATACATGTATTTTTAGGCACGTCCATTGCTGATTTCTCTGCAGCTTGCCAAGGCTTAGGTAGAATTAGTTGTGACTGCATCAGCCAAGGAGCCAAGGTCCATAGCTGAAGTAAAAGCTTCTCTGTGTAAACCTCTCTGTGCTGTTTCCTCTAACCAGAGAAACAGATGTCATAGCAGCTGCAATCCCTTTCTGACCCACAACTTTATAAGTTGATCCTATTTCATGCACCACACCTGTTGGATCTGTTATTTTTTCAAGACCTTTCAAAACCAGTCATAGAAGAAAGTGATCTGTCTTGGACTGATATGACTTCTGGCATTATGCAGTATTTACTAAGTATGATTAAAAAAAAGAAAAAAAATGAGTCAAGTTACTTGATTTATTGTGAAAGCCTGGATGCATTTCTTCCTAATTAGTAGGTATCATGTCTGACACATACAAAGCACTTACTCCCTTTCTAGCACTGCATCACATGCCTGTCCCTGCCTCCTTTCTTAACCTTACTTTTCCTCCATATTGCAGAGCTTAAACATAGGAAGTCAGTTATTAGGAATCCTAATTCTACCTGTTTTCTGCCTTCAAGTTATTGCATATGTCACTTTAGGTCTCTGTCACCTTTGACGATGAGCAAATCCCAAAAGTAAAATAAGCAGCATCAGTTCCTAGAAGAAAAAACTTGTGGGGCTCAGTAATGGGAGGGTAAGACATGTAGTCTCCTGCTCTGCTTGAAAACTCCTGGTGTTATTTTAGAGAAACTGTTAGTCCCAGTCACAGACAACTCTGTGATTAAATGAATTAGTGCTTGTAAATGGCACTTAAATTGTTGAGTGAGCACTTAGAAATTACTTAAAAATTGGACTGAGATTTCCACTTATCTGGTGAATTAGAGGTAAGAAATTCATGGGAAAAGGTTGTGTAGATAATTTGAATGGCTTTGAAATCACAGCTGTTATAATACATTTGGAAAGTATATACATCAGTGTGCATGCATGGACGTATCTGACAAATGAAGAACTTTGGCTTCAATTTCAGGAACTGCATCAAAGCCCCAGAGTAAATACTTTGGTTGGTAGCCTTTTCTTCTTTATTGCAGTCCTGTGAAATATCAACTTGTGCCATTTAATGCTGTCTTACCTATCCTATCCTGTAACTTGTATTTGTTTTGCCTTTTCATTTTTTGTACAATATAATGTTAAAACTTGCAGGAATACATTTATCTTCATGTGAGAGCACTGAGCAAACACTTTCACTTGGCATATTCTTCATCAGATCTTAATAACTTTGGTGGTACCTTGCAGTGATATTACTGCCCTAATTTTGAGTTGAAGGAAAAATGAACAGTTGTGTAAAATTTCTAACAGTTTTTGCCTTTATCATAACGTATATGAAGTCTCAAGATTCTCTCACTACAGGGGAAATAGAAGACTAGAGTAGTATTAATCAGTTGTATTGTATTTAGTCTTTCCTTTAATTAATGTAATGTCATGTGAATCCTTGAGCAAATAAGAGGATGCGCCAGACAACGGTCAGTCATTACATGTAATGATAAATGAAAGCCAGCTGAATCCACGTGTTGCGTCTTTAATTACCCAGTTAATTCTTGTAGCACATGTGAAGTCAAGATGACTTTCTTGGGCAGCAAGACAAACAAAAGCATTTAATTTTCAACATAGTGGAGTAACAGGAGGACTAGCGGACAAGACTACTGAGCTAACCACGGGTGGCAAGTGGTTAAAGTTCATCCGAAACCTACCATCATCGCCACAGAAAGGGGCCACTCTTAAGCTTCTGTTGCCAGGCCCTTTGTGCCTTCGGGCTTTTTGTAAGAAAAAATGTTAAAAATCAGGTAAAATTCTTTTGCAACATGTGCAGTGTTTGCAGTTCATGTAATATGTTTGTATGCTTCTTGTTAAAGTTATAATAGAATAATGAGTCCTCACTTTTGTGTTGTACGCATGAGTGACTTATGCACTGGTTTGAATTAGATGTTGCATGCACTGTTTGTTGTACATCTGAGTCTGAACTACAAGGATGCATGTTCATTGGCATTTAATTGGATGCCATCAGCTTACTGCATGCAGCATCATAAAGTCACACCTCCCCATGCCAAGTAAAATATTACGTTGCATGTTGTTTTAATAGCAATAGGTCAGAGGATGGAAATTCTTCATATCAGTAGTGGACCAAATCCAAACTCTGATCCCGGTACTCTACATTAACTCTATTGCGGTCAACAGCTTGAAAAATATTCCTCTCCAAATCTGAGGCCTGAACTTTATTAATAAAATTATTAAACCAAATCCATTTATGCCAATATCCCTGGAGGAGAGATGGTAGAAATGCAAATGTTAGAGTTGTATTTGAGTCCAATGCTAAACAATATGACACAGATTAGTTGATGTAGTGTTTCACCTATATCTGTGTTGTTTGCAGAAATTGTCAGCAAGCGTCACTGAAGAAAAGGGTGGAAGACATTGAAAAGCAAGAATGTGTCTCCTGTGATTCTTGAAGGCAGATAGGTAATCTGTTATCTGCAGTGAATTCTGTATTGTGTCCTCCTTAACATGCTGTCATGCTTAAAGGTGAGTGTTTTGTCTCTGCCTTCTTCCATGTGAACGCTGGGTGTGGGGTGGCGTTAGGAGATGGCAGAGCACATAGACCATTTGCAGTTGCAGGAAGAGGTGGGCACAGTTACTTCAGAGTCAAAGCTGTGGGAAGCATGAGGTGCTAGCTCCTGCTTGGTTCATCAGGCAGCAGGAGTCTCAAAAGTGGATGGAGACATCCTTATAATTCATACAGCATACCTCTGAGCGGGACAATGACAGCTATAGTGCCTGATAGTTTGAGAATAATTCACATTTGCTAGTTAAGCTATTATTAGCACAGAAATGGGGTAGAATAGGGTAGAATAGAATGGGGTAGGTTTTTGTATGCCTAAGACTGGAATCTTTCCTTTTCAATGCAGTATTAGTTGGAAATTGTTACCTAATATTTGGAATAATTTTACTAATATATGGTAATGCAAAGCCAGAACGAGAGCAATTAATTGAGCTCCCCCGGTCCATGTGCCTTTGTAAGAAAACAAAGGACCTCTTGGAAGATGGGGAAGGTGGAAAATTGGAAGCCAAATAGTCAGGAAAGCAGTGACGGATATCAGTGTATCCTGGATTTTCAGAAGGATGGTGACTCCACATGGGTCTGCAGATGCAGGATCTGAAGCAGAGTGGTCTTAACATGTTTTAAATGCAAATTGCAGTACAAAGTTAACAACTGACAGAAATCTGGAAACCAAAACACTCTCACGTTCTACTAACAGCACCTGGCATCTTGGTTACACAAATAATTGATGGCATAAGGAATTTGTGTGTGTTGTTTGCATGACACGTCCAGTCACACAAGACAGTTCATCAGTGCTGAACAGTCCTTTTTGGCAAACACAGCCCAGATATTTATAAGGTGTCATCTATCTTACACAGAGCTTTTGTAAGATACCTCTCCAAAGTCCCACTTTAAACATGAAGTCAGTTAGGCATTAGAGAAAAATATTTGTTAGACTAAATGTTTTCACTCTACTTCTGTAAAGTTTCCTGTGCCTGCCTTTGATATATCTGCTAATAGCTACTCTTTGAGAGAAAATACTTTAGTAAATGACCTGAGGCTGGGACCAGTTTGGAGATTATTATGAACCTGATTTAGCAACAGAAAACTGTTTTAATTTCTCTCTCCATTTCTCTGACCAGGACAGTAGCTAGAGACCAGGCTGAGTGGAAAAAAGCCTGAAGGTCATAAAAGACTTTAAGGGGTTGAGCTACTTAGCAGATGTAAACCTTAAAGTACTTTTTTTTTACATATTTTTGGTGTTGTTGACTATATTCTTGACAGTTAGAGGGTTGTCTATAAGGAAGGTTTTGTGGCTGTACATTCAAAACCAAGGTTTCATATACCCTTACTTTATGTTCAACAAAGCTGTGTATGCATGCAGAGTTAAGAGATATAGTTAAAGTGTGCCAGTAGGATAACCAAGTTTCACTCTACATTTCAAAATAAGACCATTGTTCAGAACTGTTGTATTGGAAGAAATCATCAAGATCAGGTAGATTTCTATGTTACTGATGCATGAGACTGGATTTTCTGAAACTTACTTGCATGTTATGGAAGAAGGTATAAATTGTACAGAAATTGTATCAAATATTCCTTAAAAAGTTAAGTCGTCTGTAAATACTGGGAACAGAGCACTGAGCATACGAATGGATAAAGAGTTACTTTGCCAATGAAACAAAAGAGTCCTTCAAACTGCATTGGTTTATTTTAGGAGATTAATGGAAGTCTCACACTGAAGATGCAGGAGCATAAGAATAACTATCATTAAATAGATTGCATACTGCGTATTTAATGACGTGGTATTCAAAGCCAACCACTTGAGTGTATAAAGTTTATTCAGTAAGTGAAAAATTAAGTTGGCCAGCTTCCTTTCATTTTCTGCTTTTAGATTTTCTACATGTGAGAAAACTCCCTTTGAAGAAACAGAATGGGGAGCTGACAAAAAGAAAAAGAAGAGTTGTCGTCTCCTTGGTCTACAAGTGACATCAGCTTGCTTGACATATCTGCTTGATGTCACCTTGTTCCACAAAAGTTTTCTTCCAGGTTTCCCATGAAGACAGGCTTCACTTCAGTCAGGATGGTAACAAATGGCATGGCTTGGTCTCTGCACCAGTTTCTGTGGGGGTTTCCCCTCAGGGGTGCTGCTGCATGGTACTCTGGATTTGTGGCAGTAGGTGCATCTTCGCCACAGTTAGCCTCCCCTTTCTTTCCATACCCTTGATTCATTCTCCTTAGCTACTTCTTCAACCTTGCATCCTCCAGACATGGTCAATCTGCTCTCAAGTACTGGTTTAGTCTTCAGAGGTTGTGAATGTCCCCTGTGCTACTTCAGACAGCGCATGCTCATTTTGCCCGTTTTGTAAATGAACAAAAAAATATTTCAATTATTAAACAAACTTCTAAAAATGTATTTTTGGTCTCTGTTTCTTTTTATTTAAATTATTTTCTCACAAGCAAGTTATTTTTAAATTTAGTACAGAGTTTGTTTCTTCTCAGCAAATACTGGTACAATACTTGGTAATGAATAAAATTGACAGGAACTTAGTACTGTTAAGAAATAACTGAGAACCTTCTGAACAGGTCTTCCATTTAGAAAGTCAGTCTTTTGCTGTCTGTTTTTCAACCTGTGAAGGCATAAGCTTTTGAGGTGGGGAGAAGTAAACTCAGGAACTACAGGACACTAGAATATCTTAGTAAGAGAGTATTTGTAGGTTTTAAATATTTTGATACAAAACATTTCAGACTAAAATGTAGTCACATTTTCTCATCTCATTATTTGAGATGGTTATATTTTTTCCAAATATGCTGAGAAAATCTGTGTTTTTTCTATGTCTATGTAATTTCCCTGAAATATGAATTCCAGAGTTCTGGTGTTTAATCAATTAAATCGTATTAATTAAGAACAGGAACAGCACAATCAAAAAATGGAGAGTATTTTCATGTGATGATGTTTCATAGAGGAGCACATTTGAACTTCCTGAGTGGACTACTTTGTATAACAGAATAAAATATCACTAAAGCTATGAACGATACCAGGGCATTAGCCTTTTTAATGGAACTAAATGGCAGTGTAAAATGTCCTTCTTTCTTTCTCAGATGTCAAGCCACTTTAAAGCAGTATAGGTCAACCTCAGAAAATGAATATTGGTGATTTTTTACTGAATGCACTTGAATGCTGAAATTATATTCAAAATACGCAACGTGTTTTGTGTCAAGAAAATGACTCCACAGTATGACCGTCTGCAAAACAGAAAATACTCTTGGGCAGATTTGGAACTCAGCATGTGGTCCTTACTGCAGACTGCACAGTAACTAATTTTACAAGATATCGGCATAACTCTGCACAGATTTTTATCTGAGCCTAGCTAATGAACCAGGATGTGGCTTAGAAAGGTGTAATGTGTGTCTATGTCAAATAATTTTCTTAGTAGAACGGAAGCAAATGTAATCACATCCAACTTTTCCAAACTGTGCAATATTTAGCCATGCAGATATATACAGAACTTTTGTTTTTGCCTTCCTTAGGCAAGTGTTTCCCTGCATAAGTCAGGTGATGGCACACTCAGCCTAGTGGCAATACCTGGTCCCGGGCTTGATTTGTAAATCAGGTGTTTGTGCTGCTGAGGCATTTTCAAATTTGATTTGCTGAAAAAAAATGGTTGCATCTACCCTGTCATTCCTAGCAGTGCAAGCTGAAAAGAAGTCTTTAGGTCATACTAGCCACATCACTAGGCTGTCTGGCTATCTGATCAGGGAACTGTCACAGAATCATAGAATGGTTTGTGTTGGAAGGGACCGTAAAGACCATTCAGTTCCAATCCCCTGCCATGGGCTGGGATACCTATCACTGGACCAGGTTGCTCACAGCCCCATGCAACCTGGCCCTGAACACTTCCAGGGCTGGGGCACACACAGTTTCTGTGGAAAACCTGTTCCAGTGCCTCACCTCCCTCACAGTGGAGAATTTCTTCCTAATATCTTGTCTAAACCTACCGTTTCAGTTTGAAGCCATTCCCCCCATCTTATCACTAAATACTCTTGTAAAAAGTCTCTCTTAACCTTTCTTGTAGGCTCCCTTTAGCTGCTGGAAGGCCATGTTAAAAATGGCCCTAAAGCCTTCACTTCTCAAGGCTGAACAATCCCAATTCTCTGAGCCTCTCCTCAGAGGAAAGGTGCTCCATCCCTCTAAGCATCTTGGTGGCCCTTGGATAAAATGCATATTCAGTGCAGTGACAGATGTTCAGTCGTCCCTATTCTTCTTATTTTCTTATAATACTGCTCTTAGACTCCTTAACTCCCACGCAGGAAAAGTACTGTGCCTTCTGTTGCAGACATGGAAAGAGTTGCTGCCAGGACACTCTGACCTTGATTACACAGAATTGCTCTATGAATATGTTTTCTGAAGTTCCCAGCATTTTCACTAAAAGCATTGTTAACGTGAATCCTGCAGTTGCTTGAATACATTTAGTATTCACAGAGGTTCGAAACCAAAAGACTCCCAGTCTTCCCACAGCCTTTGGGAACACTGAGTTCTGTAAAACCAAGATATTTCACCAAAAGGCAGACAGATAGCTGGAAATTGTATAGTGCTTTTTTACGGAGTGAAAGGACGTGTAATCCA
>VXBC01012882.1:39564-63756 GCA_013399945.1 Ploceus nigricollis
TTGTTTGTTTGTTTGTTTGTTAGGTTTGGTTTTTTAAGTCTTCTCTGCTCTGCCAAGATGGGGCATGCAAGTAGTCAAGGCTGCCTTGTGAAGCCTTGCCATGGGCTCTGGCCTTTTCACCTAGTTATTTCCTCTGCTATCTCAAATGGCAGTTTTGATCAACAAGGTCATTGAATCAGATGAATCTATTGAGTAACACACTTAATGTCTGGTTATCAGGTGCTGGCAGATAGGAGAGGTAGTAGCAAAACTGCTACAAGACCCAACCCTGCCCTAGAAAAATAACAAGATTGCACCCATTTTTTGTTGGGTGCAGTGGCCTGAAAATCCCCTTGTCTTTCTGTAAGTTCCATGCTGCCACTAGAGAGAGAAGAGGATGGGGGCAAATAGGAAGAGAAAGGAAATGATAGACTAAATTGTGCCTCAAGCACATATCTCAGAAATCCAAGTCCTTTCTGTGAAAAGCAAAACCTATGAGGTATCTCAATGTACCTGTTGAACCACTGGAAGAGACAAAGGGGTGACAAGTGTTGATGATGTCTCTGTGAGAGCAAGTTGTAGTCAAAATGCCTGGGAAATTAAGACACACCTGGTGAAGCAAGAGGCATGGCTCTGAAAGACTGAAGTGGGCTGGAGACTGCCACTGGCCTGAACTTCCCATTCTGTTACCTCCAAAGGACTTACTTTAGCAGAAGAAAGAGATGGGAAACCACAAGTTTTAGCTCAGTAGCCAGAGAGGACGACTCTGGAAAAGATTATGCCTGCTTGTTTTTCTTGAGTTAAAGAAAAGCATTTTTGGTGAATTTTTCTTTTGATAGGGGTACTATTTACTTTTCCCTGGTTACATTTTCAGGAGTAACCCTTGTCTCAGTATTGTGGTGATCACTGTGTGATGCTTGCTGTGCTTCATTTCTAAGATGCATCAGACATGTTCTTTTAAACCAACTGCTTTTTACTTGCGCTGTAAGAAAATCTAGTAATTACTTTAACTAAAACACTTGTTTGGAGTAAAAAAAAATGTTGTGAGGGTGGGAACTAAATACATGTGCTGAACTGTGAAATGGGGTATTGTTGTAGCTATAATGGTCTGAGTGCATATGTAAGGCAGGGTTTGTAGAGAGAGACAATTTTATTAGATAAACAGATATAAGTGGGGGAAAAAAAGGCATAAGATATGTTATGGAATAAACCACCTCTCCTCTAGACCTGAAGAAAAGATAGTGTGCTTGAAAGATTTTTTTAACCTTCTCTCACTATAAATCTCACACTTCTTCCGAATGGCAGGACTGTAAACCTGCTTCAAGGTGTGTTCCATCCCCCCAACCACCCATCTTCCCAAACCAATAAAATGTGATTCTTCCAGGTGATTCCAACTTTGAGTTGGGTCCAAGCTAAAAGCGCACAAGGCATGACTATATATCAGTTAATGATTGCCACCTGATATAATCTATCACATTTGCTGAGCCATTATAAGTTGAATGCTGATACACATTGTTCTCCCGACTCACTTGTTGATCCTGTGTGTAGTTGAAATATACAGCATATGCCATAAAGTTAATATCATTTATGTCTTTATCTAGATGATGTTTCAAGGTTTTGATTATTTTGGCTGGTCTTTATCTTGTAGTTCACCATTTTCCATTCTTTTGTTTTCTGGTTTGGTTTTTTTGGTTGGTTGCTTGGTTGGTCAGTTGGACTGGTTTTGAGTTTTGGGGGTTTTTGTATAAAATATGTGTTATTTGCATGGTTTTGGCTCTAAATATAATGTGCTGTTAGTCTCAATACATATAAAAATAGTTAAACAAGGTTAAACAACCTTTGCTTGTTCCTGTGAAATCATTCTGTCTTGCAGTGGGACAAGCCTATTAAAGCCTTGTACCTAGTGGTCAGAGGGAAGGCCTGTGTGTATACAGAAGCAAATTCTAAACAGTGACCAAGTTGACCATTCAGATAATAAGTTGCTAAATTACTGAAAGGAACTGTAACATTTGTTTGGAGCAGTATGATTTCAAGAGTTTTTGTGATGTAGAGTCACTCTTTAAAGCATAAAGATTCAAATCAGTTTTGGACATACATTTCTTTCAGCCAACCCAACTGCAATGGGAAGAATGAAGCAATGTTAAAAAACTGAAACAAAATATTGTTTCAGGCAATGATTTTCCCTATAATATAAATGTAAGGCCACTAATACACTACTCAGACTGTATTGAAATAGTATAAATTACAATGTTGCACATCCCATGTACTGTATAGAATGTACATGTTACCAAGAGTATTTTAGGGTTCCGATACTATCTAAATCCTGGTTGTTTTGCTCTGACTGGAAAAGTGCATAGTATAGTAGTAAGAAAAATTATGCTTTCTAACTCTCACATTAAAAGAAGCATTTTTAATTTTTTTTTTAAAGAAGGTGTTAAGCGATGTACAAAAGTGAGACTGGAAAGATGGTATTATGAGCAATATTCTAATTTACAGTGAGAAAAGGTCTTTTTAATAGTGTGAGGAAACATTTTCTTTTTTAGAGGAAAGCTAACTGACCTACTAACTATCCTCACTTGTGCACAGAAATACAGTTGAAACGGTTCTCTCTAATGCATTTCAAGCGTAATGAAGAAACCCACACATTCTTTTGCCATAAAGCTTTTTTCTGTTTCTTCAGGGAAGCAATCAATCGTGTTTGTGAAGCCATGCCTGGTGCCAAAAGAACCTTCAAGAAACGAAAGGTATTTTTTTTTCTTGCAGTGCAGTTGACTGTATTTTCTCTGTACAACACAGTGGAGACCAGGCACAGCAGGCAGGTGATGTTAAGGTCGCTTTGAGAATTGCAGATGATTAATCATTTAAAGTAGTGGCTGTTTTTACTCACTGTATGTTGTCACTTGCCCTTTTGGTCAGGATCTGCTTTTGTACTCATCTGGAAATATAAGTACACCTAGGATGAAGATTGTGCCTTTATGTTCCTTCCATAGAAACCTCTTCCTTTTACTTTCTTTCTTTTGTAGATTGCAGGTGGAAGAGTTAAAACCAACAAATGGGATGCTTTTTCATAAAATGCATGAGTAAATTATGAAAATAGGTGCTGGAAGATACAGCAGAAGCCCAAAACATATATAGTTTTGAAAGTGACTTGATTTGTTCTTGAAAGATAGATATACTGATGACATTTAAAGAGTTTGGTAATCACTGATTTCTGGAAATGGAAAGAGCTTATGAGGTGATCCTTTTTCCCTCTGCTGTTTCCATAAACACCTGTGGCTGATGCTCAGTGCCCAGTGCTGATGGTGAGTCCAGTGTGTACCTGACGTCGTTACTACCATGCTTTTATTTTTATTTCTGTGCTGGGAATTACAGTCTTCATACAGGGAAAGGAGGAAACCTTGGCTCAGCTCCTGCACTGATGGGTCTCAACAGTCTCTTCCAGAGGCCTGCTAGCAAAGCTGGGATGTGATGCTACCTCTAAGGGGAGAAGCATAGAAAGTAGTTAATTATAACCCTTGCATGTGTTCTTGGGCACAGGAGGAGAATGCGCAGGTGAAGGAAAAGGTCTGCCTGCTTCCCCAGCTGCTCCACCATCTAGGCAGAATCTGAGCAGAAAGGAAAGCAATGAAATGCCACTTGTTGCAATGGAGAATCAGTTGGTAAAATCAGCCATATGTGACATATGTGTCACAGTGTAATTGGAAATTGTCTCAAAAGTTAAGGCTACGGTTTCACCTCCACCAAGTTTATCTCATTGGCATTTCTTGATTCTCTGGCTTTTCATTTTAAATTTGAAAGTAAAGATGAAAGTATCTTTCTTCTTGGAAAGCAAAATGACACAAAATGTAGTTGAAAAAGTTAAACAGAGTTCCAAGCTCCTAGTGAGACACCTTGCTGTATTACAGGCTTTAAAAGTAATGTTACTTATAAGTTATTGAAAAGAGCAACAGAATTTCAGATAAATGTCAGAGACATGTGTCTTTTGCTGGTCTGTACATTCATCATGTTTCTGTCACTAGTGGCATATCAATTTGGTTAAGGTGACATGTACTTCCTGAAGCCAAATTTTCACACTTTACCTGCACTGTGGGTAGGTGATCCTTAGGCATGTCTCAGGAATCATGAAGGATTAAGGAAAGAGGAGATACAAGAATATTCAAAAGAGTTTGTTCAAAAGAGACGTTAATGAAGTACTAGCTCTGTAACATGAAAGGGTTGAAATAGTGCAGCACGTTACATAGGAGCAGTATGTACATACTGTATTTTTAATCAGTTAAACAGAAGGGAAAGAAGATAAAATTAAATGTATGTAAACTTTCAGGACTACAGAAGCCCAATGTGTCCATCCTGCTAGGAAGAAAATCATCCAAGCTTGCAGGCAGCTTAGGACAAGTGCAAACATAGTAGCAGATGAACAGTCTCCAGTCATTTTGTGTTTATATCCTAATAATCAGCATGAATATTCACCGGTTCAAGCAGAGCAAGTTAAAGGGCTTGGTCTGTTACTGCTGGGCAGCCTTATTTTTTACAGGCTTTGGTTACTTGAATGCGGCTGCTCTCATGCAGCTATGTGGTTCCCCATAGCTGTCAAAGGTGCAAAGTTTATGAATTTTGCTTTGACAGCATGACTTCTATTGCTGCAATACCTCCTAAGAGCTGGTGAAATGCCTATAAAAGTTATCAATACTATTACATCCCCTGTATTACATTCTTAGACTTATTCTCTGATGATCTTTAGATGCATATTTTTCCCCAAGATAAAGAGGTTTTATTTGGCTATATCTGGCTTTTACCTACTCTTAAGTCTACAAGGAAAGTCATAGAATGGTTGGGGTTGGAAGGGACCTCTAGAGGTCATCTAGTCCATAATACTCTGTATCCCATTTTGTGAGCATTCCATTGGTATCACTGGAGCCCCACTTTCCATGTGGCAAGGGGTAGAACAGTCAGTAGATGTAGAGCAAACAGTAAATTGCAAGAGTTGAAGCTATTTTTATAGAACAAGCATGTTGTCATTTTAAGATACTGACTGAAGGCATTCATCTTAGTTACCTTACTTGGTCCCTTGGTGAAGTTGACACTGGTGCTGTCTCACAAAACCCCTATTTTTTTTTTGGTGAAGAGTAGATGAAGAATTGCTTGGTTGCTATTATTATTATTATTATTATTAGTAGTAGTAGTAGTAGTAGTAGTAGTAGTAGTAGTAGTAGTAGTGTAAATGAGAAATAATTTCCAGAGGAAAACAGCTGTTGCAATTAAATGATCTTTGAAAAGTCATAAACTTCTTAGAAGCCTATAAGATCACCACTAACCCTGCATACAATGAAGGTCATTAAAAAAAAAATCGGAGAACAAAAATCTGCTTTTTCCCCCCCTCCTCACAGCCACCAAGCAAAGTCCTTTCTAGCATCTTGGGAAAGAGCAATCTTCAGTTTGCAGGAATGAGCATAATGTTGAATATCTCCACCAGCAGCTTAAATCTAATGAATCCAGATACAAAACAGGTGAGTGTAACTTCTGTATTAACTTGTGAGGCTTTTGCTGAACAGCCTGCTGCACAATTATTTCTGTCTGCCAAATACTTAGTTGCTCAAAGTTATTATTCCTCAATAATGTCATAAAATGAATGAATCCAAAATATAATCATAGTGGAAGGCAGCTTATTTCACTCTTCAACACAACTTTGATAAATTATTTTCTTTTTGCCATGTTTCAGGTAGACTGGTTTTGCTCTTAAAAGACCTACGGTGTGAAATACCATTATCTGGTTGTGGAGTTCTTATTGAATAAAATTACAAACTTTCAGAATCATAAAAGGGGTGTGCTTGGAGCAACAACTAAAATACTGAATGTGCATCCCCAATTTTGTTGTTTTCTTCCCATTTAGATTCTTAAAGGGCAAACTGTTCCTAAGGCGCTGCCAAAATACAGCCTCAGGGATTTTGCAGTGCAGTGAAAGGCCAGTCTTTTAGACAGACAAGGCAGCCTTTTTAAAGTAGCTCATTTCTTCTTCTTCACTGTGCTGAAGGTACAGACAGACTTTGGGGAATCACTGCAGTGGTTTGTGAATGATGTATGAAATGAGAAAAATCCTTGCTCAGGGTATATATAAAAAGGAAGCAGACAGACATGCGTAGTCACTGCTGTGCTGTTTGCTGTGAACCACATATTGCATTAGGACATGCAAGTTTCTGCCCAGATACAGACAGAGACAAAAAAAGCAAAATTCCTACTGTCCTTTGGGGCCTCAGGGTTAAAAAATAAGAAATACTATATATACTGTTTATTAAAAAGCTTGCTGTTCGTTACTATGTTTTCATTCGTATATCTTCATTCTTATCCTTATTTAGAAAACATCACAATCCTCTGCAGTGAGCACTGAGACTGGGGGAGCAGGACTATGACTGGCTGCAGTACTCTGCAGCCTTACTATGGAATATACACAGCAGTGCTTTTCATAAGGACAGTTACTCCCCATCAGAAGCATAAGAACGTGATGTTAATTAGCTCTACTAAGGAAGTGCCAAACCCTGAAAGTCAGCTTGTCATCAGCCAATGGTAGAGCAGAAATGTAGTTAAACTCGTCTATTTCAAAGAGTCATCCCCTACATGTTTTGCCTTTTCTCTGAATTGACAAAACTGTTCATCTTCTTATATCATTCTTTTTGAAGTAGACAATTCTGGGTGCTGCAGGCCTGGGAAATGTCTGGTTTCTCAGAGATCCCTAGTCTCTCTGTGGCCTCCCCTGTTTCTTGTTTATGCCAAGGATTTGAATTGCAGATAAGCATGGCCCAGCAGCTTTGCCCTTTGAGGCCCCACACAGGAGGATGGCTGCAAACTTCTGTAATAGTGTCTTTTTCCTGGCAGATCTGGAAGGAAAGAAAAGACAAGCCACGGTTGTTGGCCCTTGTGGTAGAAGGAAAGCAACTGCATGTACTCCTGCACAACAGTTCTGTGAACATATTAAGCAGGGATGAGTGGAACATTATTTTATTTTGCTTATTTCTTTAAAATGAAGGTTGGCATAGATGAAAAGGTTTCTGAACTGTATGCCAACATTAGTGAATTGTTTTATTTTAAGCAATGCAAGGCATTAACAGTTTGCTGTATCTCTTTTCAGTATTTTGATATTGGTAGAGGTGAGGTGGGGAATAATACCCCTACTTCAAACAAAATTAGCTGTGGAATTTAAAAGAGTGCATGACTTGAACTAATGGTTTCAAGCACTTTTCAGGTTCCTTAAAATTTGGAAAAAATTATTTAGCGACAATCCGAAATAATTTTTCTTTTACATGTTGAAATAAATGTTTAGGTTATTTGTACAAGTCAAGATAGTGATAGTATGAAATTGCATAACAGAACTTCACTACTTCAGTTCTATTGTTAGGATAATCTACATATATAGAATGTGTATATGTACTATATATTCTATTGTTACTTCTTTAAGAGGAAAAAGAGAAGGAAATCCTCACTGCTGAGTAGCAGAACACTAATTCACAACTGCACACTTAAAAACTAAAAACTCCACATCTTTGGAGGCTGTTGTGAGACAAGCAGGGCTATTGAAAATGAAGTGCTCTTTACATAAAAGAAACACTACAAATAGTAGTTACCTCTCTGACTTAGTGAAGCAGCAAGATCCAGAGAAAGTTCTGTCAGACTTTTTTCTTTCCAAGGAAAGTAGTTGATAGTTCAGGTCTTTAAGAAGCAGGTTAGGGGAAACAGCACAGAGAATATTTTTCTAGCCTATTTTGTTTTTTCCAGAATGGTTTTTCATATGTGGTTCCCTCTCCAAAGTGAAGAATCAAGATCCTAATTCTTATTGTCAGATGCTCTGAAGCACTTAACAGCTGCCTGTCCCATCTCAGATGAATTCCTTGTCATGGCTTCTGTGACTCAAATATCAAGTGAAAAATTTCTTTCAAATGACCTTTTCTTTCTTGGTTGTTACATGGTTTCACTGTTAAAGGATTTTGTAAGTTGATTCTCAGAATAGTTGACATGTTCTGCTTTTATTAGAGGTTCAGGACAAATCGTCTTTTCCCGGAGAAATATCATATTAGTTCAAATTGTACATAAGCAATTTGAATTTCAAATGCCCTGGAGTGTGCCTGTGAATTTGTCCACAATGCTACACTGCAGCTAGATGCAAAATTCTGTTTGCATATTGTAAACATGTTGATGTTTGAAACATAAAGTGACACAGTAGGTGTTGGATGCAATGTTAGGAATCTTAGCTGATGTAGAGGTTGGCATGGTTTAATTGATTTCACCAGAGTGGCATCAGAAGAAAAATGGTTTGATGAATAGGACCTTTTGTTTCATTCATCATTATCTGTAATAAAGAAACTGAGTTTTAGCAGATTAAAATTTCTCCAAAGACACTCTCTGACAGGTCTGTATGATTTACTAGAGTTCTGAGTACATTTAGCAATCTTGCAGTGTCCTGATACGTTTTAAAGAACACCAGAATAGAAACATTTATCCTTAAGTTTGTTTATATTATCGTGCTACTCTTTGAAGTCCTTGTAGGTAATTTTGATCTTGATTTTGGATTTTTACCAGCATACAAGCAAAAATCAGAAATCAGAATTGCAAACTGTAAGAAACCCATCTGACTCACACTTATTCTTTCTGATCCATACAGATCATAGCAAATCACCATATGCAATCTATCTCCTTTGCGTCTGGAGGTGATCCGGTAAGCATTTCTGTAAAGCCTTCTCCCACACAGATACTGCTTTACGAGGGCCGTGTGACAAAATTTAAAGCATATCTTACTGAAAGAAAAATACAACCACAACAGCTCCTGTTTCTTCTTCCATAAATTTTTCTTGATTGTTGCCATCGAGCTCTCTTTGAGGGGAATGGCTGACAAGCATTCATGGATCCTCCCCTTTGAATGACTGTAACAAAAAGTATCAAGGGGCTGTAAGCATTCGTATAGTAACTGGTAAGCAGGGCTTTGTTTTTGAGAGTAATGTAGAATAGTTATATGGGCATTGTATGGATTTTTATCCTGTTATTTATCTTGCACTTTTTACAGTAATAGAATATGTTGCAGCTATATTTAGAGTATTTATAGTATTTATAGTAATGTATGCTTTTCTTTTTTTTCTTCTCAACTGTAAGTGTGAATTGAGAAGACTGTGCTAAATTCTGCCTGCAGGTATATTTGCTACAGTCATGCAGCTTGAAGACAGGCTTTCAGGAAAAGGACAGATCTCCTGTTTTGCAAAGCTTTTAGATACACCTACAAATTTTATTCATTTAGAACAAAGGGCAGATTCCTGCTTATTGTGCTTTTCCTTATTTTTATAACCTGTTTATCCAAAGGCATATTAATAAATGGGCTTCAAAAGTATTTCTCACTCATGAAGCAAGGGGAAATATATAAATTAGTGACAGTGCTCACCTCTTAGAGGTTTGAAAGCTTTTAAACTTAGATTAATTGAATAAGTACCTTTTTCTCCACCATGTGATTATCTGTCGTGTATCAGTCATGCACTACAAGTAAGGCAATTTCTAGGCTGCTTTGTGAGACAATTCTCTCAATTCAACTCTGTTAAAGTGAAGATGCTTGGTGCTTTCTCTGTTCATTATGTTTTTGTCAGAAAACATAAAGATAAATTCTAGTCTTAGTATAGCTTTGCTAAGCTCAGTACAATTGCAGAAAGGAAAAGGACACAATATCACAATAATTTGGGGAACAAAAAAAGGATCAACAGCAGCTTGGAAACATAACAGATTGCAATGGATGCTGTAAATGAACAATTCCTGAAGTGGGCAGAGGAGTGATTAGCACAGTTCCCTGCCTCCGTAAGAAGATTCTTTGCTGCCCATCTGCCATCCCAAATGCTAGGTCCTGGAAACACCATTTCACACTGCCCACTGATGAAATGATTTACCAGGAAAGAGGAGAGGAACAGAGCAGTAGAGTTCTGGATTTGGAGTAAACAAGCTCATCCAAATGTTTTAGAGAGATAAAAATCTCGCTACTGAGTCAGTGAGCTACCAGAGAAATAAAATTGCATGGTGCACAAGGTACAGTGAAACTATGAATTTGTGTTCCCAATAAGACTACAGCATGAATTAATTCTGGTGTTGGGAGGAAGAAAGTAGGTATGAGTATCTAATGTTTTTCTACAAGCTTATCTCTGGTCTAGTAAGAAACAACTTTAACTCAAAAGCTTGTGCAAAAAGCAGCTAGTTCCTTTTTCCTGGGTGCATGTAGAAGATGACAAAATACAAGGATGTGATTTAGCTCACAGCTCACAGCTTTATTTACTCATCAGAGAGCCATCTAGACATAACTTTCATCAGCCCTTAATGATTTCTACTTGGTAGTGGACTGCCACCATCAAACTGCATCTCCCAACCACAGCTGGCTTCCAGACCATAAATTTATCTCCTTATATGAGTTTTAAACAGGCTGAAGAAAGGCCATAGTGACACAGGAAGCTAGATATGTGTCCATGTTTCTTCAGGAAGTCATTCCCTTATTTTGAAATTATTTTGGAGTTTGGTTTATTAGGAGGTGAGACTACTCTCACTTCTCTACACCGTCAACATTTCTGCTCTGGATATCTGCCTCCCATTTGTCATAGCAGTTAGCTTTACAACCTTCCTCCCACTCCTTTACCATTAATTATATTATTCAAAATATAACCACTGGAGAAGTGTTCCACAGTCCTGAAGAACTTGAAAGCCAGAAAGGCTTGAATATATACTTTTGCAATATTCCCCTTTGCAATGAGTCAGTTTCTGGCTGTGTCAGAATATGGGAGCTTAAAAATCTCTGTACCAAATCCTTTTACGTGCCATTTCAGAATCATTTTTATTTCACTTCCAAGGCTGTGTTCTCAATCCGCTTTAGCTCTCTTCAGCCCCTTCTATGATACTCTAAACAATTTTGCTCCACAGTAATTTCAGGTGGCTGTTTCCAGGCTGCCAGAGAAGACATCTGTGTTTTGGAGATATCTGCTGAAATTTTAGAGTGGAGGATGTCATAAAGTCTAATAAGGCAGGTCTCTCAGAGGTCCCTGAAGGCAGTAGTTTTTCAGTTTCAGCAATATCTCCAAATTTTAACACCACAATGCAATGTCTTTAGGCTTAAAATTATAGCTCATTCATACTTGTTTTCAGTCCTTGAATGTCAAGGATCACTTTGCTGCATCAGCCAAGTCCTGTATAGTTTTTGGATAAGGGTCTTCTAACTTAGCCACACTGAAATGTGGCCACCTTAGGTCCTTAATGGTTCGTCTTAGTCAGCTTGAATCTCAGAGCTTTAAATGAAATGAGTAGGTGTTTTCAGACTGTCACACCCACACTAGCTATGAGATAGATCTATGATTTACTCAGGCATAAATGTATCCATTATCTATGCCTGAAGTAGTAAAAAATTGATCTGTGGCCCATTTTCTAGTCTTTCTGGCCCTGAAATAAATAACACAGTTGAATTTGCACCCACACATTCACTCTCTTCCCTCGTAGTGGTCTTTTGGGATCGATGCCAAGCGTGTGCTGGTCCCTCTGAGAGTTTCAGGGCATGCTGTGAGAAACTAGTACAGTGAGACAAGGGCTCTGTATTATTTGCTACTATAGACAGTCACCTTTGTTTTCCCCTTACTTGTTGATATGCATCCTTATTTCCACTGTAGTCACTGCCCAGACACTGTGCCACAGGATGTATAAGAAATTATGAGAAAAAATGGTAGGGCTATGCTTTTTTAACAGACCAGCCTCATTGCTGCTGTGTCTGAATGCCTTCCAACGATGCATTAAGTGACATGGTTACACATCTGTCACCAGAACCCATGACTGTGCTTCATCATTTCCCTTGCTCTCTCCTTAGGAAGGAAATTGTGTAGACATTCAGTACAGTGATTTGTTTTGGGTGGCTGGTGGTGGTGTGTGTTTGCACTACAAAAAGCTGCACTGAAGAAGTCTATCTTTTAACTGAAGATTGATGTTTATTATGACATTAGATCTTGGCATAATTGGCAATGATCTTGGATCAGTCACCTGAAAAGGCTTTGGGTAGATTTACACAGCCAGCTGTAATGTATCCTGTATATCCCTTGGGTTTAGCATACCTGATTAGCCAGGCATGTCAGGAAATACCAGATCTAACCAGGACTTCCTGATTACATCAAGGCAATATGGCATTTTTCAGATTTATCAGCAGGCCTAAGTGTTTCCCAGAAACCCAGGTGTTTTTGTTTCATCTGCATAATAATAGAAGTCTGCACCATTTGTGCACAGGAGCATAGGAGTGGCAGGAGAGGAAGAAAAAAATCCCACAAGAATTTATCTGTGTGCTCTTGCCAGAAAATCCACCAGGCATGTGGCAACAGGTGCGGCAGGGAGCAGCCTAAGGGCTGGGGGAGGGCGTGCAGGGATACTGCTTGTCAGAGCCAAGCAGTGGCTGAGCACCTCTGTGCCATATGGCACTGTAGTCAGTAAAGTAAACACCTGCTTGTCACACATGAATAAATGCCATTGCTCAGTATTTCTGAAGAGCAGCGCTGTTACTCCCACTCTTTCTGCCACAGAACCAGATGATTATTCATGTTATGAACCAAAATCTCTGGGTAGTTTGAAGATAAGGACTTGTAATTCTATTGCCTCCTAAATGAGGCCTGGGCCAAATCCTACTGAGTTTGTTTAATTGATTGAAGAGATTTTAAAATTCTGCTGGATTAGATCACATTCTGTAAAAAGGAAAGTGGTGTAATGAGTACCAAAACCCATAAACTTTTATATCTGGTTTAAGTAGTATGCATCTGTAGGGCAAAATATGTCATTTGGGGCTCTGCTCACAGGACTGTACATACTCTGGACTGTGATCTTTTGCTGTAATCAGAGCAAATACGTTTTTGCATTCATTGTAGGTATCTTAATTTTTTGACAGGATACTTCAGACTATATTGCATATGTAGCTAAGGATCCTGTTAATCGTAGAGGTAAGTTATAAATATCTATTTTATGTCTGTTTTTCCTTTGAAAAGCACTAGATATTCATGGTTTAGGTCAGATTCCACCCCCATGCCCCACCTCCCCCCTGAAAAACATAAATGTAGAATGTAGTTCAGTCAAAGGATAGTCTTTGACAGAGCCATGGAAAGATTGTGTAGCAGTAAGAAGCAGCAGTTTGTTTCTCTTGGAATAAATAGGTCTTGCCACTAGTTCATACCCAAATATCACTTTGATTCTCTTCATCTCTTAAATCAAACACTTGCCTTACTTGGCTGTGTGAGCTTCTAGGCAACAGCCAAGTCTTACCTACACCCAATCACTGTGCAAGAGCTAAGCAGTCTTCTGATTAAGTCATCTGATGAGGCAGCTGTATCTGTTAGGTCTTCCCAGTACATGCCTAAGTCTTCCTGGCAAAGGAACCAAATAACTAGCTTTACAGCCAGCTTCCTGCAATTCTCTTTCTCAGTAAAGTTTTATTCAAGGTTGTATTGCTTTAGTAGCAATCAGTCAGGGACAGGGACCTGCTTGTCGATTGTGTTTACTAAGTCTTAATGCAACATACAAAGTATTTTATAATGTACCTGAGAATCTATTTACTATTCATAGATCATAGAGAGAAGAACAGACCATCCCCCCAAAAAACGACATTAAGTCTTCCAACAGGATTTCTGGAGAATTCAGACACTTTAACTCCAAAATACCAATCCTGCAAACCCTCAGCTGTCCAACTTACCATCGGTGCAACTGACCCAGTAGCTTCTATATGTAGTCATCTTTAATGATACCTGAAGAATCTGCTGTGTCCACGTGCAGAGATGTCCAGACTTGAGGGTATTAGCTCATAAACAATACCTGCACTAAGTGTACTAATATGCTGAATGTAAGTGAAATACCTAGAAAACTTAAAGGGAATGGGAGGTATAGAATAGTCCAGTTCTTTGCAATGCTTTTTCCATTATAACATCATGTGTCCCCCGTTGGAGAGGCTCCAGTGTCAGACTATGGAATTCATGGTGCAGAGCTGCTTTCCAGCCCACCTGCTTTAGCAGTACCTTTCTGCTAAATCCAAGACTGACTTAATTGTTCTGAGAGATCTCAGTCAGTGCAGGGACTAGCACTGTATACCAGATATTTGCTCTGTAGGGTTTGGAGGAGCCTTGTGCTCTGTCTTCTGGCAGGTTCCCTCTGCACTATGTTCTTCCTGTACTATGTTCCTTCTATCTTACATCCTTAGCTTCCTGTGACTGTTCCTTGTTGAGCCAGGCTATCCTAGACTGAGGAGTCATCTGAGCACCTGATATTGTTGTCTTCCTTTGGTGAATTCAGGTCAAGTAATTTCTTAGTTTTCTTTATAAAAAATTGGCTGATTGTAGCATTCCAGCTGCAGTGCAAATCCTCCATCCTTCAGAAAATTTCTGTACCGCCTTCCTTAATTTTCCTTTTAAAAAGGTATATGATACCTGCGTAACAGGGGCTGCCACTATAGCAGAGAATGCACCTTCCTATTTTTCCTTCCTTTTGTCCTCTTTGTCAGCTGGTTCCTTCTAAGCCTTTTTTGCTGCAGTGAAGCACTGTTACCTCATGTGAAATTCTTTCACACTGTGATCTTTAAGCCTTCAGCATTATGGCTTTCCCATGGGTGCTTTCCCCACTCATCTGTATACATCAGTGGTTTGCAGATCAGTGACTTTGTATGTCACCTGTATTAAAACACATTCTTTAAAAGGGTCTAATTTACCAAGGGACCTGAACTGCCGTCTTTCACCATCACTTGCCGTTCTGTCATTCTTTGTGTTTCCTGCAAATTACTTTAAAAGGGAATTTGTCTTTGTATCTAGCGAAAATGTTATTGCTGCTGTTACTGATGCTACCCTACCACCAAAGCTGTAGTATAGCTTGCATATTAGACTCATTTCTTCACAAGGATGGAAAAGCTGTCTTCGTGCTTTGCATTCTGGATCTAGCAAGCTCAAGGCTGTCTATTTTCTGTTGTAACGTTCACAAGAAATCATCTCTGTGTGAGCCAAACCTTCTCATCCTTTTACAAGAAGCATATCTCCTACCTGCTGAAAGTCCATTCACGTATCCAAGGAAACAGGTTACTCATTATGTCACCTCCTGAAACTACTTAATGACTCATGCTTCATTTCAGCTCCAGAAAGGTTTAGCAGTGAGCGATATCGCCTCCTTAAATTCACACTCTAGTTATAGAGTGCAAACATTTTAGCTTTGTTTGGCCTAACTACTTTTGGTCCACGTTTTCAGAGAGAAATGCACACCTTCCATGGGGGCTGGTTGTTAAATGCCAATAGCAGTGTTGTAGAGGGCATAAAAAACCAAACACCTCACTGCTAGTCAGGGATGTCTGCCTCCTTCTTTGGATACATGGAGGTCCTGTTTTTGTCTGCTGAATCCACTTTCAATATGTCGCTAGGGGCATTTTCCCTGGACAGGGCATTTTCCCTGGACAAGGCATTTCAGCTTGCTTGTTGTCACAGCAGATGCTCTAAGGTGAGAAGAGAACACCACTGTATCTGTTTGGCACTGTGACTGGTGCCCTCTCATGCTGAATGAGGTGCTGCTGCTGTGGCTGCTGCTGCTGCAGAAGAGACAGCAGACATTCCATACTAGCACAAGTGCAGGTTGCTTGGCCCTTTATTTTGGCCTCTTCAGAAGTCTATTCAATATTTCAGCCTCTGAAAAAGTAATATCTAAACCTACTTAGTCTCCCTGTATTACTTTAACTAAATGTCACGATCAACCCTTATTTGTAGGACACTGGCATCCAATACACTTGGTACCAGTGAGTTGGACACTGGGCATGTATTAAAATGCAGTTTTTCAGCTGAAGAGTTTATATTTAGGTTATTAAAGCAATCAGGGGTGAACAAATCAGTAACTTTAAGGAAGAACCCACTTTTCTGTGGCAGGACTTAGAAAAGAACCAGTTTGAAATCCAGGCTATAGCCAGTAGACAATATGCTTGTCCAACTCTGAGTATGGAAAATTAACTCACCTGGGCTTTTCTGGATACCACTGAGAAGTTGTTCATTGAGATCTTTAGCTTCCACCTCTTAGCACCCATCTGTGCTGCTGCAATGTTGATTAAGCTCGTCACAAGTTCACCTCTTTGTGTTTTCAGATATGATGAGACCTCCAAGCCACTCTCTGATTTAAAACCAGGACAGATTTTTCTGCTTAGACAGCTGATAAAGGCTTCTCAGTCTTTATAGGAAGAGAGCCTGTGTTGCTGTCCTCCCCCTTTACTGCCACAGTGGGTGTAGAGAAGCTGCACATGGGGAAGTGCTGGAGCTAATCAGGTTGCTGGCTCTGCACTCCTCAGTAGCCCTGCAGTTTGCTGGGAGAGTCTCCATGCAAACAAGCAGGAGAAGGTACCAACCTCCATATTCCTGGAATAAGATCAGGGCTCACTATCTAGGAAGTATCTGTGGATACTGCTCCTCCCTCAGACTGTAATTTGGGAAAAGAGAGCAGCTTGTGGACTTCGGGTGATTAGACATAAAAGTGAAGTAATTAAACAGAGGAAAACAAAAAAAGCTTTTATTGTTATTACTATCTATTAATATTTTTGTAATTTCAATTTAAAGCTTAGGATTCTTACATAATCTGTTGCATTCAGGTAAAAACAAATGAAATTTTATGAGCTTTTTTTCTGTTCATGGACTCGTTAAAATAGCAGAACAGATTTGTGACCTTGTCTATTGCAGTTACACATCAGTCCAATTTTATGTAACCTTTAAAGAGTTATGATTGCCTGAAATTCACTGTATCAGAATTGGGTTTTATTGAAATGTGCACATCACTAACAGAACAACTAAGCTTGACATGTAGGTGTTTTGTCATAGGTCATTGCATCCCACCATGACATAAACAGTGATTTGCATGTGTCAATCTTTTTCATTTAGCTTGTCATATACTGGAATGCTGTGATGGCTTGGCCCAGGATGTCATCAGCACCATAGGGCAAGCATTCGAGCTTCGATTTAAGCAGTACTTGCAATGCCCCTCTAAGACACCTACTTTATCTGATAGGTGAGTGCAATTGCAGAAGGCAGCTAAAGGACCTTCTTTAGCTTTTAATTTACTTGATAAAATGTGGACAATGTTGCTGGGCACAGACAGGACTTGAATACTTGAAAAGGATTTCGGCTGTATTAGCGAAACAGTGTTTACCTAAGGAACATTAAAGAAGTACAGTTTAAGATAGGCTAAATAAGGATTTCACAATGATGTTAAAATGTTCATGTGTTTTTTGCTGTAGTTAGTAGGCAGAGATGGATGGCCAAGAGTGGTTGTTATTTGTGGCATTTCCTCATTACTGTTACAGCAGCTGTGTCAGTTTAGATGGAGTAGGTCAGACTGCTGGGATTCCAAAATGACTAATGATGTTTCAGTATTTCTTATATTAGGGTGATGTTTCTAGGAATGTGATGTATTGCAGGGAGGTTTGACTGCACTGATATCTGGAGGATACAAACTCTCCTTGTATATGTTCAAAAGGCTGGGATATAGCATTCTGTTTTCTTTAGAGACATGGATTGCTATGTGCTTACTAACATTACTAGAAACCCTAGTGAACTTTTACCCTCTGTAATCTCTTATATCAGAGTAAAAACAGGTATATAGGGAATATACAATGCTACTATCCTAATCTGGAAGCATGCTATATTCACATCTCTTGACTTTGTGAGGTTCTTGCAGAATTACATTGGTGATAGAGCAGTCATAACTAAAGACAAATATTTAGAGACTAGTCAGTCAATCAAGTCATAATATTACAAGTACTATTTTGAGGTTAGATAAAGTTGTTTGTTAATGCAGTTTATAATGGTCTTTAAAGCCAAGTTCAAACATACTCTTCTCAGTATAAAGAATTTGGTCCATTGCAAAGGAGGTTTATGTCAGTTTGTCTAAACAGAGATTTGCCACATGATCCATCATTGCTTCCTGACTTACAGTGGTAGCTGAAGTGTCCATACAATATGCAGTATTGATCCCCTGACAGGCAGTCTTAATCTGCTGAAAGTGTCTGTAAGTGCTTTACAAGCGAGAGGCAAAAGAAAGCACTCTCTTCCTTATAGGATGCAGAGTTTTGAGGACCCATGGACGGAGGAAGATAACGAGGCAACAGAGCATCCCTATTACAACAACATCCCAAATAAAATACCTCCCCCTGGCGGATTCCTTGATGCCAGGCTCAAAACACGGCTTCCCACTGCTGCAGACACAGTTCAGGTCAGTATAATTTCATTTCTACTCTCCTGCTGATTGATCCAAAATTTTTAAAAGACATGTGTTTTATGGTGGATATCTTGGGACTGTCTATAATTCACAGCCCTTCCTGTGTGGCCAGTTTCCATCTGAATAGCCATTGCAGATTGAGGGGGCAACACATTAGGCAGGTTCAGAACAAATTAAAGGAGGTGAAATCCTCATGGTATTAAAAGATTAACCGGGTTCAAGAAACAGAAATACACTGGGGGCTACTACATTTACAGAACCCATGTCTGCTTCAGAGAGTATCAAATAGTGCACGTTAACTGGGAATGATTTAATGCAGAATCATTAAACCATCTAGTGCAGCCATTACTAACAGTTCATTATGTTAATGATTTCAGAATGATCAGTATTCAGCCAGGTTCCTAGATAGGTTTTCCACCTCATGTTGAATTAAGGTCAGCTTGAATATTTCTACCAGCACTCCTGTCGGAAATTTGACTGCAGTATCAGTGTAGCCTCCTAAGAGGTGTTTTCAGATCCAGCACAACTTTGCTTAAATCCAGAGGGGTCCTGTCTGTAGCCAACATACTCCCCTCAGTGCCCAAGTGCATCCCCTGGTACCAAAGTGAATCTTTCAGCTTATGGTGTGAAGAGGGCTAGGGCTGTCTTCTGGTCCCACGTGTGTTTCTGTGGAACACTGTTCCAGTAACAGGTTGTCAAGACTAGTTGTGTGAGTACAAACTGAAGAAATGATGCATCATTTGGTATCATGGGGGTCACTAAAAGCAGAAACCAGGGAAGAACATCTGAAGCTCACTGGTAATATCTTACTCTTAAACAAATGTATTTGGGATATATATATTCTGAAATTATGATGAATTGGAAAGGAAGAGTGAGAGTACACAACTTACATCCAAGGAAATTGGCAGAGCCACTTGTAATGTGTCTGAGCATTTTAAAGGCAATTTAAAAATTTCTTGCACATGTGTCCATTCTAGTCTGCATCAGGAATGGGAGGAGAGCAAATTTATTATCAGAGCCATCACTTAGGAGAAAAATTCAGTGAAGAATGGCATCACGAGCCTGTTAAACAAGGTGAGTTTTGCTACTTTTAGCTGTAATACTGCAGGTGGTCTTGAAGGGCAAAGCATGTGAAAAAGTCTCAAAGTGACTCAAGTCTTAAGGCAATGAATGGAACTTGGTTGAAAAGTTCCCTTTGTCTGAGTTTTAGTGTTGATACCAGTGAAAAGCGTTTGATAATTACCTCTGGATAAATTATTAAATGCACACCTTAATGAAATATTTTCTTTGCAGAGCAGTTCATAAATAGAATTACCCAGACTTTCAGCTTTCTAACTCTGTGTATCTTAAAACCCCATGATATTTAAGGGTCTGCTGCATGATCTGTTCTGAAAATGTGACCCACTTTTCAATTTTCAAATGAGAAGCCTAAAGTGAAGTTTAATTCAAAATGTAAAGCAATGTTCTCTACTCAACAAATAGTAAATAGTGCATAATGTTCCTTTTGTTGTCTTTGAATGTCAAGTAATTTCAAAACACATATAAAAGTTTCACCCCATCCAGCTTTATGTGATAACTTTACTGTGTTTCTAGGGACACTTTTGTTCAAATGTCAGAATATATTTTCCATGGTTAATCTGTACACATTTGAGGATTTTAAACCTTCTTCTCTTCTCATGACTCCCAACAGAATATTTATGAATTTACATATTTATGAAATTTATGACATTTATGAATTTATGAAATTTACAATCTTTATTTACAAAGATTTCCTTTTCTCCTGGGAAATTGCCCCACCATACCCTCATTGAAACACAGTTCTGAATCCATTAATTAACACTTTTTCTACTAGATCCAACAATTATTGACTTTACATCTCCCAGTCCAGGAAATTTTAAACCTGTGGTGATGTGGTGTGATGGTAATTGGTCAACACTGTTCTATCAATTATACAAAAAAAGTCTTGACTTTCCTAGGATCTCTGGATATTTGTAGTATGTCAGAAGAGAAATCAGAAGTAGCACCAACAGGAGAGCTGCCAATATATGTAAACACTCAGCATATAAATAGAGAAGATCTATTGGTACCTCAGGCAGGTGCTGAAAGTACCTTCAGTGGAACAGCAGAGGATGCTGAAGCAAGCAGCCCAGGAAAGGATCTGTTTGACATGAGTGAGTTCCCTTCCTATTCACTTCCTTTCTAATAAGTGACCAAATATGTTTATGCATTAGTTTTGTATTAAAAAAAAAAAATTCAGTTTTCGAAATTTAGTGTTCCTGGTGTAATTATGGTGAATTTTAATATCCAGTGTGGTTTCATATTGGACTGAACTAAAATAAGAGTGGCTGAAGACTTGGAGCTAGTCTGTATAACGTCTGAGTTAAGGTTAGTTGCGGTCCATGTTATCCTTAACATCACAGGCAATTATGTCAGAAGAAAAATTAATCAGGAAGCTTGCCATACAGGAATGTAAAGGAGGGTGAAGGTATGGATGGGTGAAGAATTGTCTTCAGCCTGTCCTGTGAGTATGTTATGAGGAAGTCAATGCATATATGAAAAGCTTTGTGCTACAAGGAATCTAGCATGGAAATTAAAGTACTGACTTACCTCTTACTCTGGGTAGGCCTACTGTCCTATCTCTTCCAACTTTGAAGGCAGCTTTTCCTAGATCAGAATCATCACCATAGCTGCAAAACCACAGCGTAAGCATCAGCCATAGTTTGGTATTGGTGGTACTAATACACATTGTTTTCAGCCTTGAGAAGATACATAAAGTGAAGAAATAGTGAAAGCATTTGATGCATAGAAAATTTTCTTGGGTTTTTTTACTCTTCCTACCTCAAATAAATTGCTTATCCATGCTTTATTTAATTCAGTTCACATAATTGAAAGGCAGTGAGACAAAGCAGTTGGTGCCTAAAAATTATTTGTAAAATAAAGTATCTACATTTCTGTTATCTTAGTATAGAAAAAAAAAACATTTTCCTGGCATGGTTTTGCTGAGATATGGCTCTATTTCCACACCTTAGTGAGATGTTCAGTTGAAAGAAAGGAGGAGGGAAGAAAGTATCTATCTGTGAATATACATCTGAAAGGAGAAAAATCTGCTGTTTGAAATCAGGGATGTTAACTGTTATCAGCCATTGGAACATCAGAGAAAAGTAGTATTAGGAAATGTGCCAATTAGCCCTAAGATAGTGGTCTGTCGAGATAAACATATGTTGGACTTTGTGCAGACTGTGGTATAGTGAAGACATTTATAAGCTATTTTTAATAGCTGGCTGAGATATCAATAAATGGTGGCAGCACAATATTTTTCCTATTTCTTTGACCTAAACTAGCCTCTCTGTGGCCCCATGCAAACAGGGCTTTGTACTCCTTGCATCTGAACAATCTGTTTAGAGCTGGTGTATCGCTTCACTGTGCTGCTCTCCAGATGTCCTTTTGTAAGCCTAGGGGCACAGAACAACATTTCTTTTTGATATGTACTGGTGGGCCAGATGAAGGTCTTGCTAGAGCAAATAGCTTCCAAGAGGTCAGTACAACATGTAATGAAGCACCTGTGTCTCTTTTGTGAAGTTCTCTTCCTAGAATGAGGGTAGGATAGGCTGAGTGGTGAGGGTGAATGTTCCCTACTAGACATAGCCTTGGGCTGGAGACTCAGTAATGGATAATTTTTAAACGAATAAGTTTGAACAGAGACCAGATATGAGTATAATGACATTAGGTACCCCTGTTATGCAATTTATTTGAAATTAAACTGTCTGACATACCTAGAAAGACTGAAGGAAAGATTTGCCTGGTACCAGATCGTATAAATACAGCTGCTGACAATAGCCACTACTGAAATAAACCAGCACCTTTCAAAAGATCCTGCCAAGGTTCAGCCTGATTTTTATCAGTATTGTTCTGTGCATAACATACATTTTAAACACATTACACTCCTCAGTCTTAATATATTATATAAATCAGTAAGTCTATTAGTGTATCTTCCCTTATTTTTTTCATAAAGAGAAGTGATTGTAATGAAAAATAAATCCAGTTTAAAATGACCAGAAAATCACCATTTGGCTACATGATTTACCTCTGAATGATCCTGCTCTTGTTTCTATTTGCATACAAGAACCATTTGAAGATGCTCTCAAGAATCAAACATCTGAGGCTATGTTGAAGAAATCCACCTCCACAGGATGCACCAGTCCTCCTTTACCCAGAGTAGCTGTCCAGACTGAAGCTGAAGACCTGAGTACAGAGCCATGGTATCAAGGAGAGATGAGCAGGAAAGAAGCAGAGCAGCTATTAAAGAAATGTGGAGATTTCCTTGTGAGGAAGAGTACCACAAATCCTGGTTCCTATGTGCTGACAGGAATGCACAAAGGACAAGCCAAGCATCTTCTTTTGGTGGACCCAGAAGGAACTGTAAGCACTGACTCCTCACTAATAGATGAGGTTTCTGACTCTACTCATTTTCTCTAGATGCCTTTAATCTTCTTTACAGCTTATTCACACCTTATCATAAGCACCACCTCATGTCTCTGATGTGCCACCACATCTCTAATTCTTTCCCTGATGCCTACCAGAAGACCTAGCACATGATTTCTGCACATTGCAGGGAGACTTAGGGACCTGATTCCCAAGCAAGTTCACACTTTGACCATTGCTGTGCAGTCTTGGTCAAAAGTGCAGCTAAGCCACTTCAGCATTCTTGCTAAAGGAAGGAGGTTTGGCTAGCCTGCTTGGCATGTCTGTTACATGGGATATGGACCAAGCCCTCTGTGTTTTCCTGCATGTATGCCCAGGAGAGAATTGGGGTAAGCCTGTTCCATTTCTTTGCTGCACAAAGACTCCCTCAGCTGATGAAGGGACCTTCCTCACAGCATGATGTAGAGGGCAAGGGAGATCTAGTTTTCTGTAGCTGTCCTGCCCCGCTTCTGTGGAGGCATAAATTCTTCAGAGAGATTGAAATAATTTTCATGAATTTTATTCTTGGCTCCTGGTAGCTGCAAGTAGGCAACTTCTTTTCCTCTGTAAAGAACAACTTTAGATAACCAGCCCCAAGGTAAGTGAGAAACTGTTGGCATCTGAGCTGAGAAAGCTGTGGCAGAATTATGCCAGTCCTGCAGAGTCCATATTGCAGTGGTGAGGAGCATCCATGGTACTTGTTGCAATTAGTTACATTTGCCACATGAGGCCAGTCAAAGAATGATTTTGCACTTTTGAGGTGCCAGCTGCCTAGTCCTGGGTTTGATGGGTACACCTGCGCAGGGGAGTGGCTTTACGCCTCTTGAGAGGCAGCCTCTTTTGCTAAAATTTCCCAATAGTTTTGTGACTCATGCAACAATGTAGCCTAATTCTCTTTTCCGCACGAACCCACAAATAACTGTTACAGGCTACTGCATGGGAAACACTACTGTGTGACCTGGCATGTGCAGGAATGCTGTGTCCCACCGGGAGCTCTGCTGCAGTGCTGACTGGCATGGAACACTCAGGTCCTGTGATGACTTCCAGGGCATTTTTTTCCTGTACACGTTGGAGGGGCTCCCCCATCTTTGCTGTTCTGCCTCTAGTGCATCTCTAATTTGCTGACCTCCTTGGTTAGGAACCTGCTTGTTATCTGCACCTATCCTTCCCTCAGCCTGCTTGTATCATCATGGCCCAAATGGCTCTGAGATGCCTGGGTCAGGAGGCACTGTTCCGGAACAATGATTTTATGCAGCTCTGGTTAGTTACGGACAGCTGTGCTGTCTGTACGATTTGTGGGATGTTGACACAGCTTCTGAGCAGCCCTATTTGCAACTTGTCAAAGTGGAGAAACATCAATAAAATGCCAGTGTGTGGCCAGCCGCCACCGTGTGCCAGTGGCTTGCATTTCATCTGCATGGTCTCAGCGGGATTGTTCTTGAAGACTGATTCACACAAATGTTGCCTGAAAATTAATTTCACACACAGTACCCAGTGACACGTAACAGGTCT
>VXBC01012882.1:70816-127214 GCA_013399945.1 Ploceus nigricollis
AAAAATGGAGGGCTTTTTTTTTTTTTTTTTTCTCAGTAATGGGGATAAGATTTTGTAGCTACACATTTCTAGCAAAAGCACCATACAAAGCACTATGTTTCAACCTTGTTTGACAACACAACAGGTCATGGAAACCAAAGGAAGAAAGAAGCTAGAACTAGGTGACTCATTCTGCTACCCCACTGTGTAAGAAACTGTGCAGATGATTCAGAAAACAAAGGGAGCCTCAGAATTTGAGATTAAGATGCAGATTTACACTTTATGTAGCTATCATGAAGATCAAATAAAGTCCAGGTCAATGAAAGCTTTTTCCAGCAGTCCTCCTTTTTCTTCCATGNAAAAATAATGTATGTGGACATATTGTGATAATTTATATTCCCAACCACTTTTGTGAATCTCAAGTCTTTGCCTCTCTGCTGACTGTGATATTTTAGCTATAGAGACATATTTTGTCTCTGAGGAAGTCCTTGAGCAATGTCGTTTGGAATATAAGTGTCATGCAACTGTTTTCTGATTATTCAGTTTGTATATGTTTAACCAAAGTAATAAAACAGTGAGCACTATTACTAGATTGAAGTGCATGTTAAGTGGGCTTGAGTCTATTCTCTTATGCTCAGGTTCCTTAATGAAGTTTATTTGCTGGGTTTGGGATTGGGCTTGGGACCCCAATCTGTGTCTTGTGCCCCCCAACCTGAAGGGAGGCACATTTTGTAGCAGAATGTGTGCCATCCCAAAAGGTTCACCTGGATACTGAATTAGTAAGTCAATCAATTGCTCAACCCAGTAGAATCAGAGATTAAAAATGTCAGAGTACCAAATAGCACATGAGGACCTAGATCTCCGCTACACTGACCTTATACCACCACAGGAGCTCCATGTTCTTTGACAGACACTACACACGTGTTTGTTTCAATGAATACTACTTTCGTGAAAGCATCCAAGTGTTAATACAGGCCCTCCTTCTGAGCCAGATGATGCCCTGTCCTGGAAAGGTAGCTTTCCTGCTTGGCACACTGAATAGGTGAGAATAGAAAAAGGTAGTCCACTCTGTGATGTTTCCATGGAGAGTGACTGCAAGGACAAGAGCAGCCACTTTGTGTACTGTGGAGAGGACAATGTCTCCATGTCAGCAGGAAGCTTAGCTTTGCTGAGCTCTAACCCTAGTCCTCTTCCTCCACTGACCACGTCTTCTTGCAAAGGCTCTTCCTTCCCTTTTAACCACTTGGACAAAAGCTGAGCCTAAGCATGCCCTAGGAAGTTAGGCTGCTCTTGGGGAGAAGAAATGCAACTCTAAATGCATCAGGGGCAACTACCAACTCTGCATGCCTCTGCGCAGTGCCTCCAGCCTTCTTCAGGTCCTGGGGGGCCACAGGACAACAGCAGAAACCCCCAATCATTGCTGCTGTACCTGGCCCCCACGAGTCTAGCCATGACAAGGGAGTTTCTCCAGGCCTAGCATGGCCTAGGTTCCCCACTCCTGCTGGGAGTGTCCTTACTTGTGTCGGCAGGTGAAATGGCACCTGCAAGTGAACACCAGCACATCTCCGCTCAGAAGGAGCTGACTGCCCCCTTTTAGGACCCAAGCTTTTTGGTGCCTGGCACTTTACGCACAGGTGTGTTTTCCATTTCTTTACTAGAGCAGCTGGAAACAAGCCTTGATGGCAGCACAAAGCTTCACTACCGTTGCTTCTTGCAAAATGTCTCTTTCCAGGAAGCAGCCGTGCCTGGCATAACTGGAGCAGACAGCCCTCCAAGCAGATAGGCCAATGGACTGACCCTACTCCCAGAAAGCAGGGACAAAGCCTTCCTCCAGCTCTGGGGATGGCAGATGCAGAGCTTGCCACCCTCAGCTCCATAGCATTCACAGAATCATGTAATATCCTGAGCTGGAAGGGATCCATCAGGATCATCATGTCCAACTCCTGGCACTGCACAATACACCCCAAGAATCACACTTTGTGCCTGAGAGTCCAAATGTTTCTTCAACTCTGTCAGGCTTGGTGCTATGACCCTTTCCGTGGGGAGCCTGTTCCAGTGCCCAACCACTCTCTGGGTGAAAAGCCTTTCCCTAATATCCAACTGAAACTCTTGTTTCCTCAAGGTCTGTCACTGGTCATGATAGTGAAGAGGTCCCCTCCCCTCATAAGGATGCTGTAGAACACAATGAGGTCTTCCCTCAGTCTACTCCAAGCTGAAAAGACAAGACTCAACTGCTCCTCACACAGCTTCCCCTCCAAACACTTCACCATCTTCATGGCCTTCTATTGGACATTCTACAATAGCTTAATATGTTTTTTATATTGTAGTGCCCAAACCACCCCCCTGCACATAAAGTAAGGCTGGCCCAGTGCAGAGCAGAGCAGGACAATCCCCTCCCTTGCCCAGCTCATGATGCTGTGCCTGATGCACCCCAGAACAGGGCTGGCCCTCCTGGCTGCCAGGGCACTGCTGACTCATGTTCAACTTGTCATGTAGCAAGACAGGGCCCTGAGGAACCCTACCATTTACAGGTCCCCAGTCTGATGTCACCCCATTCACTGTAACTCTTTGTGCCCGACCCATGAGCCAGCTGTTCACCCATCACATGATGTGTTTATCCAGCCATGGGCTGGAAATTTTGTCCAGAGGGATTCTGAAAGAGGTATTATGAAAAGCTCTGCTGAAACCCCAAAAGATTACATCAACTGGCTTCCCCTGATCAACAAAGTGGGCTACCTTGTCATAGAAGGAAATCATGTTTGACAAGCAGGATTCTTCCCTCTCATGAAGCTGTGCAGGCTGTGACTGATGAATGCATTGTCTTCCAGGTTTTCAATACCTCCCAGAATAATCTTGACCATGATTTTACTGGGCACTGAAACAAAACAAACTGGCCTGTAGTTTCCAGAATCCTCCTTCCTACCATTTTTGAAACTTGAGACGATATTCTCCAGCTTTCAGTCAGCTAAGACCTCTCTGGATTCCCAAAACCCCATGAATATCATTGAGAAAGATTTTGCAATGACAACAATAGNCCTCCCTTGCCCAGCTCATGATGCTGTGCCTGATGCACCCCAGAACAGGGCTGGCCCTCCTGGCTGCCAGGGCACTGCTGACTCATGTTCAACTTGTCATGTAGCAAGACAGGGCCCTGAGGAACCCTACCATTTACAGGTCCCCAGTCTGATGTCACCCCATTCACTGTAACTCTTTGTGCCCGACCCATGAGCCAGCTGTTCACCCATCACATGATGTGTTTATCCAGCCATGGGCTGGAAATTTTGTCCAGAGGGATTCTGAAAGAGGTATTATGAAAAGCTCTGCTGAAACCCCAAAAGATTACATCAACTGGCTTCCCCTGATCAACAAAGTGGGCTACCTTGTCATAGAAGGAAATCATGTTTGACAAGCAGGATTCTTCCCTCTCATGAAGCTGTGCAGGCTGTGACTGATGAATGCATTGTCTTCCAGGTTTTCAATACCTCCCAGAATAATCTTGACCATGATTTTACTGGGCACTGAAACAAAACAAACTGGCCTGTAGTTTCCAGAATCCTCCTTCCTACCATTTTTGAAACTTGAGACGATATTCTCCAGCTTTCAGTCAGCTAAGACCTCTCTGGATTCCCAAAACCCCATGAATATCATTGAGAAAGATTTTGCAATGACAACAATAGCTCTTTGAGGATTCTTGAATAAATCCCAGTCAGGTCCGTCCCATAGATTTGGGATCCAGCTGAAGCACCAGGTCCTACACAATTTCAGGGTCAACTGGGAGTTGATCATTCTTGCAGTCATGGTCCTGGAAGCTCAGGGCACAGATCCTCCCCTGGTCTGCTATCCACGTTGAAGACAAGCTAAGAATGCATTAAACACCTCTGCCTTGTCCATGCCCCTATTTGTGAGGTGACTATCCTCACCCATAATGGGCTGATTTTATTTCTAAGATGCCTTTTGTCACTGATATTCAAGTAACTCTTCTTATTTTTATTGTTCCCTACATTTCTGGCAGCTTCATCTCCAACTGAGATTTAACAACACAAATTTTCTCCCCACAATGGCAAACAGCGTCTCAGTATTCTTCCCATGTCAGCACCTGACCTTGCTTCCACTGGGCACACACCTTCCACTTAAGTCTCATTTCCAAGAGAAGATCCCTGTTCAACCAAGCCAGCCTTCTGCCTCTGGAGTACTGCCTTCAGGCACAACACCCAGAGTTTAAATGAATGTTTTCCACAGAAGGCCAAAACCTTTTCAAAATTCTTTGAAAAATGACTGCTACTTGACACCTTTAGTTTAAAGGTTTGAGATTTTTTTTATTAGTTTTCAAAATGCTTCTGGTACCTAATGGTTTGAAAACATTCTTTAAGACTGCTGGCAATAAAACACTCTTGGAAAGCAGATTGTGAAAACCTTTATTTTCTCCATAGGTGATTGGATTTGCATTTATTTAATAATCCATAATCAAAACAAATATTCCAATTCATTAAATAATATGAATGAAAGGCTTTGTGGCCTTTGCTCCATGTAAAACCAATTGGAAAGGAAAATGAAATTCGGTTTCCTATATGCTCAAATCAGCCTGGATGATAAAAGGTTAGATTCTGGGATGTATTTGGAGGAATTTTCTAATATTTTAGGGTGAAAGAAGATATTCTCGATCTTTTTCCAGCTTCAAGGGTATGTCATCTTCCTGGCTGTTTAACGTCCACTGCTGTTAAACTCTTGACTCATCCTAATTTAAATTCTGCTCTGAAATCTTCCACAATCTATGCCTTATCTGGTACTTCCCAATGGGATGGACTCACTGAAGATTGTATTGACAAGTTTTTTCCTCCAGTCATAAGTACTTTGTAAACTGTATTAGCAGTGTTACATATGAAGCCATGAATCTTAGAAACCTGCTTCATGTACAGCAGGGTAGTGAACTAACAAAATATCCCCACAGCTCCAAAATAAGAGAAGGAAATCAAAGTAGAATGAAAGGGTTTTGTACTAACAAGCAATCCCATGGCCTTTAACGGTGGAGTTCTTTGCATTTTTTGTACCTTGCACCAATACTGACAATAGCTAAGGCTAGAACGCAGATGTTAAAACTCACTTTTATGTACATCTTCTTGGACTTTGGCCATCAAAAAATTTTATTTTTCACCTATATAGCAAGAATCATGTAACATCCTTGACATGAGGGTTGGTGTGGGTTCAGCAACCATGTTTTCTCAAACCATTGTGTTCCTAAGGCCTATCTGCTCTACAATAGCAAGGAAGCTGCCACATGCCACCACTTTGGCAATTAACACAAGTATACAAATATTTGAGTTTGCAGTTTTAAAAGCCACAACTTCAGGGGAGAACTTCCACAATACAGCCCAATAGCAATGTAAAATCTAAAAACCCAATCAAGCCATGGCAATGCAATGTCACCAGTTCTATTTCTCACAAAGCTACAGAGCTTGCAGCCTTGTATCTACAATCCATATAGTTATATCATGCTTACCTTGGTTTAGCTTTTTCTTCTTCTCTAAGTGCACTGCTTTTCAACATTTTTGGTAGAAATTATTTCATATTTGCTACTCTCTTTCACAGTTATTTCATTCAAATACAATTCTTCTTTGTTCTTACACACTTTTCTATATTTACAGACTATTAATTTGTGAAAGATAATGACAATGCAAACCTCTACATTTTAAAGGTTTTTGCTACATACAATACACAACTTATACACTATACATATTTGAGAAGAGTCTAATGCTGCTGCTTTAAATGATTAAGACCATAGTAAAGCTAAGGAGGCGCTCTTTCAGTCTTTGTATTAAAAAAGCCTCAACTGCTTCTGATTGTGCATAAGGCAAAGTGTATTTTGAGACATTAAACAAAAATCTTTGAAAGACCCCAATGAAGTTAGATGTATACATTCTTACGAGACAATGGGAACTTGTCCCAGAATTTCCCATCAAACTCCACTGAAGCCTCCAGCCATAAAGTACAATTGATGGAAGTACCACAGGCCACTTCCATGGGGACCAGAAACCAGATGTCTGTGAAGTCTTTACCGCTCCAGGACTCGGGAAACTGCTTTGACACTCAACATCAACCTGTACTCAGGCTGGTAAGGCAGTGATGAACTATAAAGTTGTTGTCAGGATTCTCTGGAATGGGCTCTCAAAAGGTCGGGGCTGGGGCTCCAGGTCTTCCAAACTAAATAAACCTTCCTTCCATATCCAAGGCAGGGTTGGGTATAAACGGAGATATGCCCTTGAGCATGACCCTGTTGTACTGCATCTTCCCTCTTGTATCTGCAGAAGTGTCCAGAAATAGTAGAAGCATAGGATCCCACTGACAGAAAATGGGACATTGTCCCACTCGCAGAACTTCCTGGGGAGAATTTCTAACACAATTCCATACTGTGGTAGGGCCTAGAAAGGAAAGAAGGTACTCCACAGGAACCGGCTTTCTGAAATGATACATCTCTGTTTCAGAACTGAAGGATCTCAGCTTAGGTAGTGCATTCACAATGTACACAAGTTTATATAGGTTGGACGTACATTTTTAAATATATTGAAAATAGTAAGCAAAAATATATGCATCGAAACAGCACATACACTTGTTACACATGTATTGAGGGGTCACATGTTAACTACTTTAAATAGCAAATATATATCCTCTCTCAACAGTTTACTACTGTTTACTTAAAATATGTTGTGTAATGCCACAGTGACAACTGTCATGTTGTCTTTCACTAAACATGAAAAGTTTGAATAACAATGGAAAAAATAAAAATACTGCATTGATATGACTTGTTAAAGTTTCAGACAGTTAAAAGCTACTACTTCATTTTAAATATCCCCATGGAAACGCATCTATTTGTACAATTAGCCACACTGTATACTACAATACAATGTTTAGCATGTTGTAAACTTTCACCAATGACTTTTTAATGAGAAATTGTACAAATATACAGCTATTTATACCACATACTTATAAGGCCATTAACACAACAGCAAGATATATATAGAGAACTATAATCACCAACTTATGCAATGAATTCTTCTCCCAGCTGGCAATAATTGGGCTCATCTTACAATTGTCAGCAGTCTTTAGTGAATGCTGAAGTTTCTAACAGGTTTTAATGATGTCTTGCAAGAACACAAGGTGCCGAATGAAGCCTTAGCTTGCAATGCCATTGTGGCACATGATGTCCTTAACTGTGCATGGACTCTGTCCTGGCTGCTGGGTAGCATGAAAGGCTTTTTCTGAATCAGGTGTGTTACTGAACAAACACCCAAAGCAAATGATTGTTGATAAATAAGTTCTCAAAGTAAAATAAATGGTTAGTGTTTTCTCCTGTGACTGAAGTGCATGAATACTTAAACTACACCTGTAGCTTAAACCTAAAAACCACAGAAAAGTACTTGTCTTGAGTAGTCCCTTACTTACAGAAGTTTCCATTGTGAAATGAAGATTCATTTTTCTCAGCAATACGTGAGGGAACATTTATTGGTGGGAAATCTTCTTTTGGCTTCTGGGTATTGCTGCTGCTGGATTTACTTCGACTGTGATCTGGAGTGGGTTGAATAGGCAAAGATCTGGCCACCTTCGATTTCACCAGGCAGCCACAAACAAGGCGAAAGAAAGCCCGACGCATTTCCTTACTGGCCAGGGTGTAGATGATGGGGTTCATTGCAGAATTGATGACTGCCAGAGCAATAAACCAGTGGGCTTTGTACAAGATGGAGCACTCCTTGACTCTGCAGGCCACATCGATGAGGAACAGGATGAACAGTGGAGACCAGCATGCAATGAAGACACTAACGACGATCACAACAGTCCTAAGGAGTGCCATGGACCGCTCTGAGTTATTGTGGTTAGTGACATTACGACTGCTGGACTTAACCAGTATGTAGATACGGGCATAAAGGATGACAATGGCGACCAAAATGGCTATGAAGATACTAATGCAGAACACAACATAATTTTTGGAATACAGAGGCAAAATTGTTGAGCAATCTGGTAAGTTGTTTATACAGTTCCAGCCGAGGATGGGGAGGGCACCCAAGGAAATTGAAATAAGCCAGCATGTACCAATGAGAAGGAACACTCTGTATTTTTTATTTGCGTCGTAGGGCCTCATTTTAATCATGGTCAAGTGCCGCTCAATAGCTATCGCTAGCAAGCTGAAAGTGGAAGCTCCCAGGGCAACAAACATGCTACCTTCCCTAATGAACCAGATTGTAGAGGACAAGCTCAGAGTTTTCTTCCCAGACATAAGAATGTTTACTTTGTAAACAATCCCAGCTAAAAGATCACAGAGAGCTAGATTGCCAATAAAAAAGTACATGCGGTTGTGAAATTTATTATTTTTCCATATGGCAATCAACACCATCAAGTTTTCCAGGACTATGAAACTACATAGGATCAGAAATGAAATAGTGGGCAGGTCTATTTTATCAGTTGCTTTTTCCCTTAAAATAAGCTTTCCTGTGTAATTATAATGCAGTACAATAAGAGAGTCCGCTTCTTCATTTCCTTGAGGGCTGACAAGGGCATCAGGTGGCATGGTAACTGCTGCCATCATTTGTTTCCTGATGGATGCTGGACTTTTTTCTTCAGTATCACAAGAATATAGTTCCAATAATTTTCCACAAGAGGGAGATCAAGCCACGTTCCTCCCAATGCTCCTCTGGATACGTGTTGTGTATCCTCACCTCCAGCACGCCTCGCATATTAACTCGGGAGAGTGGCTCTCAAACCAGGCTCTGAAAATAAAATCAACAAATGCAACATAAACATCACTGTCTTCCCATGTCACCCAGTGCTTAAGCTGCAACATACATCCAGGAGTCAGGGACGAGGGTCTGTGACTGACGGGGCACTAAGTTTGAGCACTGCTGCATGCCTCTCATGGTAGCTGTAGGTAAGCTCAGACACAGCCTGGATGCAAAAATACAAGGGCAGTGTCACTACAATGTCACAACTGCTCAAAGGTGTTTCCCCCCTACAAAATTTCCATGCTGAAAAACACACAGAAGAGCCACGAGAAGGATTGGCAAACAGACTCAGCAAGCCCTAGTGCGCACAGTAAGCAGCTCACTTCCTCTCAGAAAGACCTAAGTGTACACTGCACTACCAAAAGACCACCCAAGCATCACTGCCTCCACATCAAAAGGGCAAACTCTATGCTTTTAAAGCTTGTTCTTGGTTGCCATGCAGACCCAAGGTAGAAAAGATCCTGAGAAAGTTGGTGTCAAGTCTTGATGCCCGTGTGCATGTTGCCAGTGCTTAAAATAACTTCCCCCAGTTAATGGTATAAATTTCTGCTATTTACAATTGAGAAGATGCACTGAAAACCAGTCACCCTAAAGCCAATCCTACCACCCAATCAAATTAGCTGGATTTTTGCTACCTTTTTTAAAATAAACACGGCAAGTCATATTTTTATAAATAGTTTTTCTTTATAGTTAACTTTACTGTTTTTTCCCTTTGCATAGAAATGCAGGACATATATTTAATATTCTTGAGGTTTTTAAAAAGTAAAAAATAGTTACACCAAATTTGCCTTTCTCAGAAATTCTGATTTTCTTTAAGTCACAACTTAGATTTACCGCAGTATCTTCCCATGGACTTTGAGGTTCCATTTTCACAGCAGATGTTCCAGTATGTCTTTTTTTTTTTCAAAACATCAGAAGAGATGAGCACAGTAAAAATATCACAAGATGTCAGAAGCACTTACTGTTTTAACAAAAATGTTGTAGTTTAGTTGCTGCATACTCCAATGACAATCAGTGCTCATGCCCCAAATGCATGCACTGAGGATGAGCAAATGGCCAATTTTTCACTTTACTAAGAAAAGAAGGATGGAGGTGAGGACAGAACTTGTTTCATGTGAACCAAATTTGTAACTTTTTTTTTGGGAAAGGTAAGAAAATAATTGTACTGGATGGAGTATGCTTCTCATGGGCCCAAAATTAAATAACTTAATTGAGGGAACTTTTTAAGAGCTGGAGCTCCTGACCATAGTATTTATTTGACCATATCAAGGGTCATGAACATTTTCCAAACACATTAAAGACACTTTCAAAGGACAAGTATCAAGGTAAGGAGAGATGGAAAAAGATGATCTTTAAGGTCTTTTCCAACCCAATCTATTCTCTGATTTTATGATTCTGTATATAGGTTTCTTAAGATCAGAAACATGTGTGAGCCACTGCTGACCCAACAGACTGTTCTGGGCACTTGAGAAGTCAGAGATGCATTTTCAAGTGCCTTCTGAGGATGAGGGGAGGAGCAAACCACCTCCCAGATGAAAGTAAAGGTATTTAAATAGTGACCTACACCCTATTTTCCCACCCTTCCTTTTCCTTTATTCCCTCCTTCAGAAAAAAAGTTATCTGATAAAAGCCTACAGTGAACTGACTTGAATTCTTTAGTACATTCAAGATGTTCTAAAATTACTTTCTGAGAAAATAATTTGGTGTTTTCTCACTGTTATTTCCCCATTTTAGTTCATAGGTCCAAATTACTACAGTTGAAGAGGCCCACTGGGAAAGACATCCAAGAAACACAGTTGCTGCTTGGTGTCTTGGTCCTTTACTCTGAAGATGACAGCATTCGCCTCATTCCTTTCCCAGGAGCTGAACTGGGCCCTTGAGCTGTTAAATTCTTTTCTGAAGCACGGTAACAGTGAAGCTCTCAACAGAAAAACTTCACCTCAGCTAAGGTTCAGCGTAATTGCAATTCAGTTACAATCTGTGGACTGTTACCACATTAACTGTCACAGCCTTTCATTGTATTGGCTTATAACAAAATCCCACTGTGTCCATATGAATTGCAAGTGCTTTCCACTGTAAAATAAACAATTATATTTGACTAGGAAAGTATTTGTTAATAATAGTTCAACCAGCAATACTCACCAGACTGGCTGATGACTGCCTGAGAGAATAATATTCCTATCATTTAAGAGCACCACATGCTACAAAAGAAATATTTCTTTAAGGCATTTTCAAGTGAGTTATCACACTCGTCTATCAAAGTGCAAATACATTTCTTTCTTGAAGAAAATCATATGCTAGACATAGGAGTTTATCAGCCACAACTCAGCAGATGTGAAGTGTCATGACTCTACTAAAGGTAATGGCACTATACCAGATCCCTTGGCTGAAAGCAAGGATGATGCACTCAGCAGAAATCATACAGCCTCTGTTAGTAATTACTTGTCTTAAAATTGTTATACCAAACTTAGTATCACAAAAGTAAATCTTTGCCTCTGACAAGCTAGTAAGAAGACAAGGGAAGTTGTAACATTATTATTTACCAGGACTCTCACTGGCAGAGTATCACACACAAGACGTTTGAAAGTTAATATAAATAATGTAATAAATTAGAATTTATTTCCAAGTAATATCATTGAGCCATAGTCTTCTTTTGTTTACCTCCTGCTTTGTAGCCAGTAATTCAGAAATCACATTCTTTCTTTAACAATTAGAAAAATTAATGTTGGATATGCATTATAATAACAAGAAAGTGACAAGGCAGGTTCAGGATAACACTGCTTTGTGATGGCTCAACAATTTACTCCTCAAAACAAGTTTGCCCCAGTCACATACTAGCTGCAAAATATGGACCTCAGTTCAAAATATTTAAAAAACAACCTGAAGAACCTGTCTGTGGCATGTTGCTTGCCCAGCACTGCCATGGTTAGGTACCTCAGCATCCCAACTCTTCAAACCACTGGAAATTAGTCTTATTCCCTCTAAAGCAAAGCAGAGAATCCCTATTTCTACACCAGCAGGTACCACTAGAAGGTTAAACTTCTTTGCAGTGCAGGGGCAATCTGGCTGTACTTCCTCATGGATGTGCTGGCTAAAACAGCGATCGCTACATTACCAAATTAAGGCAGTGGTACAATGTCAAGAACCACGGTAATGCTCAGGACAATTCAGTTGCCTTCTCCAGCTATTTGGTTGACCTTTGTTGTCCCAGCTGCAAGGATGGAAAGAGCACCTGAGGTCCAAGCTAAGGGCACCAAGATATCCTCCTTTCTGTGCAATCTCCTCGCCCACCGGCACCCTTTGGTGTTTAACCACTACAGAGAGGTCAATGTGGACTCCTGCAGAGGTCAAGGATCCTGGCAGGGTCAAGCACCCTTTCAAATTAGAGCAGGGGCTCTTTACCATGGATCACATCACTGGTGGATAGGGTCCAGTGTCTGTATGGTCCCTCTCCCCAACACACCGTGAAAGAAGCAATGCTGTATGGAAGGCCACGACCCCTTGACTTGCCCTATGGCAAGACAGAGCTCCTCTGTCTTCTCCAGCTGAACCACAACGTGGTGCAGGTAGAAACTCAGGGTCATAGCTCCCACTGCCTCCCCTGGCCTGCAACTTTCCTCTGAGAACATGTAATTCTCAGTGCCAGAAGGTAACAGGGAACCTGTGATAATGGGGATGCCAAAATCCTTCAGTAATCGTCTCCCTCCCATATATCTTCACTCTCTCTTTCCAGTGGGCTCTCTGGCTATGAGTCCTTTAGGGAGCTGAGAACTTTTACCCTCTCACAGGTCACTGGGCACTTTATATCTAAAAGAAATAAGAAATTTCTGTATTCAAAAGGCAAGCCAAACTGTTCTCAATTTTCCTGAAGCCAAAGCAACAAGTGAGAATAAAGTGAGCACAGAACTTGACCTTCTGCTACATACTTTAGCCTGCAGGAGAACATATGAAACCATGCATTCAGTAGACTTGTAATTTGGAATAATATTTTTCTGTTTTCCAAACAGCCACAAACAGACTTGACCAAAGAAACCTGATGCCCCTTTACCACTGCCACCACCTGCACTGCAGTTCGCCCTCTGCTTCCATGTACAACACATTTTGGCCAAAAGAAAGAATTTTAAAAACAGCAAAGGGAAACACAAGAATGCAAATGAAGCCAAACCCTTTTCTATTTTATGTATCTGTAAAGCCTTTTCAAATGAAAAGTAAACACATGTAATTTATCAGGCACACCCTGGTAGTCTCATTAACAGAAAGGACTTTTGAGAAAAGCAGTACATTTCAATGCACATTTCCACTGAAATTAAGCTGTGCTTGATGCAAATGAAGTTTAGACAATAAACATCTGCTACTGAAAAATGTCTTAGAGAACTCAAATAAACTTATAAACGATTTTTTTCTTAAGTGAATGTGCTGGCAGTTTACAGCCTCAGGAAAACAAATAGTTACTTTTCTTGGCTTCTGGCTTTTAGACATCAGTTTGAATTTTGTAATACCGAGTAGCACACATGTACACCTCACAGGGGAGCTCCCGGATGGTTTAATTCGTGCTCGTTAAACGGAAGGCATTTTGACTTCTTCGAAGCTCCGTCTCCCAGCGCTCCCGACCTATCCCCCCCACTCCAAACTTCAGTAACTGTTCTCAAATTTCCATGAGCGCCGCGGCCTGGGCCATCTGGGGTGACAAACGTCTTGGCTAAGTTACCCGACGTGTCCGCCGCGTGATGATCTCATACAGAGAACATCGTTCTACCCACGGGGTGTGAGGACCCCTAGACCCGGGGTTCCTACGCGGCTCGNNNNCCGCCGGACAGGCTCCGCTCCCCGCTCCGGCGGCCCCTGCCTGCCCCCGTCCCGTCCCACCACGCCTCACCCCGCCCCTTGGCCGCTCACCGTGCCCCGTGCCCGGGGGAGCAGCGCCCCAGGGCTGGATGCGCCGGCAGGGCACGGCCGCGGGGGTACCGGCGCGTTTAATGCTTAATGCCGGCGGTTTGGGCAGCCGGCGTGAAAATGTGAGGCGGCAGAGCCCACCGCCGATTATTTATAACGTCGAGAAGAATGCGAGGTGGAGGGTTACCCGGGTCGGGCGACTAGAATGTTCAAGAGAGGTTGTACGTATTCTGCCTCTACTCCTCTGTTTCACTGTGTCCAGTAATACGACCTTCAGAGAGCTTGAGTCGAGAGGCACAGGGTAAAACATTCAGAAATTCTCGGTAAAAGTACTTCTTCTGGTTTGACCCAGAACTGTCGATTACAGCGTGCTCCTGGAAAGGTACCTCTTGACAGAGTTATTGAGTGAATAATAGCAACCCAAGGACAGCGATAGGCACGTGGATTGTGCCAGTGACGGGAGCAGCACTTTGAAAAAGAAGTTGGAACCTGGATTCCACAAGTGTCTTATTTAAATGTACTTTTAGATGCTTGTGGGTACAGCAAATCTTTCTGTCAGAAGTGCATATGATAAGCTGGCAAACAGAAGAACTACAGCAACCGTGCTAAGCAGAGGCAGACGTGTAGGGCTGCCTATCGTCTCACAGCAATCAATGTTTTTCTTGGGAGTCTCCTGTCTGGACCTGAGCATCATCACACTTGGAGTCGTGCCATGGGCCCGGCTGTCGGGTTGCCTGCACTGCTGTTCTGCAGGGAGGAAAAGTCCTGGAGGAAAGCAGAACTAGGCTTTTTATAGCCAGAAGTTTAAACTGATGTACCAGAGCAAATAGTTGTTTCTGTGACTGCTTTTTGTCTCCTGAAGAGGCATAATAGAATTTTTCTGGTTTAGGACTTCGATAGAAAATAAGGACTACACTGAGCAAAATGGTGGTAAAATTGCTTCCAAGCTGATGGACCCAATGGATATGGCCCCACTTAGCTATGGATAGGACTGTACCGCAATCTGTAGTGGTCCTAGCCTTACCTCCTTTCCTCCTGTTTTGTGTGCTGCTCTCTTCTGCAGAACAGGAGTGGAAAATTCCTTCCCTGTCCCGTAAAGGTACACACCAGTTTTTGTCAAAGGGGAGCTCAAGCCTGTGAATTACTACTCTCCCATTGCTCAGAAAAGCCTTGTTCTACAGATTCCCTGAAAACCACCCCAGGAAGCTTTGTAGTCCTCTTGGCAGCCACTTGCTACATACCAGCAAGATCCTGTTCATGTATAGTGGATGTAAGTAGCCCCTATCCTGGCTCTGTGTTCTGCTGTTATTCCTTGTTATTTTCCTCTCTCTCCTTGTTTTTCCTTTACTATCTTTTGGTTACTTAGAGAGGGGAGCCAGAAGAAATAGTCACTTTTACCAAACTGTTGTGGATGAGGAGACAAGATACTGCCAGCACAAAGATTTTTTGGCAATAGTTCCAGGAGGTGGCAAACTGTGTCCTGCTGGCTGTTATGGTTTTAAATTGTCTTCAGTTGGGTTTACCACCACCAGCAACCCACAGCAGCAGCTAGCAACAAGGCTCTACTACAGTACAAGGGAAGTGGTGTATGATGAGGATTGGATGTTATTTCTGACTGAGACTTCTGATGGCGTCTGACGTGGTGGTGTCTGAAACCAACCACCTTGGCAGCAAAGCACTGTGAGCAACGCAGTCCCACCAAGTGAGCACAGCAATCTCATGCCCCAGCTTTCCTGTCCATCATGGGAAACTGACTTCACACACAGCTGTGCTACAGGGATGTCTGGTTCATCAGCAGGCAGTGGTTTCTTGCAGATGCCTCTTGACTCCTGTGGTTGCAGTGGCTGCTGATGTCATTGAAGGAAGTAGGTGGGAGGATACTGAAGGGCAAGCTGGAGAAGCCACCCAGGAATGAAGGGCAGTAGAGAGTCCCTGTTCAGAGGCTGCAGGGGATTTGCCTGGTGTGGCGTCTCAGGCCAAAGCAAATGTTGGCAAAAACCTTCTGAGAATTCAGCCTCTCTGGCAATAGCTGATACAACCCACTGGTTCAATTCCAAATGTCATGCAACAGCCAGTGAGGCACCCATGGAGAGCTTACCATGACAATCTCAACCTTAAAAGAAATTTTTTTTTTTGTGGGGTAGAGAGATTAATGACTAAGAAAGACATAGAAAGAGAAGGCCAGGAGCAGTGATGAATTTTCATAGCAACAGGAGGTTAACAGCTCAGTTTTCTGGATGAGAAGTCCTTTCTGCCCTGGAAATTCCTGAGTGATTGGGCAAATAGGATGAATAATGGGGAAGTACTATTTACTGATGTTATTGGGAGTATCTAACAGTGAAACTAAAACTGAGAACAAGATATTTCCAAGACTTGGAGGTCCTGAGTGACCTGCTGATAAAATGCAGTATTCATTTCCGTGCTGCTAAGTGAAACACAGAAAACCAACTCTAGCAATAGATGTACAAATTTGTGTGGAGTGTTTATACTCAGAAGAGAGGTCTTTCTGGATAGTGTTTAAAAAGCAACTGACATTTATTAACTGTCAAAGGGAAACTGAATTCTAAGAATGAGTAAGAAAGGAAAGAAGAACTAATTGGAAAACATGGTTGACCTCTTCTCTGAGCTTGACACCTTGAGTACCACGAGTGTCTGTGATTATGTCATCTCCTGTTTTGTAAAACACAAAAAGGTAAAAAAGGCAATGAAATGTTTAGAAAAGTTATCTGTGCTGGGAAGATTCAGGTTGGCTCTGGCTAATCAATGGTCCAAAAAAAACTGGAAAAACACAAGATGGGATACTTTAAAACACAAGGACACAAATTTCTAAAATGTACTGTTGAGTCATGGAAACCAATGAACATGAGAGAAAAACTGGTTAAACAAACTGATGAAACCACTTGGAGTAAAGGGCTGCCAATAGCTGTTAAGTACAATGAGAAGGCAGTGCAGGGCACAATGGCTGGGAGTCACAAGCAGGGGCAGTATTTGCCCTGCACAATTCTAGGTCCAAATTTGCCATGGGCCGAATCCTGTCTGTGCTCTTTTCTTCTGTGTTGCAATTAAGTGTGGTCTTGACTAGGGGCCAAGCCATGGCACATTTAAAAGCATATCTGTTGCCCACTTCAGCGGGTATTGAATAAAGGAGATGTTTCTGTAGCACAGCAGAGAAAGAGTCAGCAGAGGGACTCAGAGAGAGAAGGCTCAGCAAATGCCATGGGCTCAACAAATGTCCTAGTGAAGTTATCTGAGTGGTTCTGGGCCTCTCAGCACCCTGTGACAGCCAGTGGATTTGCTTTTCTATCTTGGTTTTTACATGGAGAATAACTGATTAAAGAAAGGGTATTTTCTTCCAAATGCATTATTTGGTCCAATGAATGTAGTGCATGATGAGTGCCATTGATATGGACAGCTTTTCAATACATGCTTTAAAGTCAGAAAAGTGGCTAAAGTGACTTCTACTTACAGATAGATAAAATACATAAACATGCAATAAAATCTGAAGTTACTCTCAGATGAAAGATATTGTGGTTTCTCTACAGACTAAACAGATAAAGTTTCAAAATTAATATTGAGCTTCTCATGTAGTAGTTACAATTAAATCCTTGAAGAATCTCTTTTTTTCTGTTAACTGTTTAGGGCATGATAAAATCTTTGTAATATCTGTCAAGATCATGCAAAGTTTCATTAATGCATTAGCTATAATTTCTTCATACTGACATTCAACCAATGCTTTACAGGTCTGTCATTGATTTACTTGCCTGGAGTTCTTGAAGTAATGCTTCGTCATTTGGAAAATCAATAACTTATTTTGAGTGTTTTGGTATGAAAGCTAAACAGCAGCAAGGCAATATAAAATTACAAATCGAAACAGTATGATATTAATCTGATTCTGCGATAGCGTATTTTAGTTCTCTACTTTTCTACTGCTGCTGAACTATCATCTTTATATTAACAGATGTATTGTGCATTATTCCATCTAGAAGATGAAATGGTGCAACATATTTTTTTTGTAACACCATTTTCCTTCTTATTTCTGTGACTCTAACTCAGTGTTAAGCCAGTATTAAATGCAGGACTCTTTAAATTAGAAATCATTGAAAGATAAGTACGATTAATTAATATTTCAGTTGAATATAAAAAATAAAACCAAAATGGGAAAACATTTATTTGGAGTGCTTTTAAAGCATAATCTGCAGTGATTGAAATACATTTAGATACTACATCAAAGACGAAATCTGTCAATAATTATAAAATATAAGCAGAGGATATTTTGGAAACTTCAAAAGCTATGACTTTTCTCACCTCCTCGTGCACTACCATGGCATATACGTAAGTAAAGATATGCTTACAGGACATATTTCAGTTGCAAGTTTTATATTAACTACAGGGATCATGTGCTTAGCTAAGATGAACTCTGTCCGCCTCTGCAACTGACACCTTCATCTAGGGATAAAGGGGCAGATGCTCAGAGCATGGCCAGATATTTATTGGTATTGTTAATGTTAAGACTGACTCAGCTCAACATACATCACTGTGCAGACAGCACATGTTAAAGGAAAGATAGCTGTTATCATAGCACTTCCAGCCAGACATGATGTAAAAAGTAAAATACAGAAAAAAAAGGAGAAATTAGTTCAGTTGAGCAGCATAGCTCCTTGAGTTTCCCCATCTGCATTCTACAGCTCAACACTTCAGACATGAAGACATGAAGATGCCTATATCACTGTCTGAAGGCTTGTCCCTCCTTCCTTTTCTGCATATTATTCCCATCCTTCCCAGTTGTTGCCATGTCCTCCTATACAGTGAGCCTCAGGGTACCAGAGGGAGATGTCCAGCTCATGTGAATGCCACTGCTGCAGCATCACTCATTACACACAGGTCCTGCAGAGCTCCTGCTGCCTAGGCTGCCTCCATGAGACGCAGTCCTGGTGATGGGCATTCCTGCCTCCATAGGAAGGGTAGGCAGAGCATGGCTGAGGCATGATGCCCACTGCCAAATACATGGGCACAGCTGTACACACACTGTCCCTGGGAGAGTGCTACACTTCCCTAACACAGCACCACATAGTGGGAATATGTGCGTGTCCTTTGGAGCACACTTACCCTTTTTTTTCATCTTTTAGTGAAACCAAAAGGATGGGCTGAAAGAATGGAAAAACTCAACTCTCAGCAAAAGTGGCAAAAAAGTGTGAAGAGAAAATTAATGAACTGTAGGTCATCTGATTGAACTCCTTCTAAATTAGCCAAGGACTACAGTATGACTAAAAATCAAAATAAATTTGAGGGTTTTGAATAGAATTTACAGTAAAGAATGAAATTTTAGTCAATAGAAATGATAAGCAAGCAGAGGCTAAACCTGTGTTATCAAAGGAAGATGCAGATGGTTTGGGTTGGAAGGGACCTTAAATATCACTTAGTTCCACCTCCACTGCCCTAGGTAGGCACATCTTCCAGGAGACAGGTTACTCAAAGCTGCATCCAGCCTGGCATTGAACACTCCTGGAGATGGGGCATCCACAGGTTCTCTGGGCAACTTTTGCCAGTCCCTCACCTCCAAGTAAAGAATTTCTTCCTGATATGCACTGTAAATCTACAGTCTTTCAGTTTAAGGTCATTCTTCCTTGTTCCATCACTTCATGCCCTTGTAAAAAGTCCCTCTCCGGCTTTCTTGCTGATGTAATGTAATCACATAATGGAAGGCTGCAATTAGGTCACCCTGAAGTTGTCTCTTCTCCAGGCTGAACAATCCCAAGTCTTGCAGCCTGTCCTTGTAGGAGAGGGATTGATCAAGGCCTCAGATCATCTTCGTGGCCCTCCTCTGGATTCTCTCCAACAGGTCCACATCTGTCTTTTGTTGGGGACCCCAGAGCTGGATGCACGGTTCCAGGTGGGCTCTCACCAGAGCAGAGCAGAGGGGCAGAATGCCCTCCCTCACCCTGCTGCCCACGCTGCTTTGGATGCAGCCCAGGATACAATTGGCTTTCTGGGCTGCAAGCATGCAGAGGAATATTGAGCTTCTTTTTCACCTACACACTTAAGTCCTTCTTGGAATGATGCAACTGTTTTGGAGTCTTGAAGGCCTGGGACAGGCCAAAAAAAAATAAGCCAGAAAAAAAAGAGTTTACAACAGCTGGGTTCTTGGGACATCTTGCTGAAAATGGACCTATTTTAGGACACCAAAAAAGCACAAAGCAGGAAGGTTTTCCCCTGAGTTTGTACTGACACAATGCTTTTGTAATGCTGGAAGATTGTACTTCGTTTCACTGGGATGCTTGATGTGCTGTATTTAACTCTTGTAATAGTGGGGCATGATTTTCTTGCCCTGCTGAGACAAGTTGAAACTTATTGCTGTCTATAAGAGAGACAGTTTATAGCTTGGTCTTGTTTCTTTAAACTGCAGGCCACCGTGTTATACTCTGGTCTGCAAAGGGCTGTGGGTTCAAGTGGGTTTAATAGCAGCCTTGCTGTCTCCATTGAAAGGCATGCCATACCTCAGGTATGGTAGGTATGGTAGGCTATGATTATAAGATCTTTTGTGTCTGGGAGCCTGGAAAGGGACCACCTCACATGGCCAGGCCCTCACCTATGGATGTGAGAAAGGGGCAACGCAGGGGCTGGTTATGGGGTCATGGCCACTCTTGGTACAGACAGGGAAACAGCAGGAGATGGGGCTGGAGATATTCCCCTCCAATGAGTAGTGCCCCCAGGCCCCTGACAATGAATCATCTCTCCTGAACCTATGAGGGGTTGTGAGTTAGAATTCTAAGGTATGCCATGCTTTAAAATTGTGTGGCTGTGTCCATATCAAATTTATTCAGTTAATGAGTTACCTTCCCTTTCAATGTCTCCAAATTCCCTCAAAGCCTATTCTGGAAAATGCAATTCAAGTTGTGTTTGAGGCTCACTAGTGGTGTGCAGGGACTGTATGGCCAATTGGACGAGTCACTGCTGACAAGACACATCAGGAGCCAAGGAGGAGACTCATAGTGGGACATACGGAAGTAAGCTGTGGAAACCTCACACGTATTCCTTTAGCAGCGGAAATAAATAGATACCTAAACTAGACCTAGGTTATCCAGGTAGTAGAGCGATAGAAAGAAAGAGGTCTTTAAGTGTCTCTATGTCTGCAGAGCATTGTAGCATATCTGTCTGCAGGCAGCCTGCGTTAAGGCTACTTACACTACCCCTAAAACTTGCTTGGGAAGATCAGAAACTCCTAAGAAACATATGTTCCCTCATAAGCCAGTTTATCTATTCCACAGTGGCCATGTGACACAGCCACAGAGGGAAAGCACTTCAAACAGAAGACACTGTTTGTATTAGTAGCATACTAGGCTAAAATCTGTATCTAGTCTGAGTGTAAAGGCATTACATTCTAGGCGCTGGAATTCTAGCTGTCTCTGCCATGACAAATGTATATGCTGGAAAGAAAAGAGAAGTGGAGGTGGGTAGGAAAAGAATTAACATTTTAAAAGAGATAATAGACCTGATTTTGAAAGCCATTGAGAAATTCTGAGAAATTACCAGAGCTAAGAGAGGCTGAGAGTGCTCAGAAATGTTAAAAATCCGGCATATGCGTTGATTTACAATAATGACTCAACATTATTAGAAAAGTAGAAAACATGCATTGTTCAGAAAAGAACCCTAGACCAGTCACAGCAGCCCCTTAATGATCTTATGTCCTGCTCTCTTCGACATCTGTTTCCCTTTATACAGGAGATAAATTCCTCCCATACCACATAGCATTCCTTAAGAAGTATTATTACTTGTGAAACAAGAAGTTCCCCAGAAGCACTGCGTGCCACTGCTGCCAATCAGTCTTTAAGAGCTTTTTAGGAGCTAATGGATGGTGTGTTTGTTGCTGTTTCATGAAACATGATGGCTGAAGTGTCACAGTAAGGGTCTGTGTAAATAATGCCCAGATGGCAATATGGCCTGCAGGCGAGACTGAGGATTGTGTCGCTGAATGGAGTAGGAGGATTGCTGGTGGAAAAAGACCTGAAAATGAGTGAGCCTGTCAGATGCTTTCACACATACTCACATGATGCCGTCCATACCTGCACATAAAATAGTGGCAAGTTGTTTTAAAGTTCGGAATGTGTTTTTCACTGTTCCTCTTGAAAGTGTCTGTGTGGTGTGAGGCAGTGCTGTGTGGTAACACCCACTCACACTGTCACCCAGACACTGGCAGCCTTATTGCTCCTCTGGCATGGGACACTGCTCTGTCACTGGCTCTGCCAAGTAATGCATATTCTTGATGACATTCTTGGTGACACCCTACTACCTCTGTAGTACTTAATACTAGTACCATTCCAACTACTTTGTACTGTCTGTGGGATTCTCAGGGCTGTAACTCAGGCTCATGTCCTTATTGCATGCTATAACTTAAGTTACTTATTTTATTAACTTCTTTTACTCTAAGCTGTTATCTGCATGGCAGTGCACAAATAAGATGAAATATTGGCTTTTTTATGTCAACACAACACAAAGATCACCACTGATATTAAAGGTCCTCCTATTTCTTAAGGCTCCTCTTTAATCATATCTTCTCATTTATGTTGTGTCTTACACTCTACCCTTTCATATGCTTTACCTTTTTCAGAATGTCAGGTTCTCCAGCTACTGAATCTTTTTTTACTATTCAATTTCCCATACTAAGTTTTCTTATATTTCTACGTGTTTCTATAACTCTAATTTCTTCTCTTAGGCTTGAAAGCTCTGACACCAATCTTCTTTTGCCAGTATTCAAACTCTCCGTGCCTTCTGCCTGCTTTTTTCATATGTATTTTCTGCTGATTGCTACTCTTTTTAAAAAAAGTCTTCTAGGGACAGCAATATTTAAAACATCAGTGGTACCAGAAATTAGCTTCTTGTTGGTTTAGTGCTACAGCGCACATGCTCCCAGGTGTCTGCTGAAGCAAGAACAACTTCCTTTAGTGTGAGGGTGTCTATCAAACCTTGTTTCCGGAGTCTTTGGCAGAGCTGAAAGTAAATAGATGTGGAAATAGATGCAGTTCATGGGGCACCTGATATCTGAGGTGGTGGGTCTGTCGCCTGAGGAGAAACATTGCTGATAATAATTTTTTCCACCTCCAGAGAAGAGTAAGAATGTGTGTTTCCAGGGCATGTTATTTTCTGTGATGTTTTTGGAATAGTGTTATTTATGCCCCACCCATTGGCAAGCCTGGGAACAAAAGGCATAATCAAAGCCTTATTTAGCTTAAATACAGAGCTGTCTGGTTCTGGAACACAAATCCTTCATTTGCATCTGTGCTGATGGTCATGTAGCATGTATGGACACAAAATAGTTACCAGTGGCATCCTTCCAGTTGTTACTGGGTAACTGTGCATGCACTGGGGAGGGCAATGAAAAGAGGAGCTAAATACCCTCACTGCAGCAGGACCATCATTGCTGTAAGTTGCTGTAATATGTTGCAAGTGCAAAAGAGGCAAGTATATGTCTCAGCATCCGTGGCTTTGGGCTGCATGCAATTTCAAATCTGCCTTGTTTAAACACCTTCTCCACCCATGCTGCTGGGATAGGCACCATAGGAAGCGGCATGGCATAGGAAACAGAATGACCCCAAGGTAGAGGACTGCTTGCACATTTATACCTCAGCCCCAAGCAGCTGAAAGCCTCAGGAGCTCAAGTTAGGCAGGGAAGACCAGAAAGCAGAATCCATAGTTCAACATGAAATTAAATTCAAAATCTGTCATATTTCTCTGTATTTTCTTCAATGCTCTTTCTGTTTTCCTTGGAGTTGTGTAAAGGCCTGTAAATCTTCTGATGCTTTCACTTCATACAAAGAAGTCTTCTAAAGAAAATTGAGTAAGTTGTACATAGGAGAAAATTTTACATAATGAGATAAAGATGTAAGAAGCTGTTTACATCTCATTCTGAGCACTGTTTGATGTATTGATGTTTGTGGTATTTATTTTTTTTTAAAGTACAGATATACACTTATAAGAATCTCTTATTCTACTATTTAATTGACAAAAATCAGTTTCTGCATTAAATTACTACTACTATATCAATTATATGCGTATCTTTATATTTAAGTTGTTGCATTGCGTTATTTTAGTCTGTTAACTTCAATCATGTTCTGTATGGATTGTCCTTGTTGTTACCCCTATCCCAATAGTTTTGTCCTCCTTTGCCTCCTCCCCTTCTAGTGTCAATCCTGTTCCTCCTCCGCCCCTACCCCCTGAAATCCGCTGAGTCATTCTCCTGCCCCTGCCTCGGTCCCTGCCTGTCACTCCACAGCCCTTCCTACCCTCCTAGAACTTTCCACCTGAGGAGTCAGGTGATAGGCCAGATGCCGGAGCCCCTCCCCTAAAGTCTTCCCATTAGCTACTGCCCCTGTCTTGCTCCACAGTTACCACTCCCCCGACCCTTCTGATTGGTAGTCCAGAAAACCACTCCCCTTTCCCCTCCCCTGCTTATATACTGTTGTACTCTGCTACTCAGGGCTTTTGCTGCTTGTTCATCCTTGAGAGTTAGGGCCCCTCAAGAGACCTTAATAAACTTGGACTGAGAAGCGCAACAGAAGCCAATTCCTTTCTTCTGTCTTCGCTGCCAAGAGTTCCTCCACGAGGGCTATCCACCCTTAGCCGCTCTCCTAACCCCCTGGGAAATGGGAGAGTGTCCCCCGCTGCCCGCCATGTGGGAGCCAGCTGGACATCACTGAGAGGGCCAGTGAAGCAAGCGCGGCAATATTAAGTATTCATTTTCAATAGCTAATGAATAAGCTGTCATTACAAAAAAATAGAGGAGCTTGATGTTACAGTACTCCTGAGGTCAGCACAAATTTGTAGTCAAAGACCAGTGTGTCTAGTAGTGGATGTCGACACACAGAGTTGTCATTTGGGCTGTGCACAAAATGTTCTACTAAGTGCGTATCAGGAGATCTGTGACAAGATATTTTATCTAACAGCAGCATGGTTTTTGGTCTACACGAGCACAGACTCTCTGTACCAGACACAAAGAGAGAGATCAGTAAATGAATGACTATTCTGTTCTCATTTAAAGCGCCACACCACTATTAGTTCTGATGGAAACTATAGGCGCCCATGCTCGCTTACATTGCACCTAGGAGACAGTGGTTGTGTGGCTAATTCTTGTGTCTGTATCAATGGCCTTTTATTTGCAAATGCCGGTTTTTATCCACTTATTTTCTTATAGGTCATTGTCTCATGCTGCCTCCAGACAGAGCTATCTTTGTGCTGGAAGACAAAGAAGTCACACAGGATAGTGGCTGTGGAGCAAAATAATTTGCAGCATTTGTTTATTTTCAGACTTTGGAGATTTGTATAAGGAATTAATTCTGGGGGATTTGCACTTTAAATCAATGTACAATTGTCACTTAATTTCCATAGTCACTTTATGAAACAACATTAAGTGTTCTGATTCTCAATTTTTAATTTGATTATGGTCCAGAAACGATGCATTCCAGCTCTGAATTTTTGGTGAAAACTTCAGCCTGAAGACGGTGAAACAGATAGACATTTTCCTGTTGACTGGGGCCCACACTGTCTGGCTTCAGCACCTAACACTTTGAAATCTACTTATGCAGAAATTATATTTTGTTAGTGGTGTTACCTGGATGTCCTATGAATTAGGATTTTGAGGTGCAGCGAAAGATGAAGGAAAGACTGAAAGAAGTCTGACACTTTCGTGATACTTTTCCTTCAACACATACCAGATTTCAAGAACTCTGAGCAAGTAGAAATACCATTGAAAGGGTATTTTGTCTTAAAAAATCTCATCTATAATGTATGTATACAACAATTTATAGATGAGCTTTGGAAACAAAATTTGCATTATTTTGAGTACTGTTTGGTGATTTCAAAATCTGCTTTGTATTTATGTGTTTACAAGTGTTGATTTTGTAGCCTCAGTGAAAATATCCATGTTACTGAATTTCTGTGTGTACATCTCATACCTTTTGCATTCCTCTCTTGGTTTCCTTCCACTGTGTTTAGTCAGTGGGTTGCCTTTAGATGAATCTGAAAGCACCAGCTGTTGTGTCACTAGAAAGTAGTTCGTGTGTCCCCTTAGAGTAGTTTCATAAGGTCTCCATAAGCAGAAGTTTCCTATGTGAGCAATTTTTAATTCTTCTTTTAGGGCCGGATCTTAGGACTGGATTTTAGAACTGGATCTTTGTATAAATTCATTCATTTGAAATTATATATGTCAGGGTTTTTTCTGATTTTTTTTCCCTCAGCCGTTTAAGTAGAAGAAATGAAAAAATATGTTGCTTGTTTCGGAATTTGGTCTGATGGACCTTGTGTCTCTTGCTTTAGGAAGATTTTGAGCATATTTTTGCAGTTCTCAAGAGAGATGCATATAATAAGAATGTAGACTGTAATAACAGATACCAGAGGTGTATGAGCTGAGACAACTACCTACCACTATAAGTTGTGAAGACTTGATTTAATTCATGATTTAATTTTGGAGAATTTCTGTGATCTGTATTTGCTGTCTTGCACTAACTAATGGTCATGCTGACAGTGGCTGGTATTTTTCCAGGCTTGTTTGGTGAGTTTTCTATTGAACCTCAGTTATTGTCCTATCAGTTAAGGCTCTCTAATATATGGCCAGCTTAAAATAGTGTGGCTTAAAATAGTTTATTTGATATGAATTCTTCCTATTATGAGATTCGAGAATTGGGCATGATTCCCTAGCACAGAAGGAAAAGAAATGACACAGTGTGACACATAGTTGTTGTGGAATGTGATATGATTCCAGGTATAGCCACGTGGCCACTAGTTAGAGATAAGAGAGTTGAGAAGCTTTCCTTACAAATGCTATGCTCTGGGTCACATGAGGCTGCAAAGGTAAAGCATCTGCCTGTACTCTATGCAAGACTCTATTCCTTCTCTTTCTCTTCCCCAGGAGAGCTGGAGAAGTACCTCACTAATTTTATTTCATCAAATACTGTAGTCTCAGCAATATCATCTTCAAGTGTTCTCTTACAGCAGTGAAGACGTCCCCACTCAGCACATGAGGACCAGAGTATTTGTGTAGATTAGATCTGCTTCAGAGAGGGGGAAGGGATGTGCCAGCCCACTCAGCTGACTATTTTTAGTTGTCATGAATAATCACAGGATGCAAGGGGAAGCATATCTCAAGAGATCACCCACAAAAGGAGTCAATTAATAGCAGAAGTGCTATAAATATACAGAGGGTGGATGACTTGAGGGAGAGTGGCTACTTTAATGGATGAACTATGGAGAATTGCAGGAGGGGGATGTGCGTGTGACAAAGCAACGGGAGTTTTCATGAGCATATTGTCTCAGAGATAAGCTCAGAAGGACTTACTGGTAGAAAATGTCTCTTGAAGGGTGTTGTGGGTTTTGCTCTCTTTTCTATAGCATACATTCTTCTTGTGTTCTGCTTTTTCTTGAGTTTTGCTTACCTTTTCCACTATCTGTGGAGTATCTTCTTTATCACAGTCATTCATTAATGTTTTCTGTCTTACATTAAGAAAGCAGCACAAAGGCAAATGGATTCTTTAGGCTCCTTCAGTACTAGTGTGATATGAGTGGCCTGATAAAGGAGCTTGAAACCAAAGAGGAAGTTCTCCCAGGCTTTTCCCAGAGTCGTTGCACATTCTGAAGAAATACTTCTGTGTTTGATTGAAAAGAAATAGCATCTGTGGCAGAATGAAGCCAAAGACCTGTCACAGTGAGCAGGAACAGGTCGATTTCTGGGCGTCAAAGGCCATGTTACTGGTGATGTGCAAGACTTCTTTCAGCGTTGCCACAACAGACACCTTCACTGGAGCCCAGCTGCCTGTGAAGTAAAGCGCAGTCATTGTTTGGAAATGCACCTTCTCTGGTTAAAATTAGTTATGATCTGGTTCGGTGTGAGTAGTCAGCACCATAGTTCTGTGCAGCTTGGGGTATGTATTTCTCCTTTTCTGTATAAGAGTTCTTTCACTCCAGGACCCTGAGAGATTTTTACAGTGGGAATTACTGAGTAGTGCGTCCCAGTATATTGGTACAAAACATACGGGTACTCTTTGCTGGGAAACATTTCTTTATATACCAAAAAGATTATTAGCTCTTCCTATTTTCAAGTGTGTTTGATTGCTTTGAAAAATGCCCTAATGTAGCCTTATGTTATGGCTATGTTTATGTTATGTTTATGTCCTAGTGTTAGGACATCCTAAATGGTCTATGACACTAGGAATTTTGAAAGAGTGAGCTGCTTTTTTGGTTGCAAGTGGAAGACTTGTGCTCAGAAACTTCTATGGTATTGAAATTCTTTCATTCCTTCTAGGGCAGTGGACTTGTATTTTATTTCTGCAGCTTATGAGTCATTTTACTGAGCACTCAGGTGAGGGAAAGGAGCTAGTAATTCCCATTTAAGTAATGCAGAAATAAATGTGATTTTGGAAGATGGACAGGTGTCCCTGCTTGTCTCTGTGCTGTTCAGAAATATCTGCCTACTGAGTCTGCTGCTTGCCAGAGTTTGCAAAACATATTTTTATGCAGAACGTCTCAGACTGACCAGGCAACAAAGTCTAAATAAGCCTTGGCTATGAAGTTCGTTTAAATTGCTGCTTGTCTACTGTGAATCAGAGGTGGTTCCTGTTTAATTTTTAATCTGAGAACAAAATTAACTGATGTTTTACAAACTAATGCTTTATTCACTCAAAGTATTTTGTAAATTGTGTTGAATGGTGGAAAGGTGCCAAGGTGTATTTGTGACATATTTTCTCTTTGTGATTTCCTACATGAGCGTTAGGTTCCTATTGTGTCTAAAATAAAAGCATAGGCAGTTCCACTGAGCCTTTTCAGTTTTATTTAAAAAATTACCAATGTGTTAGTATGCAAGGTGGCTGAGGTGGTATGGCAGAAGTTTTCATTACAACGTGATGCAAAAAAATGATCTACCTCAGCTCTCATAGTGCAGCTTTTGAACAAACAACATCAAACTACCACAATCAAGGTTAAACATCTAATGCATCTTTGACAATTACAAGAAATGCTGTAAAAATAACTAGGATTAAGAGCAGCACAATTGGTGGCCTGGCGCAGTGCCCTTGCAGGGAACACAGCACAGTGCTGTGGGAGAGGAAAGATTTTTGCTTCTTGAGTTCATTGCATCCTCTTGGGATTGTGGAGGGGAAGTGCTAAAGGGTAACCCTGAGATTTTTGGGGTGGAATAACATACCGGCAATGTTGCTGGGGCACCTTTCTTGGCCACCTTGAGAGCATATAGTCAGGACTGTCTCTGAAGGGGCTGCCAGCCCAGCCCTCCATGCCTCATTGTGCTAGGAGAGCCAGAGGCATCTTCAGACACAGTCCAACAGGTATCAAATCTGACAGCATAACCCCATGTAAAGGGTGTGATAGGTAAGAAGCAATCAGCCAAGCAAATCTGTGTTAAGGCTCAGTTTTCAGGTTCCTGCTTTGTACTTATATCTCTTTAATTCTGCCTACAGTTGGCACAGAGGCAGCCTGTGAGAGAAGCCTGTGTGGACATGCAATATTACCATGTTGCTCATTGCTGGGATCCTTGGCACAGAAAAAGAATATATGCTCATTTTTCTTTATTGGAAACTGTTTAACCACCAATTTTAAACACCTTAAAGCATAAAAGGAGGTAAAAATCAGCAGTATGAGGGTGTGAGGAGAAAGTGCAACATATTTTGTCAGTTTATTTGACATGCAAGTTTTCAGGTTGTGAAATACCTTTGTTTTATTTTTGAGAGATAAATTTTGCTCTTGCAGTGGGTATGCAGAGTATGATTACTTTGGAGCCAGACTTTAAAAAGACAATCTGAGGTGCCAACTGATAATAAATTTCAGGCACAATGCAATCAAAACTAAGTCTCTTTATTCCTGGTAAGCTGCCTGAAATGAATATTTAAGGAATTTGATTTCAGCATGAACCACAGTTGTTACAGGCTCACCCAATGTCCTGTAGTCAACTCCTGACACAGACAGCTTGGAGTAGCTCTCAAAAGATCTTCAAGTGACAGGAGATAGTGGAAGGAGTATTGAGAAGGAGTACAAATTCCTAATGTTCCATAAATACTGTATGGAGTGTGCTTCATGGCTAGCAAGGAAATATTTAACAGGAAACTCCAATAGTTCTGTTCATGGAGTCATGGCAAGAAGAATTTCCTTTCATATTCTTGTAAGCTGGCCTGGCTCGCACATAAATGAAGCCCCCTTCATTTATGAAAGGAGGCTTGCTTTCTTCTGTTTTGGGATTTCCACTGGGAAAAATTGCAATTAATGTGATCTAAAGCAGCTACACGTGCAACTAAAGCCTTCCGGCCCTGGGAGTGCAGTGGAGCTGTGATGTCTGGGCACATCTCTAGGATATGTTTGAACTAGCATGAGCCCATGACATTCCAAAGCCGCTCCTATCTCACTGTCCTGTTTTGAGCTAGGATGGAGCTAATTTCTGCTCAGCAGCTGTTACACTGCTGTGTTTTGGATTCAGAACAGGAACAGTGTTGGTAACACTCTGATGTTTTGGGTTTTGCCAAGTTGTGTTTATCCTGAGTCAAGGACTTTTTCTTCTCTCATGCTCTGCCAGTGAGGTGGGATGCAAAAAGCCTTTGAGGGAGCACAGCTGGGACAGGTGACCTGAACTGACCAAAGGGATGTTCCACATCACAGAGCATCATGCCAATATATAAACTGGGGAGACTTACGGGGAAGGGGAGAGTCTGTCTTGAGTTCAGGGTTGGGGGGGATTGGCATTGGTCGGCTGGTGGTCAGCAATTGCATTTTGCACCACTTGTTTCCTTTTTATTGTCACTAATATCATCATTTACCACCGATATTTTATTTTACTTTATTTTTCATCATTAAACTGTTCTTATCTTAACCTATAAGTTTTACTTTGATTCTCCTTCCCTTCCACCACATCGGGGGTGAGTAGAGAGGGGGTTTGAGTGAGTGGCTGCGTGGTACTTTCTTTTCCATTTGGGATTAAACCACAACCATCCTTTTGGGTGTGCAATATTGAACACAAAGGGTTGAGGTAATAACAGATATGACCAGAGCATGTTAAAAGAAAATTGTTACAAACATTCATTGCATTGGTTTAGCAGTTGTTAGTTACAATGCAGACATATTTTCTCTCATATTTGTTTAGTCTCTCTTATACCGGTAATATCTTACTTGCAGTTTGTGTTCTCTGTGGTATTTCACAGGATGGGCTTTTTCTGTGACAATGTCTCTCCTCATGACACCAATCTGCTGTCTGTATTCAGTATTGCAGACAGCTCTATATTTTGGGAGTCATAGAATCAATACTGGGAGTGATTAATAATCACATCTTTGTTTTTTTCTTCTCAGAGGAACAAACCGATAGATACCTTCCTATCTTTTTTTCCTCTTCTTTTTTTTTTTCCTTGTTCTCCAGGCTGATTACAGTGGTTGAGAATTTTAAAGATTTTGAATATCCTTTGACTGCCCTTGAAACCAACCTGGTCCTTTTGTTAGGAGCCAGCATGTTATTGCATATGGTTCAGGTCTTGTTTAAAGTTACACAAGTGATTCAGAATATTAACCGAGATCTGCACAAAGGTTGGATAGTTTGAAGTGGCAAGGAGTGTGGGATTGTTTGAGCACATACTTGGGGCAGTGGACATTTCCAATGTGCTTGTACCTTACCCTTGAACAAATTCAGAATCCAGAAAAACTAGTAAAGTGTTTCTTTAAAAAGAGTGCTGGCACTCCAGAGAGGACCCAAATCACTGCAAAGTGTTGGGCCTGGCCAGGCTTATTGAACCATGTTCAACACTGCTCAGTGGCCTCAGGAGGGTCTCCAAATCTGACAATGAGATGACAGCAGGGCCTGCAGCTCTCCCACCACTGTGACAGACACTGCGGCTGCTCCAACGCCAGCCATGGGCACTGCCACCGAAACCACTGAAACAGAATCAATAGGTGCCACTGGCACGGGCCCTGCAGAGAAACAGGGAAGTACATGAAAGTCACCTGGTAGAAAAGCTTTAGCAAAAACAGTCAAGGAGGAGATGGAGAGCAAAGAGGAGGAAGAAGTAAAACCATCACAAGGTTGATTTTCAGGGCCATCATCAAGGCTATCACTGGAACAGGAAGAAGAGACAGAAGAGACAACCACATCTCAATCCCTATCTCTGAGTGAGCTACAGGAGCCAAGAAAAGATTGCAGCCGTCATCCATGTGAACATTTTACTGCCTGGCTACTCCAATGCTGGGACAACGGAGACAATAATGTTGAGTTAGAGGGTAAGGAAGCCAAGCAGCTGGGATCACTTGCTGAGGAACCAGGCACTGACAAAAAAATAGGGAAAAAAGACACAAGCCCTTAGTTGCTGAAGGAGACTTATCAAATGTGAGGAAAGGGTATTCCTGTATAGATTATGTTTCATGTAACTCAGGCAAATGGATTACAAAAAAGAAAGGTATTCAATAACTGAGGAAAATGAAATATGAGAAAGAAATGAAATTTTGTCCCAGAAAATTTTCAGCTCCCTGCAGATCCAGGTGACCTCTTCTATCAATGAACTTTGTGGAGGAAATTTGTATAGACAAACCCCCAGCAGTACATGCCAAACCCCTGGCAACAATTTTTTGGAAAGGTGATGCACCACCAACAGTCGGTGACGTGATTTGGCAACTCTGGGAATATGAAGAGAGTATTTCTTTCTCCATCATTGTGGCCGTGGGGAAACTGATAGATAAACTGACAGATAAACTGACTCATGAGTTGCAGCAATTCAGAGATAATATGTCCTGCTCCCCACCTGTACAGCCCCATATTTCAACAACTGACAGCAGATGTTCTTTTGTGCAAGAGAGAGGATATAAAAGGACACACCACAAGGTACTCTGTGTCTTTACCTTTGGGACCACAGAGAGGATATGAGGAAGTGGGATGGATGACCTACTTCGATCTAGGAGCACAGGTGCAGGAGTTGCAGGGAAAAACAGATGGGTTTTTATCTAGGAAAATTTCTGCTCTGGTCTCCAGTGCACAGTTTTCCAAGAAGAAGGAAAGCTTTTGAGACTTAGAAAGATTGAGGCATATCGCTCTTGCAGAGCAGAAACCAAACCAAACAATCAAACAAAACCCCCAAACACCATAATTAAATTGCTAGCACGGGACGTCTGTTATCCTCCTTCTTATTTTGTAGAAAGTACAAGGAGGTTTTATGAAAATATAATGAATAGGTAATAAAACAGCAATTCTCCTGTTGCATAACTATTCATGGTTACTTGACTTGGAGGTAGTATATCACTTAATAAGGTGGAGTTACCTAGCACATTCTAGCAGTATCTTGCGAAAGCAAAACCATAGAAGCTTTTTACCATATCTCATCTCGTTCCTACTTTTAGTTGTAGTATTTTGTCTAACTGATTTGGCCCAGCATCCAGCCACTTCTAATTTTCCCTGAGCAACCATGTGTTAGTCAAATGGGGAATAGCCCAGACAGATGCAAACTAATGATTAGATATTGATTGCTGATTTTGTGAAGAATCAAATCTTGTACTTCTGTCCATGATTTCACGGACATGCCAAATAGGTTATGCCAGAGTGTCTGACTAGAGAAGGCTCAAGGCTCATCTTTTGTCACATTGCTGTTTCTAAGAGCAAGACTGAAGTAAAACACTTTGGCTGCTTGCAATACAAGTTGTTTGGGCAAATTTTTGTCTCAAGACTCTTTGAGCTCATGCAATTTGCAACCATATGTCAAGGCTGTGAAGGGTCAGCTGGTATGAAAAGAAGTCCCAGCATTTTCCTCTTGTAGAGGAATAAATATAGACCTGTAAACTACATCTGCATCCTTCTGCAGACTCTTAGGAACTGCCAAGTACATAAATATAAATCCAGTACTTCTCTTCACGTAATTCTTAGCCCTATTGTGTCAGGAAAGACCCTAATAACTCATTGCTGAAATTGTGCCCTGCCACAGTAGGCACTTAGCTGAGTGTTTGTTCTGGGAGGGCAGCCTTTCGGAGGGACAAAGGCACACAGACACATGTATGCACACACTCCTGTCCCAAGACCTGGTCAACAAGCTTCCCTATAGGGCTTCTCTCTCTATCAATCATGGCAGGACAATCTCAGCTGAAGATGCATCTACCTTAGGTACCTCAATGAACTGTAAAACATTAGCTGAGTCATAATACCACTTCTTTTTTCCCTTGGTCTAAAAACTGCAAAATTATTTCTCTGAGGTCTTGAAAATCTTAACCTAAATTACACAAAATACAAACTCTAGTTGAGGTGCTGGACAATGGCTTCCTCTCCTGCTTCTCACTGAAGACCCCTTCATCTGGCAATAGAGCAGGAGATTTTTAGAAATAGGCTGGTTGCAAAGCAAATACAGGTTGCCAGGACACAGCTACCCTTCTGAGATTTGAAAATACATAGTTATATGTACCTCTGTCCGCTTGGCATATAGCCTCATTCAGTTTTCAAAGACAAAGTTAAAATTTTGTCAAGACGGAGAGAACATATGTATCTAATTTCAGGTAAAGTATATTATGGGAATGTTGCAGTTCAAATAATAATGCTTTGTATAGGCAGGAAGTTTTCAGCTTATATAAAGTTTAATAGAAATCCAAAAAACTTTAATCCTTTCTTGTATGTATACTTAATATTGCCCATAAAATAATGCTTAGTTACTGATTTTAATGGCTTTTCCTTNTGGAAGAGAGAAAAGGCAAGATTGCTCCAAAATATTCTGGAATAAATATAAGGCATAACTCTTAGTTGTTAGCAACTAATTTTTTTCTTGAGTGATTCAACATCCGCAAAACAACTGCAGCTACATAAACCACTGCTCTGAAACTGGTCCCTCTGGAGTGATCTTCCTTCATTGATGGAGTTCTTTTTTCTAGAGAGGAGAACAGAATAGATGCATGCCAGGATTATTTACAAGTAGTCTAATCTCCCTAACAGCTCTGGCAAACCATTCATCTGGTTCAGAATATGAAGGATACTCAATTATTCAATGAAAAGGTTAAGCTTGCGGTAATTATGCATAGTCAGTAATGAAATGTATTTCCCCTGGGTATTTTTTTAAAAGGATGCAGGCTGACAGATGTTTACCACATCCTTTCTGGCAATGTTTTCTGAGGTTTTAGTTTGTGACACTGTTTATGCTTATTTTCAAAATGCAGTTCATTGTCTTTAATGCTTTACTGAAGTTGTAACTGGGTGACAGTGAAGTAAATCAGCCACAAAAATCTGTGTGCATCCAAGCCAAGGCAATGCTACTCATACAATTTTTTTGTAAGTGTGAATATTCTGCTTCATAAGAAGGATCAGGGAACAGCCCACCTAACTGCTGGCTCCACACTTTCATCCTTCCTTACCTCTATTCATCTCTTTGCTTTCAATATAACACTTTTCTTGCTAAGTATTTTGTACATAGCCATAAATTATGATACATATGTAGGAGCTTGTAACTGTACTGCTGGTGGCATATTTAGCTGTGGTGCATGGATATGAGCTGGCTTTGGTCTTCAGTAATTGCTGAAGGTTTGTTATGTTAATAAAATCTTACTGACAAAGCAGTGGGACTCTAAAATGATAAATAGCTTTGCTAAAGACATCCTCTACCTTTAACTAAAGCTATTTCTATCATCGTGTTGCCTTGAGTATCAATACTTTGATGAATAAATACTAACTCATCATACTATGCCCGTATGAAGAGGCCACACAGAGGCCTCTGCAGGAGGCCTTTCTGCAGTTCACTGCAGGACTGAGCTTCATGCACACCACCCATGGCATTGAGGTCTCTGCTGGGGAGAAGCATAGTGTCCCAGTGCCCTCATTGCTGGTGGCAGGGGACACAAAGAAAACTAACTCAGAGTGTCAGAGCACTGCTGTGGGCTCTCTTGCCAAGAGCAAAAGTGATTTGCAAAGCTTGATCCTTTGGGCATCACTGTTCCAGTCGTTTGCATCCAGAGGCCACACCTGTGATCTTTTCTCCAGGCTGCAGGGCTGTATCAAGCAGCTCCCAGTTCATGTTTGGGTGGCTGAGGGCATTAACACTACAGTGGAAATCAACTGAGTAGAAAAATAAGGTGGCAAAGAGTTATTTTTAATGCAAATGTTTTCCAGAGACTGTGCCCAGAGACCTTCTTCGTGCTTCGTGCCCAAGGTTTTTTGAATAAACGTCATGGATAAAAGAAAGGTTTTTAGCCAGAAGCAAAAGGTTAAAATTAATACGTTTACTGAAGTATGGATCATTCACTGATAGGAAGGACAGATTTAAAGAAGAATCCAACACCAGTTTGCATAACAGTTAAATGTTCCCTGTATCTGATTAGTCTCTTTAAAGGCACAGAGAATAAGAGTGTGCAAAAAATAAGTTCTGAATTCAGGTGAGTGCTTCATAGGCAGGGAGTTGAAGTCTCCTGAAGCTGATAGGAGCTATAGATACATATAGTTATGCTTTTATTGCTTCTTACTGATTTTTAACACTTTTGTAACTGTTGTCTATATTTTGACTGTGTATTTTTCACTTCATCTATGGTAATGCTGTTTTCTGACTGATGGTGCTACCTGTCCGCTTTCCAGTGCTCCTATATTTTTTTTATTTGCCCCTAAAACCAATGACAGCATTCCTTCATTAGCTGCACAGAAGCTGTCAGTGGACACACACCTGTGCTGCAAGCATTTTAGGGTAACTACTGTTATCTGGAGTTATCATGACTACAACAGGACACTGGGCAGTGTGGCCAAAGCCTAAGGGCTCCACAATTCTGAAAATAAAATCCTGATCTCTCTGTCTGCTCTCCTGAGCTTTCATGGACTGAGAGCAAATCTGCAATATTGTGTCTGATTGCCAGTGCACGCAGGGCCAATCAGAGTCTGGAGTTAGTGGGAACGGATGTGAGACTTCTTAATGTTCACAGAAATCTATAAAGAAGAAAAGAAAAACATGTGTAATGAATTCAAGGTAATCCCTGGATTGTGGGTTTGGAAAGTTGGGTGGTTTAAGAGATTATTTAGAGTAACAAGTATTTAAGTAGCACCACTTGTGCTGCCTTAATATTTGCAAGTATTTGCTCTGGGGGCTGGTCACGAAGGTCCTTGGTGTCATCTGTTGCAGACTAACAAACCAAATTGTTTAAATACTCATTGAGCTCCCATACAAAAAGAAAAGAATTCAGTTAGACCATCACGTCAAACTGCTGATCGTTTTTCTTATTTCCTGTGGAATCTTTCAGTGGGAAAATGCCTTTCTCATGGTGTTTCAAGAATATTTGTTGTGGAGGGATGAACTTACTATTGGTTTTCTATTCTCCCATTGTGTCCTTATCATCACTTAATGTTTATGTTGCAGTAATGCCCATATCCTCCATGCAAACTGAGGATGGCACTGCCATAGGAAAAAACAAGGACCCAACCTTTGGCCTGAAAGATTGGTGAACCAGTTTTGTTTGCTTTTTTCCATCTTAGAAAAAAGGGTTTTTGGGAGCTCAGATGACAAATGCAGCAGCGCGGACTGTTTCTAGACAAAGGTGCATTGTGCCTCAGCCATGAGACAATCAAGGAAGGCCAGAATACAAGTGTAACTGGAACTTCCTAAAGATCTACTGCCAATATAGACACCCAGACATTGTAATAAGTATGTAATGAGCACATACCTAGAAGGAGAGATAAACCAAGAGGGGTATTTAAATGCATGTTATTGTTTAGGCGCTTTTCCATGAAAACTATGAAATATGAAATTGGACTCTATTTTACAGTAAGACTGAGGTCAAAGGAATTATGCTGTTGCAAAAGAGCAGGATGTGGTTCACAGGCAAAGGAGGAAATCTCTGGAAATGGAGTACTGTGGAAATGAGAAAGATGAGCTATGTGTCTGAAATTCACCATGATCTTAGTCTCTCTTTAATTGATGATATGCCATGCCATCTCAGTTCTGGAGAAGCATACAAATGGATGTTTTCACATAACCAGTGCTGCTGCATGAGAGGTTAAAACAGGCTTGCAGTTGCAGCAGTGGAAAGCACCATCATAATGCATCAAAGATGAGAGGAAGTGGTTTTCTGAGCGGACCCTGACCTAAACATGAAGTTCTTAGCTTCCTTTAGCTTGCAGCACATTGGAAAGGAGCAGGACTCCCTCTAATAGATATTGCAAGCTGGCAGTGGAAGACTTACTTAAATAGGCAAGGAAGAGATTTGAGTGTAAAAAAAAAGCTAATCCAAAGTTTATTGAAAGACTAGAGTGTTGCATCATTACCTATCAAAATGTATAAAAATAGAGAAAAACATACTAGAGAACAAAGCAGTGTTCAGCTGGAAACTATTTGCAGTTCATGCACACTAGCTGCACCTTCACAGATAGAAGAATCGTGTGTCGTGACTCAGATGCCAGATTTGAAAGTGTAAGGATCAAATTTGAGGTATCACTAATAAAAGATTAACTCAAACTGTCATCCAGAGGTTTAAGAAAATTAAGCTAAACTACTTGCTGCCTAGGTAATTAATTTTCCCCATTTACAAAGGCCCTACTCAGTTACTTTAGCAGTGTCTTTTTTTCCCAACTATTTAATTTCTTTCTGAAAACTCCCTATCTCTATTAAGTCCTCTGAAGACTTATAAATGTATTTTGTTTTTGTTTGTTTGGTTTTCTTTTTCTTTTCAGGCCTCAAGTCAAGGAGCTTTTCCCCAGGCAGGGAACCACTAATGCAGGGCACATATGCACATCCGCTGGTGGCCCAGGTTTCTAACCATGGCTGCTGTAAACTTCCCACTGCTCCTGATGTACCTCCATGCTTTTACTTTCTTAGAAGTGCATCCTGATCCAGCTCAGCAGCTTCTGAAAAATAAACAAGCTTTGGGTCTGGCTTTGGTTCCTTTCAGCTGTCTTTCTCTCTGCCAAATGTGGACAGAGGTCCTCTTCTACAGGGCAAGCTGGTGGGGAGAGGAGGAGGGCATGAGAGAATGAGCTCTTTTCTCTTTTAGCCCCACATAGGTCTTTTTTTGGCTACATATTTACAAAGATTTACAGGATCTGAAATATTTTAAAAGTTTGAAAATTTTTTGAACGTTTCCTCTTCTTCTGATTATGCAACATATGTATATCATGTTAGTTCAGAATGCAAAGTCATATGAGCCAGGATTTTCAGGCACAGATAAGGAGACTTCAGACAAAGCATCTGTGCACAGCCCGTAGTAGCAGAAACTTCCATCCAGTCGCTTTGGCTCAGATTAAATCTTTACAAAACAAACTTTGCAAACATGCATGCAACCGCAGCCTTACTACCAGTTTGGCTACAAATCTCTTCTATTCCCAGGAGCATTAGCAGAGGAAGTTTCCCTGGGACCAACTGATGAGGCAGCACTGCAAAGTAAGAGCAAGGAGAGCTGAGGTGGTAGGGGTGGAAACACAGGGATATGTCCCAACTTTTAAAAGAAAACAGAAAATGAGGACCTCCGGGATTGCTGCTTTTAACAGAGCCTGGGAGAGCTGGACTTTGTTTAAAAACATGTGAAATTTAAAAAGAGGGTTTCTTTGGTTGGAGTAGCTAAACCTGAAGCCCCATTATGCCAGACCACAAATGGCTGGGATGCCGGTTAGTTTATGGCTGCCCGAGGCAAATCAGTTGCTGTATCTAATTTCACTGTATCTATGCTGAGTGTAGTGGTGCCACAACAGTTCAAGGGCTATCCAACTTTTCCTTGTATTCAGATTTCATCAGTGGAGCAGCAATAGGGAATACAGTGACTATATAGATATTTACTTAAGTTTCTACTTTCTTAGCAATAGCTTAGCTATAGAACTGGCACACAAAAAAACGCCAGACCCAAGCAGTGGAGTCATGCGTTAAAAGTATGCGATTTATTTATGTCACTGAAACTATGGGATAGGGAGGTTAGAAAGTCCAGGCTGGTGTTCCTTAAAAAGTCAGGGACACAGGAACATCTAGCCCTATTTTAAGGTAAAGCCGTAAAGGCTGCCTGGAGGAGAAAGGTTCTTTTCAAGTTGTTGGCATGTTAGATGATGCTCTGCTGCAGGGAGGTCTTCACTATGAAGAACATAGTGACTTCTCCATGGATATTTACTCTGACTTCAAGTCAGTGAGGCTGTTACTGTTTTTGTCTCCATTAAATGTGAACTTGGGGGCATTTTAGTGTTACCAGCCTGTGCAATTGTACTGAAGTTTCCCCTGCTAATACTGCTTTGTTTTGGTAAAACTCTTAGCCCAATCAGTAACGTTATTATAGGGTTTTTACAGATCTAGTGTTTTTTTAGAAAGTCACAGTTTTAACCCATGTGGTTACTTAGAATTCAGTCAAAGTCCATGCAAAATGTTAAAAAATGGCAGGAAAATAAAAGCAGTACAACATCACAAATGCTTTTCAAATGCTTTTCAAACCCCACAGTTATTCTGGGCATGACTCATGACTTCTGTATGTCTGGTTAGCTGTAGCTCATCTTTATTTACTGCTTTCTCTAATCTGTATATCTACACTGGGATACATCTAGGCCATCTGGCTAACATAATGGTGGGAAGAGCACCCATGACTATATAATTTTGTGGGTCTGTGCTGTGCTCCTCAGTGTGCTCCCTAGACTCTATAAGCTCAGCATTTTGCATGGACATCCAAAGCACCTCACAAGGGCCAAAATAAAAATAAGGATTATGATATTTCCCACTAATGCATTGTCTTGCAGTGAGCATCTGGGATAGAATGGATTTGTGTGCACCTGGTTGCACTTGTGCAGCCCAGGAGCCATTTTTTCAAAATCTCCATGGCATCAGGGAGACACTCATTTCCTTGCCTCTCAGTATTCTCCCCTGCTCTGTGCTGACCCAGGCTCAGTATCTTCCCTGGGGCAAGAGCTCTGCCTCTCTGGTGGCTTTCTCCTCCCCACCACAGTAGTTCATGTGGCAGGTAAACTTGGCTGACATTTGGCTAGCCAACGTGTCTGTAAAAACGCAGTCACTCCTTCTGGGGCAGCTGCACCAGGAAGGCAGCTGAAGATGGGAATCAGGCACCAACTTCATCCTGCCTGCACATTGTTGTGGTGCTAGTCTGTTCTTGTCTTATGTAAACTGCGAAGTACTTCAGTTTTCCCTGAGTAAAACGTCACTACTTAAACATTAGCTGTAGTCTCCTGGAAGCTTGTTTCTGGAAAACAAAAGAAGTTCCTTTATAAGCACTAGCATCTGCTGATCCCAGGAGTCAGGATCGAATCCTAAGAACAAATACTGCCCACAGTCCCAAGAGCAGAGGGATAAGTGTCCCACAGCAGCTGGGTGTGAGGATCGCACCACGCTGTCCCACACTGTGCTGAGGATGGGGTTTTCCATTGAAATGCCTGATGTTCCAGGAGGAAGCGAGGCAAAAATAAAGCTGCATGCTCTGTGCCATGTTTCACGCAGCAGCCTGCCTTGGCTGCTGCTCATGCTGGCTGTGAACACATGTAGTAGTCGTGGCCTGGGGCTGTGTAACAATAATAAAAGCAGAAGTAGCTTCTGGATCTTTGGGTGACATCAGACTCATGTATAGGAGCCACAGCAGAGCAATATGTCTGATTTTCTGGGACTGGATAAGAAAATGGCTTAGGACTGCAAACTGTGTTTTTTCAGAGAGAGTCAAGCAACAATGTAGGTGTGTAAATGAAGTATTGAAAGGCTAGGTTCAACTCTAGCTAATTATTAAAGAAAACAGTTTCTCTTGATGATTGAGTACCTTAACAGATAGTCATGTGCTTTGGGGATACTTTGGTGTTGGTTCCTGAAATAAAAATATAATTTAACAAGATAGGCAATGGAAAGAAGCAGAGAGCTCTGAAGACCTCTAGTATGTATTGAAATCAAGAAGAAATATGAAGAGATGTTACCCTTTGGATCTAGGCTGAGTGAGGAGAGAGTAGGTTCTCTCATGCCTACAACAGCAGCCCCTGGGTGGGTTCAACAAAACAGTTGGCAGAGCCCCAGTGTCTTCAGCACCCAGTATTTTCTGCTCCAAGGAGGTTATTGTCTAACACAGGCATTAACAAAGTATGTTTCATTTACCTTCTACAAATCCCTCAGCATTCATTTTTCTGTCCTTCATAAAGAATTACTCTTTAATTTCTGACCATGAGTACAGATTATTACTTGTGGGTTTTTTTTTCTCTAATGTTCCTTATGATTCCTGCTGAAGGAAGTTTTTGTTTTGGAGGCACGTAATTGTGTATTGCAAAGCCCAGTTGTCCCAAGAAGACACACAGAAGATCAGCCACCTGGCATCAGTGGAAACATCAGGAATAAAAGTAAGATGCGTCTAGGGACTTGTGAGAGCTGGAGAGAGGCCAGTTGTGGACAGAGGGACTGTGTGAACTTGAACATCAACCCACGTTCTTATTTTATTTTTTTTCTTTCTTCAGTTGGTTTTGAGGAAATGTGGGCTGAGGCTTCAAAATACAGCAAAATATGCACTTTGTTCTGAAGTAGAAGGGTCTTGAGAATAATTGAGTAGGTTGAATATATTATGAAGTGCTAAGTTACTTTTTGTTTACTGTATTTCAGGGAGCTATAAGAAAGAACAAAATATGCCATTTCAAGCAAAACAAAAGTTGAATAAAAAGCTGTTCACAAATTCAGATGGTCTGGGCGGAAAGGATTGGACAAGGCATTTTGAAGAAGAGAGAAGGAGTGAAAAATTTACAAAGTTTCAAAGCCAGGAAAAATTTTTCAAGGCTTCTGGAAAAACACAAGTTTGGCACTAAATAACAAAGGGTTTTTTGGGTCCTATTTCCCTGAAGGAGGCAGAAAGCCATCCCCTGGAAAGCTGTTCCTGGATGTTGGGTCCCCTGTGTGTCCTGGAAAACAGGACTTTGTTTTTTCATATAAATAGAGGGATTTTTTAGTGCCCAAAAAATCCTGTGTCCTTTCACCAATTATTCTTTTTAATTCAAATAAGTGCCAAACCTCCAAATGCTGAGCAAGTCAGGAAAGTCAAGAAAAGTAACATTGATGTTTCACAGTTATCATATTGCAGGTAAGAGGGGAAAAGCCCCAAGAATTATTGAATGTATAACAGTAGGGGAAAAAAAGCATGTGTAGGTAAGTGATGCCTTGGACACCTCCTCTCCCTCTCTGCATATTTGGGTGCAGAGGCCCTGTGCCAGTGTGGGGTGCAAATCCTGCCTCCAACCATGGCCTGAGCCCAGGCTGCCAGTTTTGCTGTGGCAAGGCAAGTTTAACTAAGATAGACATGCTGTGCAATGAGGATATTTTGGCTGAGGGGTACTGACAGAGGAAGTAGACACTGGTTACACCAGTTTGCTACTTCTCCCTGTTCTCCTGGGAAATTTGAAAACCAAATTTCCTTGCTTACCTTACTGCTCAAATTGCACCATTTCCCAAGGCAGGGTTTATCCGTGCGTGCCTAGCTGGCTGCTGGCAATGGTTTGCCTCAATCATTGCTGACTTGGATAATTCCAGCCTTGGGTCAGGGAAATCAGTTCATAACTATGTTCAGACAGTAATGTTACATACCTTTTTCCAGACCTTACTGTGCTAGCCTCAACAGCCTAACACTTTAAGAAAGACCTTGGTTTTAATAATTCCATTTTAAAATCAGGTTCACTTTAGCATCTGGTACCATTTCTTGATGGCAGCTCTTCTCTCATTTAGGCAAGTGAAATTTTGTAGGTCTCTAGTTCCACGTAAAGAGGAATGCATTAACATGGCTCCTCTGGATAGATTTTTTTTCCTAAAAGTCTATTCTACTTCCTTGATATTCATGCACTTCCATGTTATTCTATTTCATTTGCTATTTCCTTTACTCACTTTAACTTTCTCTGTCGTGCAGTCTCATTTGGGAGGTTTTCTTGTGCAAGACTGGTGTGATGCAGGTAGAAAATTCTTGTGCAGGTTCCATTAATGTATATTTTAAAATGTTGTCCATCTGAGACATGAAATGCTGCATTTAGTTTTCATGACAGCTAAGAAGGGAAAAAACATCATGTGGCAGAACAATGGTAGATGCACTAACTCATGGCAGAGATAAGATAAAACGTTTGATATTGCTGATCCTTAGTGCTTGAGCCTATGTATTGGTCTCTATAAGAAGGATGAGGAAAGGTGGAATAAATACAGTCGCATGACTTTAAAACAATTGCAAACCATTTTCAGAAAGGCATAGCAAAAAATGTCAGCTTGTTGAACTCTGTACTACATTGTATTTTTTGTGAAAGCCATCAGAAAGAGGTGTTTTTGCAGCAGGATGATGATGATGGAAGGTACTGATATTTACTACTTAAACTGGTATTGGTTTAAAAGAAACCAAACAAAAGTGCATGATGCACTTTTTAAAGATGTTGAATGTTTTGTGCTACAAGATCTGTGAGAGGTTTTTGCCTGCTGGAAGCCTTTGTAAGAATTTCTCATTCTTGGATCTTTGACTGAGAGTTTAATGCAGAAAATTGCTTCCTCCTCCACACTAATAAAAACACAGTAAGGATTTTACAAAGGAAAATGAATGTTGTTAGCAACAGAGGGCTTGACTGTCCACTTCTCTTCACTTTATGCAATTGTCCAGACTGATGCAAAAATGATGTACCGTTGTTCTTACTGGTATTGATGTATGCAAGCTCAGCCCTGGTGAACTTAGCATGCAGTGATCCAGAATAATATGAGAGGAGTATGCAGGTATTTGCTGGTTTGTAAACAAGGCTGGTAGTTTAGTCTTCACATGGTGTCTAGACAGCAGCAATTAGTAGTAATTAGTAAGTACATCTGCTGTCTGCTTAGTCCATTGCAGCTCACGTGCTGTGGAAGTAAGGGATCAAAGAGTTTTACTTCAACATCAGTACCCCATAAAATAGAGTCTTGCATTAGATTCCCATATGTTGAGCACCTGCTTTGCTCTGATGATCTGGTTTAGAGTTTTTGGAGTGTTTATTTCCCTGCTCTGGAGCCAGCCTGACAGATAAAAATGATGGACTAAAAAAGGTCTTGAAGTGGATTCCTGTCATATAAATAAGATGCTGCTTCTAGGTAAAACTAAATTCGGTAGGTCAGAGCTTCACAAAACATACTCCAAGGTATAAATTTGTGCCTCTGCTAGGTACTTGAATCTGGCTTTTACTGGGCTTGACTTATTAGAAGGCAGCTTTTGTCATGCCTTCTTGCCACCATGTAGGTGCTAACTGTGCCCCTACCTTGTCTCAAGGCAGAAGGGAGGTGGCAATATTGCAATATGCTCTGTGTCAGAAACAGAGCAGTTAAACACTGGACTCTCTGCTATAGCTATTTGTAGGTTCCCTGACACCTGAGAGCAGCCCTATGTGTGCCTCTCCAAGTGAAAAACCACTGCTAAACAGTTAAGGAAAATGCTGTTGTCTACTGTTCATGTGAAGAGAGAAGATTGTAAACAGAAATTATTGTTGGTTGGGTTGGTTGGTTTTTTCTACTATTTGCTTTCAGATGTCTATGTAACACCCACACGGGCACTGCTGATAGTGGCTCACATACTTCTGATAGCATCTACTTGTAATATGGTTACTGCCAACTACACCAAGTAGTTGCAAGATTAAATCAGCCATAGTCACAAGGCCTGTCAGCTGTGCCACATATGATGAGCAACATCACAATGGTGGAAGAGGGGTGGCCAAGAGCCTTAGCAACCTCCTGTTTTTTTTCTTTGACACACCTGTCTCTTCATTTCTCTCCCATAAGACAAGAGCTTGTGCTTCAGGGGACTGCTAGAATACCTGCCTATTGTCAGCCCTAGCAAGTAATGTTTCTTTTGTGCAAAAGAGGCAGAAGACCTGAGAGAGTTTTAAAACCAAATAATTTTATAGTCAGTAATTGTATTCATTCACAAAAAGCCAGGACCTCTCTATTCAGGGAAAGCACCCTGTCTGCTAGGCTACAGAATGTTGTTTCTCATACTTTCCTAATAAATCCTATATGAGGAAGAGCAGAGTATGGTTGTCCCAGGATTTCCCCGAGATTGATGCCTTCGATATAGGCATGTAGGATGAGGAGCTGTAGCTACAATATCACAGACTTTGTCTCTCTGTGTTCGTGCCACATTGCAGCTCTTTGATGATGAGCATTTAGTGGAATTTTAGGAAAACTTCTGCTAGCTCTGGCTTCTCTCTGACAAATTACTGTGGCCTAAGAAATTTTAGCAGGATTTAGGAAAATGATTGCTCTTGAACCATGGACTGAGTATCTCCTTGCAGGAAACTTCATCCTATTAACATGTTGCTCTGGAAAACCCAGAAAGCCATAGCGCTAAGTATAAGACCACTTCTTGAAAGCAGACAGAGGAACAAGAAAAATAAAACTGGGTAAGACTTTGCCAAAAAATAAAGGTCTGGTTTATTGCTGATGTTTGGGCCAGTTGGTCTAATTGGCCTCAGGGAGTATGTTTCTGAAACAGTTGCAGTCCATAATGTAAATAAATATTTTAACATCACAGTTAAAGGACCTCTATTGCATTAAATCTGCAACTAGTATCAGATCCAAATTGTTATACACCTTTGGGGATTCCCAAAGTGTCCAGAATGGATTTTCTCTTCTTCAGATAAACATCAAGCCAAATCTGTGACTGTTCTGTTGCTCTTATAAGAGAGCTAACCCACAATAGATTGATGAATCCCATTANGGTTTTTGTATTGCATACAAGTTGCAGTTTCCTGGCTGATTTTAAGGCTGGGCTAATTCAGGTTGTAGAGCAGTAATGCAGTCTCAAACTGAGACATGGGACATGTGAAGCTGTCAAAGTCTCCCAGTCTGACAGAGATTAAAACCCACTCACTCTGATCTTTGTTGCAACATGAATATCTAAAGACATTTTTGCATCCTAGAATATTACCAGAAAGAGAGAACCTCTGAAGGATAAATGAATAGATTTCCTCAGTCAAGGAGACAGAGACAATCTTCACAAACATGTTCTCTGATCTTTATATTTTTCCTCTGGTTTATATGCATGGGGATCTGAAGCAGAAAAAGTACTCTGTGATGAAGCTGAGTTTAATTTCATTTATTTGATGAATGTGAGAAAAGCTCATATTTTTAACACTGAAAAAACTATATGAAATGAATTTCCAATATAAAATGGGAATTTTACCCATTTAAAAGTCAATTTTATCCAAGACTTGAAAGTTCAGATGCAAAAAACCTTTAGAATCGTCAATGCCATTTAAAGAAGCAGACACTACAGATAGGTACTTGATCTAAACTAATTATTGTAATCTTTTTTACCAGCTAATGCTCAGAAAATTTCTGTAAAACCCCTAAGTAAATTCTGTGCAAAATTACTTGGTAGAGTGGTAAACATAAACAGACTTTTCAAAATTAAAAGGAAAAGGGCATTCTTTAATATTTTGTCCAGTAATGGAGTAGCACTGGAGACACAAGCATCCACAGGCTGGAAAATACATAGAGTGGGAGCATTATTTTGAGATGTGTGAAATGTTCTGTATAATTTGTTTAATATTCATCACTGTCTTTGTGGCTAATGAGGGATGATGACTGCCAATATCTCATTAAATTTAACCTTACTAGAGAATTTTGCTTCAAACACAATTTTGGCAGATTCCTCTTTTTCTTACCATCTTATACGCTTTTTTTTCAAAGACTTTATTTACCTACTCGAAGGCCTCTCTCTCCTTCTGTGGGACTGGCATACTTGTAACTGGCACCTCTGCTGACACAATGAAAACATTTCTATCATTCTTCCTTAATACATGAAGAAAGTTAACTCCACATCTTACTCTACTCTTACTCTGAATAGTGGGGATGCAGTTCTTTGCTTTTCCTGTCTGGTCAATTTGGAGACAGCTGGAGCTGTGGACCCAATGCTTTGATGCAAATCTTCAGTGGGTGAAAATACAGTGCCTTTGTCTCAGTCAATAAATGCATAATGATTTTAGCTGTTAACAAGACAAGCTTTGGTCTGGTCTCCTGCAGAGAGGTATTCTTGTGGCTCCTTTATGGGTAGATGTGGATGATATTCTTCATTCTGTATACTTGTGTTCTGCTGTTTCCTTCCAAGAAGCACTGACTCCACATCCTTATCACCTGGTGTACTTCAGTCCAATACTCTTCTCTCCCATCACTTCCAGCATCTCTCTATTTTCTATCCCCTGTTTTAAAATCTTGACATGATGCAAAAGAAGTGGTCCAAATGGCTGCTTTGTGGCTTCCATCTTTGTGAAGACTATCCAAGGGCTGAGGCTTGCAGCTCATCAGATGCAGGTGTAGCTGGAGGAGGTACTCCTTTCCTTCAGAGGCCATTCCATGGCCAGAGCCACCCCATGTCCTGGGTGGCTGTAACTGGTCACAGCTGCTTTTGCAAGGATTTTTTGTCTTCTTACAGGTGATAAAAAAAATCTCTGGCTGTTAATGAGAAAACTTAGGTTTCCTCTGTGCTCCTTTCATCATTTAGCTTTATGAGGCTATTCTTTGTTGGACTCAGGGGGTTCTGAATCTTATCATTCCATAACAGAGCAGTGCTGTTTTTACAGCATGGATAAATTAGCACTTGGATGTGCAGACACTGAAGTTTGTAGTCTCTATAAATTTTGTTTCCCATGTTGCTGCAAGGCCGAAAAGGGAAATGTGTAGCAACATTAATTTCTTGATAAGGCCCCACTTATTGGCTGTGAAATATTCATGTAGAGAAGGTTGGTATTTGATTTATACCATCCAACATTACTGTTCATGTTGCTCAAGAAGAAGCAAGGACAGTGGTTTTCTGTTCTATTTTTAGAAAGCTGGGACAAAAATCCCTATGTGCATAGATATTCCAAGGCCAGCCGTTCCCTCAAATTTGATGTACATAGCAGAAAATCAGCCCCATAGGATCTGGGGGTAGTTTAAAGGGGTGGTGATCTGATGCCAGTTCACAGTTCATATTTAGCAGTCCCAGGAAATTTTGGAAGAGATTCCTAGAAATCTCGAATTGCTACTGTTCAGATTGCTTAGGAAGATCAAGGATGATCACCTGCTGTAAGGAGGCTGTAAACTGTTACAACTACACTGTCCTTTTTGTCTGGTCTCTGTGCAGCTGTTTTTTAAAATGTAGATGCTGCAAAAGTCTGGGATCCAGTTTTCATGGGTTCAGAATTGATTACTTCATTTACAAAAGAAAGTTAATAGAACAAAAAATTAATATCCCTCTTAAGGCAAGGGGGAATCCCCAAATATTCCTATCCATCCATGGAAACATTCTGTTTTATGACTTTTTGCTTTCTCAGTTCCTTACCCATCCCAGCACCTCCTCCAGCTCAAAGTGATACACCAGAAATAGGACAAGAGAATAGTATACTGCTGTTTCTGCATGCTCTTATATCAAGTGTCTCATAAAATTATTTCTCCTTTGTGACCTGTGTATTAGGGAGATCACGGCCCCCTGCTCTGCCTTTTCCTCTGGTCCACTACGATGTACGTGAGAAACAGTGCCTCTTGACTGGAACCCCATCCACTTAATCTTTTCATTGCGTACTATTGAGCTGAAATTAAAAATCTAATTATTTTCATCTTGTTCTGTTGTATTTTTTTCCCCCTAGGCTTTAGATGCTTGCTACTACTTTTTCAGGTTTTTGCCCTTATTTTGACAAATTTTCAGAGACTAGCAATTCCCATTTCCATGTGAGGTCTATAGTTTCTATAGACTAGCTTTAACAAAAATATCCCAGTTAAAAATGGTGTTGAGGATTTTATTTAGTGGTTAAAGAATGGAATACAGTTTCCCAGATTTTCAGTTCAGTTGTCTTTCTTAAATGAAAGAAATTCACCTTGGTTCAATTTGATGTTATGCAATTGGTGTTATTTAATTTGCTCCAGAACGGCTTTGTTTCTGTATTGCACACATTTTTACTGCCACTTCTCCTGTTGCAAAAAGCCTGCTCCAAAAGCACCACAGTTATGTTTATCTAACTTACATAACTGTCTGGATATCAGACTCAGTAGAAGCATCACATATTGAAAGACTAACGTTTTAATGAAGTTACTCAAGTAACTTAATTAAAAAACTTACTGTAATAAGGATGAGACTATGGAAGCAGAAACCTAATGAAATATTTTGTCAGTAAGACCTAAGCTTTTCCTGTTGCATGGAAATGCTATGAAAATCCTGATAATGAATGCCTCTTTGCAAAAAAACCCCCATATGTGAACACAACAGTAATTAGGACATCTGAGAAATGTTGCAGAAAAGTGATTAAAAATCCAAGGTCAACACAAAGGAAAACAAATGAAAAGTTTAACCCAGGACTTCAGTGATGAGTAGGAGTGCATCCATCTTAGTACAAAGTGCTGCTCCTGTTTCATTTGTGGCCTTCTTGTTGTCATGACTGCATTAGCTGCCTCTTTATTGAAGAGTTTATATTCCAAATACAAACACTGCAGTTCTCATCTAGCATTCATTTCTGTGAGTCAGGACCAAAGCTTTATGCTTCTTTATAACCCCTTCTGTGAGTTCTGACTCAAGCCCAATGTGCTTAATACATCTATATCTCTTCCTAATGTATACCTCTATGAGCACCGATAGGTATCTTATGCTCACTAAGAGTTTCCCTGAAAGCATATCTTCCTCTGTGAGTTTGAAATTACTAAGAGCAGAATGACTTTGCATCTGAGAAATTAAAATATATCCTTAATGCATCTGAGCAGGATCCTGGATAGGTAAAATGTGCTGTATGTGATGGATGGATTTTTACTCTACCTTCTCTGTCTATTTTGTGGGCACCTTATCCAACAGGGATGCTGCTGAGCAAACTGGCTTTCATCCACCAAACCACTTAAGCTCATGCTCATCTTGGGACGTGTGAATCTTTCCACTGAGATTTCTGAATAACAAGGGAGCATTGCTCATTGGAACCACCAGTCCTGAAACCCTCAAGAGAAGAACACAGGACCAGTTCTGGAAAAACAATTAAAAGTAATATTCCATCTTGTTACTTCAATGTTCAGTACTGAAGAACTTATCTCACTAGCTCCTGCTGAAGCCAGCAGGATTTTAGGGAGATGTTCCAGGGCAGCCTAGCATCCCAAAGAGTTAGGAATGGGGAGGAATTAAATGTTCATTACTGAGTGGAAGCTGTTGGTGTCAGTGTAAATGGTCCCAAATACACCCTACACTCAAAACCACTGTTTCCAGAAAGGACAATCACTGCTCCTTGAGCCAGCTGCACTGGGCTCTGCCTTGGAAAAAAAGCCCCATCGACAAGCATCACTGTCTGTAGTCTACCTCCTTCCAAAACACTCATTCAAGCAAAACTGCCATGGGTCTGAGGGCAGCTTTCTCCACATGGAGTGGGAAGCTCAGGAGCAAGTTCTTGGTAGGTATAGCAAGGACTCTGCCATAAGGAGGGAAAGGATACTGTCATACTCCTCATGTTTCTGCTCAGTCCCATTCCCTCCATGCTTAGTTAACAAATATGCATATTTTTTAATGCTGAATTAATGATGTCGTGGCTTTGCCTGAGCAGTATCAAAAAGCTGCCATCTCCAATGCCCCTGTAACCACTCATGGCTCTGTTTGTTCCTAGAGCACCTGTGCTGACAAGGACCATTTATCAAAATTGGTTTGGGAAGCAGCTGCACCTAAGCATTTCCATGTAAGCAACAGTCTCCGGAGATTGGGCAGCAAATGAGGCAGAAGGAAGAGTGGAAACCCAGGAAGATGATCGGAGCCCACCTTGCAATGATTTAGTCTTCAAGTGCTTGGCCATATTCTGGAAGACCGTAGAACAAAAGCAATTCTGTTTTTACCTGGAGCTCTGAAAAAGTGAAAGAAATAAAGGTGTGTCTTAGAAAACAGCTTTTAAAATGCTGAGGAAAACTGCTTTAAGTAAAAAGCTTGTACCTCTGGGGACTCTATCTGCAGGTGGATCGTAGTATTCTGTAACATTCCAGCAAGTTCAGACAATGAGAATTTGTCATATTAACTAGTAACACTGTCTTATGAACAGGAATTTTACTCAGCTGAAAACTATTGTTTTAAAGGGGGTATTTTTTCTTTTACCGATCTGTGAGGAAAATATATTTTATGTCAATATAATCTAAAACTTGTTGATGCTAACCATCAGAAAGATTACTTCTGGTCCAGGCTCTCAAGGTCCTCCTGAGATTATTACTTGCAGTTTTTGTTCCATGATGATCTCAATCAACTTTATTGATGTTTCTCCTGGATCCATGGGATAATTTTCTACTCCAGTCTGACCAGATCTTACTACAGGTAACCTTTTTGTGATTTTGAGACTTAGTATTCTGTTGTCTTTTCCATTAAATTCATCTTACTAACTATGACAGCAGAAAAAGTAGGATCTCAGTTGATGAGCTTAGTTGTTGTCACAGCACAGAAGTAGGATGAATCATACCAAGTAATGCTTCTCTAATAATCTCTGAAAAATACTCAGTGCTGGGTTGTTTTTGTTTTTGTTTAAGGGGTGTAAGGTAGATGGGAACACCCCCATCCTGTGCTGGCCTGTGTGGCAGGGTCAAGAACAAGGACGGGAGAGGTCCTGACATCTCTTTTGCTATGGTGCTGGGAATGAATTTGTTCTCAGGGTTGCAGCTTGACAGGAAGAGACAGGGAAAATCTGGTATCCTGACAAAACTTCAGGAAAAAAATAACATCCTTATTTTTTGTCACAGTGCCAAGATGGCCCCTGTGCTCTGGGAATATCAAGCCAAGCTGGACATCTGGTGTGGGGATTCATCTGATGGAATGAGGATGACTACATTAGAGTTAGTCACCCCAGGCTTGCTGCAGAGTCCACAGGGAGAAATGGGTACTTCCAAGGGTGTGATTTGCCTTATTCTAAAGAAGTTATCCAAACCCATATTACATGAATTATGCTCCAGATATCCCCAGGTTTCTCTGCTGAACCAGTTAGCTCATTCCATTTTCCTGACACCAAAAAGAAATGTAACATCTATTATAAATCTCGACTGTAAATATTCAAACTTATTCTTGCCTTCCCCTATGGTCATAAAAGGACAGTAGGTCACCAGATTCTCAACAACAAAGCTTTACGTACCAGAAAGTGTTATTATGTCCCTGTGTCTTCTACATGAAATAAATGTTTTTTTCTTCTCAACATTTTCTTGCAGGATATCTTTCTTCATTTCTTATTACTTCCACTGTTTTGACTGGACTTTCTCCACCTTGCCTTCAACATTTAATATGTTCTATAATGATTCAATAACTCAAGCTAAATAATACCTCCTGTTGTTCGCACTATAGCCTCTAATTCAGTTATCTCCTTTTATTCTCATAGTATAAACATTGTATCTTTATCTATATTGAGTCTCATAATAGATTTGAGATATACATGTCTCTGGTCTTTCCTCCTGAATCCATGTTTGTACCTAACTTTGAACATGAAAACATACTGAAAAACTCAGTTATTCCTTCCAGTGCTTGGCAGAGTTGCAGTGCTGGCACTGCCAGCCCAGCAAAGAGGAGCAAAAATAAGATTAGCAGCCGTGACTTTGACTCCAAATGCCTTCCAGGGAACTGCCTGCATTTGGGTTTGAATTTTCATCTCAGCAGTAGACAGATTTACATTTCAACCATTAGATTTCTGTGAGAAACTTCTGCTCCCTGCGCATCTGTGATTTTTCTAGTTCTTAGTTAATGAATACACATAGATTTAATACTAGTGGTAATGAAGACACAGGGATAGGATAATGAGAAGCAGGAAGCAGTTTCACGCAGTTTCCGTGACTGAAAAATGTATGTGGGTGTTCATAGTACTCAGATGGAGCAGAAAACTATGGAGCTCAGTAAAAATAGATGCTGTTGGATTATCCCTCCTAAAAAAACCCTTCTGAGAACAAATACTAGCTAGAAAATCCCTGAAAAAAATCCAGCCATAGATTTTTTCAAAACAACTTTTTAAAAATGTTATTTTGGTCTTCTGTTCTGCATAGCCATGCTGTTGATTTTAATGGACCAAGGCTCTGAATATGCTTTAGATATGCAGACAGACAGAAGGGCAACCCATGTGCTGCACATCACTTTCCCACCTTTCTGTGTGTGGCTGCAAAGGGGAGAAAGACATTTATTAGCGTCTGTAAAACTTTCCTGAATTCTGAGTAGTTCTTCACTTTATTTTAAAATGAGACCCTATTTTTTTTAATTGAGCATGGGTAATTTTTGGTGGTCTAATTTTAGTGTTTTTTCTTAAGTGCTGTTCACCAATCCAAATCCAGTCTTGTTTTTAGCTGTCACTATGCTGAATAAGCTCACTCTGTGGACTAGTGCAGCATATGGCACCAAAATTCAATGCAAGAAAAAAGTTAGCTTTTAATTTTTGTGTCTGTGGTCCTTAAAGAATATGCGTGCTATGAGAAACATTAAACAGAAGGAACTTGTATGGGCAAGGCTGAAACATCAAAAGCGGCAGTCAGATGGTGCCCAGACCTTTCTGGGCTTGTCTCAGCTCCTGCTATTTAATGTAAATGAGGTAATTTCACATATGCAGATAGTAGTGGGATCCTACCTCACATCTTAGTCTTCCTTCAGGGAGTCAAAAGCAGCCAAATATTTTGAGGAACCGAGTTCCCTGAAGGCTACCACTAACTGTCATGGTGCAGCACTTACCGAGTAGTCACTCACGTGTGCAGGCCTGGGCTAAATAATCGTTTCTGTCTTTGTAAGGAATAGAGCACAGCCAGCAAAAGGGAATGAGGAGAAGTGTGATACTTGAGAAACAAGCTCTCTCCTGCTCACTGGGGAAAGAGAAAGGACATCTAGAAAGAGAGGACTCCAAACCAAAAAATAAGTGAAATTGAACCAAGTTAAACTGAAATGCCTGCAGCAACAAAGCCGTATTCCATTTTCCACTCCCCAGGAACAGCAGCAAATAAACAAATTTAGCTGGAAGCAGAGACACACAGATCAGATGCTTTGCTCTAGATTTCTCCTTGCAAGTGTGGTGCTCAAAGGACAGTGCCCAGTCTTTAAATCTATGTTCTCACTGATCCTTTTTACATCACTTTTTCCATTCAGTCTGTTTCTTATTCATTGCTCTCAAGACCCAGGCCATGTCTTTTCTTCCCAAGTAAGTGATTAATATTCTCTTTTCTTTCCTAAGTTCTTGCTTTACTTCTTCCTGGTGTTGACAACTTGTACTGTGATCTCTTCACACAGCTGACACTTAATAGGGAGTCAGGTTTCCCAATGATGCTCAAGCAGACATTTCCAGGGTGTCAGATGGAACCAATATAGTTAAAGAATAACAGAAAAGTTTGAGGATTATTTATATTTTTATGGCCTTTAGCCATGTCTCCATATGTTTCAACATCTGTTGTTTAGCAGACATTAAATGCTGCTTGAGCAGTGAGATAAGTTCATGGGTTATATTTGTACTTTTACCAAAGGGCGATGTGCTTTTATATGTATTTTAGAATTCATGGGTGCACTTAGTCAATAACAAATCATGTTGGACCATCTGCTGTTTAAAAGCTCTACAGCTTCTTACAGTGAGGTTTTTATCAGTCTTATCATGTCATTTAGAAAAAAAAAATTCATCTGCCTAAAGAGACAGCTTTTTCAATCAAGATTCCTAAAGCTTTCCTTAAGTGCTGGTTTAAAGCAAGGGACATATGGTTACCATCATAACGGCAATCAATGATTGCTGACTGGCAGGCCAGTGGTAAGATGAGCTACTAAAACTTACTAGAAGAGCCCAGCTTCCTTAGGCTTTTTTTCCACCTGGTAAAGGTGAAACTATTCAATCATTTCCAAGCTATTGAATTTGTATCTCTAACACAAATGTGTCTCAAATGAATTACAAGATCTCAGATCCAGGCACCTATTGTGAAGTACACTATGTAAGCATAATTTCAGAACAAAAATTTACAAGGATTTATAGATACACAACATCATGTTGATGAATGCTCAAATGAGCACTTAATTTAACCAACCTTTGTAACAGCTGCTCTTGATAGCTGGTAGTCATCCTTAAATAGTAGAATTTACTATGATGACTGTCACAAAATCTTCAGAAAAACATTCATCTCCATGAGGTTTGCAAAAATTACACAACAGAATTGATTCTGACACAATTTTAACATCCCTTTTTAAAAGTCTGTCTTTGCAATCTTTAAAATGTCTATGTTTCTGTATCTTCTCTCTGATTTCTCTTTAGAACTGGAAATGTTCCTCCAGTGAAAAAGGTGAAATGAACTTCTTTTTCACCTTAAAGAAACATGACTTATCCAAGAGAAACTACAGAAAAGATAGGGAAAGGATATCTTTTTTCTTTTTCAGAGTAGCATTTTCCACATTGTAGGCATACTTTCACACCTCTTGGAGAGTGCACTGAAGGTATGCTTCAATTGCACGAGTAGTGTCTAAAAAGAACATTTTCCACTTTTTCTTCTTGAAGTTCTTTTGCTTTTGAAACCTGTAAACCTGAGAAAAAGGTAGCTCTTGTTTCCTGTTTGTTCTCTATGCATCTATGCAAGAAGCAGGAATAAAGCCAATGGTTTGACCTGATTATTTACATGCATGTAGATCCACAATCTGAGTAGCTTGTGCTGCTCTGGACAGCTGGGATTCTTTCTGTACTTGTCCATGCATAACCTCTAATCACAGCCTAACTTTAAAAGACATCTGATTGCATCAACCGAAATAAAATGTTCTTTCCAGAAGCCTAGTTAACTGCATTTTTTTTCTTTGCTTTTATATAATATACAACAAAATATATATAATTGAAATTTCAAAAGCAGTGTTTAATATAACTTTGGAAAATTAACAGCTTTTGTTTGCAGCAACCACCCCCTACTCTTTTTTTTTTTTTT
>VXBC01012882.1:134795-147241 GCA_013399945.1 Ploceus nigricollis
TTTTTTTTTGGCAACCCCCATCCTGTGTTCATGGAGTTCACACAGCCTTCCTGAAAGGGTGATCTGAGGTGGAGGGGGTGCTGTGGGGGACGACACACACCAGCCCTCTGAGAAAGCTCAACTAGCCCTGCTCCTCAACGCTTCCCACCAGCCAACACACACAGCACTGCTGTGCTGGAACTCTAAAGAAATGTTCATTTGTTCTATGGCAAACCTTGCTGTCAGTTAAAATTAAAGCAAAGCTTCTGGTGAAGTAATGACAATGCCTGATGTTGCACCCCAAGCACCTGTTTCTATGCCTCAGCATAGAAGGTTCTGCCAGACCTTTGTACTGTAGCAATTTCAGTGCAAATCTTTAGGCATAGGTATGGATTGGGTTTGAGCACATAGGTAAAGGCTGGGTAGTGACACAATATTCCCAGGAAGGAGACTAACAGTCTTGGCTTGGGGATAGAAATGATGCACAGCAGGTCCTCATCTGTTATACCAGTCAGTCCAACAGTCTCAGTTTTGCTGTGCTCTTCACAATAGTTTGTTTTCTGATTCCTCACAGTGATGCCAGCTATCCAAATGATCAGCAGATACCTATTCTTACTTCCCGTGATGCTGTGTGTGCATTCCTATGAGACTTTGTACTGCATTGTAAAGACATATCACACGAGCTCAAGGTTTCTACATCATGTGGGATAGACACACAGAGAAATAAGCTGGAGAGCAACCTTAATATCCAGTGTCCTAAGTGGTTACCTGGTTTGTCACTTCACAGTATGGTAACCTTTAGCCGTTTTGGCAGCTTCTTCTTTTCTGAAAATTACTTTAAACTCTCTAATTACATTTTGAGGTGAGAATGCAGANATGTGATCAGGAATTTCCCCTTTCAGTTTTCTTTTCTGTCATATGACATCTCTGGGAAGCTCTTCCACTGCTGATCAAAATCATGCTCCTAACACTTACTTGTGACATGATATTTGTTTTCCAGCTTTTCCCCCCAAATTATATTCTAACAGTTATTATTCTTTTTGCATTTCTGTGTCATCTGCATGCAGAAACACAAAAGATACCCTGCAGTGTTTTCTCTGCTGGAAGTGATCTAGCACTGCTTTGGAGCAGTAACTGGCTCCAATTTAGTCCAATGGAGTACTGCTTGATAGTCAATTTATTCAGCACAAAAGAAATTAAAGCCTTGCATTACAGCCCTGAAGCCACATATAAGCTGTACAACACATCTCCCAGCAATTCACATGTGCACAAGGACACACATATGCAGGGAGGAAATTCCTGTGATGGTACTTCTGACCTGTATGTGGGCTTGAGAAGCTCTATGCTGCTTTTGAAAATTCGACCTAAAATTTCTTTCAAGATAAAAAATTAATGTTATCAAAACACTGACAGATCTTCTATTAGGAAGAAAATCAAAGTGGCAAAACAGCCATGGCATTTCTCAGAATCATGATTTTCTTGATGGTGATACTTCTGTGATAGTAACACTTCTGTCTGAGTGTGTAAAAATCCTGAAGCTTTTATTTCATGTTTTGAAATAAGAGTTGCTGCATAATCTGATTTTTTTTGCCTTCAGTATTTGCAACTATCTTTTTAGAAGGAATATATTATGTAAAAACTAAACTATTTTAAAGTAAATCAAGCGACAAAAACTTATAGCAAACTTCTGTTGAAGACAGAGAATTAAATGGGTAACTCAAATGATCTGGTCTTTTTCCTCCAACACTATATCAGCCAGTGAGAGAGTTCAAGTACACACTGTAATTCCCAGTTTAAGTAGAGAGGATGAGTTCAGAACTGTATTATTTAGCAAGAAGAAAATGGCCAGTCATATACTACAGTCTGGTATACGTTGTCTCTAAAGCTGCTTACAAATCATACATTTTCCAAATAGTTATCTGCTGTCTGCAAGTGGCTCATGTGGTCTGAACTGAAAAGAAATTGCTTGCATATGCATTTTATCAGATCTTTTTGATCTTCCAGCAGGCATGGACAACAACAAAAAAAAATTGTGAACTTTTCAGATTGCAATGGGAGAAACACAGACTGTATGCGTAAAAACAGTGTGACACACTTTTGATTTACTGATAAGGTTCTCCAGGCCCAGTTTCCACTAAAGGAAAAACCTATAAAAATAAATATTCTTTCATATTGACACATGAAGCTTAATTGCCACAGAAAACAGTATCCAAAAGATGTAGAAATAGAGTGAGCTCTAGCTTTTCCTTCAACAGTTTTGTTACGCTTCTCATTTATTCAAAAACCACAGAGAGATTCATGACACCATTAAAAAGATGCGTTTTTACACTACTTTCTACTTTACTTCATAACAAAGGAAGAGTTTGAATTCACCGAAACACTTCTGCTGCACTTGAACAATGAAGCAAGCACCATAGCCAATAAAACCTTCAGGTTTTACCTGTGATGTTTTCAGTCTAATGCAGATTTGAAACCTTTGAGACCCAGCAGGGAAAGGTGGAGGGTGGCTGTAAGGGAGCTTAGCTGTTGCTGCCCAAGGAAGTGATGCTTCATGTCCTCCCACATATGAAGAGAGAGGACATGCCAGTCACTGTGATGCCTCTTGCCAAAATCGAATGCTGCTGAGGTATTTCCAGCTTATGTTCTGACAAATCACTATTTTCCTAACTACCTCACAATTAGCTATGAAAAAACCATAGTAAATAACTTATCTCTACACAGTGTCAGGAAAAGAAATATGGTCTTGAGTCATTGCATAGAAACAGGTCCCTCAACAGCAGAGTCAGCCTGTGAAACACGACCAGCACAGGACCCAGATGCTCTGCTGAAGGTCATAGCCCAAAAAAATGTCACGTAGGACATGGCAGACTCTTCCTCCCATAACCCTGTTTTTCTTCTCATTTTTCTTGATTTTTTCCAGACAGTTTCTTAGCTGTGGCCATAAACTGATGGGTGGCCTACAACGGGGGATATGTTGAGTCAGAAGGACATATTTCTCACTTACGTTGGGCCAAGTTCAGAGGATCTGTATGTCTCAAACCATACATGCAGTATGCATTAAGTTATGACATACAGTATAACAGACCCAATTAAATATGTTATCCTCTGGTGCCCTATTCATGCTGCTATGGACAGAGAGTAGCACAACGCAGCTATGTACAGCAGTCCGGAATTCACTTCTCCAGAAGTGCCTCATGCCTTTTCTTTTACACTTTCTCATGCAGAGCAGGAATTTCTTTCATGTCCCTTTTATGTCCTTGTCCCGTAACCACAACACTATTCAACCAAGGCATCTGGCACCCTGTTTACCCTGGGGAACTTTGCAGTGTTATCTTTTAGTGTGTTTTTTTTAGTAGAAACAGTGGCTGATTACATGTGTGTTGTTGCCACATCTTAAAACTACTTGTTAGTGACTATTGCCTCATTAATATTTCTAATGCCATTGAATGCAATATTATGACATCATCCTTGCCTCTTCTCATGCGCTGGTTTAATTAAGGCATTTGTTTGCTTTACGGTTATTACTTCCTGTACCAGGAAACCAAACACACTCTAAAGAGGTTAACAATGGATTCAAAGTTGTCCGTATGCAGCTTGAGGGAATAATTTTTAAAAGTCTATTAAAGGGATGAGAGTAGTTTCCTATATATTTCTTCTATTCCCTGGAAGGTAGTAATTTGATTGTCTGGCTTTATCTGCTGTATATGCTGATATTTGTTTACACTGGCTGTTTGCCTAAACAGCTCAATTTCCTTGATTTCCAACTCAAGAATAAACCTAATGATACTCTATAGTGCGCCCCACTGCAGCCAAAGGAATATCTCAATTACTGAACTCAGCTGGAGATATTCCAGCAAAAAATCAAATCCTCTTTAAACCCTCAGAGTGCAGTTACAGACCCACAACGGTGCAGGAAATCCCCTTGGATGCAGATCCCACTGAAAACACCTGGCATCCAGCAGTCAGAGTGGTTTTGGAATGATGAACTTTTTTGCATACCCTTGCCTAGGGAAGCCATTGCCCCAGCTCTGAGAGTTGCCAGTGGTTGTGCCTGTGGCCGATCATCAGAGAATTTAGGGCAGGGTTTAAGGTCACACAGCCTCTTACAGAGTAAGCAGGCACTAAGAGAGCCAGGGAGTTTACCCTTGCCTTGGCCTTCTCTGGGGTCTTGATGGCTGCAGGGGATCATTGTAAACTTCACTTTGTCTCTCCATAGCTGCCTACGTGGAGGTCACACTTGGCAGAGAGCAAAGAGCAGGACACAGGTTTTTCCAGCTCCACCAGAACAGGCACTGGCACAGAAAATACATTAGGACGAAAGGGTCAGTGCTCTCCTCCTCACAAGAAAATAACTGTGGGAGAGACAGCCCAGTGACCCTCACAGGAGCATCAGTGGAAAGCTTCTGTTTCAGGGCATAACTCACATCACAGATATCAGGGACTGTGCACCCATACTAGGACATTTGGCTGCTGTTACTGGCTGGTCCAGAAATCCCATATGTCCTACCTGAACATGCCACTGGGGTTTATTTTCACAAGGATGAGCTGATCAGATATGAAGGGTTGAACATAAATGAAATGCAGCCTTCAGCCAAGATCCTAATGAGCCACAGCTGCTGCTGGTCTGAGGGGCTAGTATGTGCATTAATTACATCATGATCAAACATCCTCCCTGACATGTCACCATACTGGTATTAGTACACAGAGCACAACTAGGAAAAAATGAATCTGCTAACTCGCTAATTCATCACAATAAAGCAAATTACAGAAGCACCAATTACTCTCACAACACACAGAGATGTCCCTGAGCTCCAGCCTTATAATCATCTGCTGAACTGAGGCAGCTAGGACTAAGGAGACCTAAGAGTCTTCTGCTGGGGAAAGGAGTACAGGGCATCAATTGTCTCTCCCATGTGCAAGGGCAATGACCAGAGAAGAAGGTCCCCAGCAATCTTGACTCTAGCAGCTGTGGCTATGTCTCCAAGTCAGACCTAAACTTCCATCCTCTTCCAGCCCGCGACCTCTGAAGAGATGGTTTCACTGCACCTTTTATTTTTTCATAGACTTTTGTAAGGCCTGGACTGAGAGATAAGAAAAGGTAGTAGTCCAGAAAAGCTGCCACTAAAAAATGTAGTAACAGTGGCAGTTAATACTGGAGCACCATCTACTGTCTACTAGATATCTATTGACACGTGTGTTTAAGCACCTGTCCTGCATGCACACCAAAACCCCCATCTGACCACCTTCCTCTGATCTGACTTTTCTGCCTGCCTCCTAGGTCTTGTCTCTGGTAGGAAGGATGGCCATCTTCTCAGATCTTCTTAGTCCTCTGACTGAGGACTTGGAGAAAGCAAGGTAGAGATAAGCTGCATTTATTTGATAAGCAGGGAATAAAGCTGGACAGGACTGAAGCAAGGCAACCCACCATCAAACACAATAGGTGTCTGATCAGACACAACAACCCCACATATACAAGGACAATGGTATTGATCTCTCACCAAGACAGACTAACATAAAAGAAAACATTTTCCAAAATTCTTTGTGAGAAAAAGCAGCATTATTTTTCCTCATCTTCCTGCAGGGCAATGTGAAGGCAAAACAAGGAACAAAAGAAAATCTTCCAGACCAGTATTTCAGACTTTCCAAAAGTTCTGGCAAATATTGTAACACCAATTAAGCTGGTTGCATCCATTAAAACTATTGTACTAATTACAGCAATACTTCACAACTCAAGTCTTTTGGCAGTGACAGTGGTAGAAGTTTAGGAATGTAAAATAAAAGTTTGACCTAAAGTGCCATGACCTATGGTCCTAAATGTCAGCCTGTAATGCTTATCGTTCACCTTCTGATTACAGGAAAATAGGGAGGAGAGACAATGAGGCTACAGAGAGAGAAGAAAAAGAAGAGCAAAAGAAATTGTGGCTAACAAAGGTGAAAAACAAGAAGCAAAACCATAATAAAAGTAGTAAAACTGAAAAAAGTATGACTTTTGACTACATATGACTACATAATATAGAGAAAAGTGTTGAGAGAAATCTATAGCTCCAAGAGAGGGGTGAAAGAATGATTTATGATAAAAAAAGTATGGGAGAAGATGAACGGGGGAGAAAAATAAATAACGAATGTACAAAATGTGTTAGAAGAAAAAATGCAAAAAGAAGAACCTAATTTGTATAATATAGGAAACAAATTGCAAGTATTTAAAATGAAATATTCTGCTACTCCATTAGGTCTGAAGTGTATGCGTTCAAATTCAGGTAGGACAGAAATCTAAGGTTTACTCTCTCAAACATGCTTTTCACTGCCTTCTTTAGCCACCTTCAGATAAAAAATTTAAAAACGCACAAAACATTTTTCATGGGCCTTCTTGAAGTTGTTTTGGGTATTTTTAACAAAGTTGCATCTGTGCATATGAGGCTGTGAAATGACTGAGGTTATCATTCTGGGTTATTACAGTGTGGACTCTTCAGGAGAACTCTAAAGCAGTTTTTCTGTAATATCTACCTTCAGCAGAAGCATTACTGTCTAGAATTCTGGATACAAGAGTCAAGAAACAGGCAGATTTTTTTCCCAACACTTATAGAGAGACATGGTTCCTGGCCCATCTCTCTGCCCAGAAGAGAAGCTGTGTGCACACTCAGTGGGACAGTAACTCCTCTGTTTCACATTTAAAAAGTTTAAGCTGTTCTTACCCTTTCTATTTTGTTCTGTAAAACAGTTGCTGTTGAAACAAGTGAGTGTTTTATAATTGCCTTCTGTGGATTTGACCCTTGGAGTGTATTTGGAGAACAAGATGTTCCAAACTCGCTGTAGAAGAGAGTTGCACCAAACAGCCAGTCTTCAAGATTTTCCAAACAAAAAAAGTGTTTACAATTTTATTGGAAAAAGAAGGCATTTTGCTGCTTCTCCAGTTTTTCCCCCTTGTATTTCTAAAGACTTTCCTCTTAAGCCATCAATAACCTACTGGAACTTGTGCTTTTTTGATTGCTGGTCCAGAAACATCACAGGAATTTGTTGGGCTGTCTCTGAAAGTGCTGACAGAAGACAGGGATGGGAGGGGTAGAGGGTGGCTGCAGGAAGCTGAGGTCTAGGACAAAAAGCCTGATCTCTATCGGATGGAGGCAGAAGAGTAATGCAGCAATTTGGCATTAATTCAATGTGGCTGAGAGCTCCTGCTGGGAAACCCTCTGAGGTCAGAGCTATGTGGTACTTGACACAGTTTTTTTCTAAATGTATTTTATCATGCTGTAAATGTAATCTATTTAGTTTGGAAATATAACTGTATAATCTTCCAAATAAATGCAATGGGTTTTCTTTCTTTGGGAACTTGATTTCTATTAAAAAGAGACATTTTTAAAGCTCTGAGCATGTCTTAGTTCTCTCTTACTCTCTCTTGAAAATACTGAGGCTGTGCTTCTTCAGAGAGTACTTTTTTTGTGTAAAGCGGCACCAGAAAATAATCTTACCAGACAAAGGAAGTAGAGGTTTAGACAAGATCTGTTTGGGGGCTTAACTGATTGTCAGCAGCAGCAGCAACACAAAATGCAAAACCTCTTGTAAAAGAAAGGTTATCTGAAGGTGGCTGGGTTTAGAGAAGAACACGTCTCTCTCTTCTTCAGCCATCCTCAGACACCACTCTGGCATGTACTGTTGTAGATAGACGTTGGCTTCTTCAGATGACACATCTATCATCATGTAAATCAGAGCAATCAGTGGCACCTTAGTTCTCAATAATTCTGTTATTCAGGGCAAAACACACACAGTTTCATCTGCTTTGAGTCGAGAAATGGCATCAAAAATATGTCTTGGATCAAAAAAATGTTTGGAGATGATGGAATGCATGAACATGATCACCTTCACCTAGTATATCACCCATCTGAGTATGATCAACTGCTATTTGATTGACATAATTCCATAGGGTTATTGCTCATAATGACACCAAAAAAATGGAAATTATGTAGTTTTCTAACTAATAAACTAGGATTTTTAATTGAAAAATTTAGATAACCAAATGTTTGGCTAGCTACAAATGTCCCTGTCTACGCTTCTGAAAACTGATTTTGACTTTTAGTCCAATTATATGGTATGAGATTACCATGTGAAATTGATGCCAGCAACATCTTTCTCAGCTTGGCCTCACTGTGCATAGAGCTATAATATTTCAAAAGTAGTGGCTTAATTTTGTAATCTCAGGCTCTTGGGACACTTACAGTTTTAAGTATGGAGCCTAATTAAGTGACCAGGGCTGGATTTCTAGATGGTATAAGATATTTATCCATCAATATGCAGTACTTTTCATCATAGAATCATATCAGAGACTGGTTAAAGCTGGAAGAAAAATAATCCACACCTCCCACCATGGCTGGGGACACCTTCCACTAGATCAGGTTGCTCAAAACCTCATCCAATCTGGCCTTAAACACTTTCAGGGATGACGCATTCACAACAGCTCCAAGAAAACTGCTCTAGTGCCTCACCAGCTGCACAATAAAGATCTTCTTCCTATTATCTAATTTAACCCACTGTCTTTCATTTTGAGGCCATTACACCTTCTCCTATCACTCCATGCCTGCGTAAAAAGTTTCTCTCCAGCTTTCCTGTAGGCCCCCTTTAGGAATGGAGACACTGCCAGGTCTTCATGGAGACTTCTCTTTTCCAAGCTGAGCAACCCAGTTCTCTCAGCCTGTCTTCATTGCAGAAGTTTGTCCCCTTCACCAACACAGATGTTAAAGAGCACTGGTCCCAGGACTGACCCCCAAGAAACACCACTGGTCAATGGTCTCCACTTTGACATCGAGCTGCTGAGTTCAGCTCTTTGAATGCATTTATCCAGACAACTTCTTATCCACCAAATGTCCATCAAACCCAAGGCTTTCCAGTTTAAAGACCAGGATGTTGTGCGGGACTGTGCCAAATGATTTGCACAAATCCAGATAGATGATGTCAGTTGGCCTTCTCTCATCCACCAGGGCTGTAATCCTGTTGTGGAAGGCCACCGAATTTGCCAGACATGATTTTCCCTCAGTGAAGCCATGATGGCTGTCACCAACCATTTTTTTTACATATTTTTTCCTTTTGCACAGTTCCAGTGCTTGCATTCCCACCTCCTGTGTGGATAAACTCATGTACTTGCAGAGTGAAGTACTCAAAGTGAAGATGGGAAATCCATGTCCTTGACAAAGAACTGGATACCAAACTACTGAAATCCCATCGTACACAGTACATATTCACCAGTGCTTGCTCAGATTGTGTACTTGAGTGAGGACTTGACATGGTGGGTAAGCACAGATTGCCATGAGGTGATCAAATATTCCCTCAGAGGTGTCTGTGGGCAAGCAGACACCTTACGGGGTAGAGCCTCACTACAAAAGCATGTGGCTATTTTCTCATCTGCAAGGGCTTCGTGGGTGGAGTGGTGGGAACAGCTGGTATTGCAGATCCTTTCCCTGTGTTCTCCCACAGGAGGTGGTGGGGAGTACAGAGACAGATGAGCACATGAAGCTGAGGAGTAGTTAGACAGATGATCTGTCTCACAGACTTACAATGGACACCGAAGTTTAGGGACAGTCATTTTGTTCCCACAGTTGCACAGCATGTACTAAGTTAAAGATCAATGCAAGCTTCTCCTCAAAAATTTTCAGTGAGGTTGGGCTTGTCTTAGTACATTCACCTCCTTCCCATTGTTCTCATGGACATCTGACAGCAGTCTGCCTCTGTTTCCATGACATAGGTCACAGTATGTGTCATGGGGAGAGAAGTATAGGACATAGTACAAAAATAGTCTTGTAGTTATTCTTCAGGAAGATCATGTTTGTTGTGTGAGTTTCTCAGCTCTCATAGGAAATTGCTGGGTTTTGTTGTGTGTGTTTGTTTTGGTTTGGTTTTTTGTGAGTACATCTGTTTAGCCTCTGAATTTCTAAATAACAAAATTAACTAAAGCACAGGGTTAACCCATGTGAAGCCATAAGTCTGTGGGTCCTTAGGAAGTGAATTTTGAATTGCTTCAGTTGTTCTGCACTATAGCAATGACTATTTCCATGTGGCTCTTTATATATGATCTGAAAACATAGAAATGTGGAACTGAGATCAGCATGATCTGCAGCTTTATACCTCTCTCTCAACTGTACTTCAAAATTATTAGCTTTAGAGAGACCTCTTCAGCAGCTGAAGGGAGTATAAATGATCAGTAAATAGAAATAACCACGGGAAAAAATGCAAGTAACTATTTTTTGGGCCACACATATACTGGTGATTGAGCTACACAAACTCAAAGCATGAGTTTGCAGATAGCACTAATGCCATTGCTGCAGTTTGGAAGATGACCCTTGTACATCTGAACTGTGTCCATGCAAAGCCAAGGATTCTCTGGGCTGTGCATCCAGTTGCAGTGTGGCTGCTCTCTACCCTCTGTGAGGTGACAGACACCCAGCCACAGGTTCACAGCCCACAGAGAGGCCATAGAATCACAGCTGAGTTGGAGGAGACCCACCAGAATCATAGAGCCAAAACCCTGGCTCTGCATACAACAATCCCCAACCCCTCCTGGCCTGTGGAGTCTGACGTTGGCAGATGCACAGCTGCCTGTGGCCTCCCTGGTCAGAAGCTGGAAGGTACACAGTGATTTTTAAGCAAATGCGTGGACTAAAAATGCTTAAAACGACCTAATAAATTATATATTCCTAAATTTCAGGATTGTTTTGGGTTTTAACACATCAGTAACATCTTTTTCATTGTGGTTTCTTAGGTACTTCTGCATTAGGAAACACTGCTGGTGAGCATGTCAGACTTCAGATTCCAGCTGATATAAACTAAGGCATCTTCACTTACAGTGTAAAGTTTCCATGACCATTTAAACTAATAGATAATTTAGCCCAAGAAATGCAGAAAAAGTAGCTGATAATTCACTACAATGCATAAACCTTTCAAAGAGTCTCTAATATGACTTATGTACTACAAGTTACAAAAAGTCCCAATTAACTCCTACCTATCCAATAAAGTACTAAGACAATTTGTTTCATAACTTTTATCAGACTGAGAGTTTTCACAGGGAATAATTACCACTGGCAAGCAGTAAATATCACCCTTGACTTCTTTCTAGGACTCAAGCTAGTGACATACTTCACTGACTTCTGACACCAGACCAGAAGGTTTGACTTCGAGACTTAAACCTTCATGACAGCTCTGGGGAATAAAATAACTGATACCTCAGAGTTCACTGGGTTAAAACATAGTCTCCCAAATGTAATATCAGATTGAGCAAACTTCTCCCTGAGAATCTCATTGGAGATGAGAACTTTGCATGTCCATCTATGAAGCCTAATTCTGGACCACTTATAAGCAACATAAAGTACCATCTCAATTGTAAAAAGCAATGAGAACAATACATCTTAAAAAAAAAAGAAAAAGAAAAAAGAGGAAAATCTCAGCTTATGTGCAGACTTGGAGAAACCCCTAGAGACATATTACTCAATCCTTATGTCCAATAATACACCACAAAATGTTGTGGGGAAAAGAATTTCCTGTTACTTTCATCTGTGTGTACACATGTAGAATGTAAAAAAGTTCAGTTTATAATAATATAGCAGCCCACTTAATAAGCAGAGTTATACTAAAATAAAACTGCATTTTTATTCATGTAACTGTCTGCTCTTCAGGCAGGAAATTCTGACACAGGAGTTCTTATTTTGATTTCTTGGTGTACATTCAAGTTCTGATTTTTATCTTGGAGGTCATAATAATGTTCAGCAAAAAACATACCTATTTTCTTTACACTCCAGTTTGTAAAGTACACAGAATTCTTCAGGAGTCCCTCAGGACCTACTAGGAACGAGAAGCATTTTGTTTTTCCAGATGGTCGTGTAAAGTTTGTTCTTTATCGATTGTTGATGATCTATAGATTCAATCACAGAAAGATGTGCTCATAAGTTCATAACTTTTTTTGGCTAAACCATAATGATTCTTTTCTACACAGGAAAATCAAGCTACCACAAAGGGATACAAGCCCGTTGCACACACTGTGGATTTTTTATGTGGGGACATGCATTTTGATGAGCATCAGACAGAGGTTTCTAGGCCAAGAGCAGTCTCTCAGATGGTGCTTGAGCCTGTGGGGTGCACCAGGGGCTGCTGGATCCCCTCTTACCCTGTGAACAGGACTTTGCATACTCTGTTTGCCTTCTATACTCCAGAGAAACATTCAGCTGCCTTCTTTATTCATTGGAATTTCCCCCAAATTCCATTTTCCTTCTTCTTTCCTTTCTCTTTATCACCTAGATCCTGCTTTGATATGACATTTCCCTGCAGTCACCTAATCTCTTTGCCCTCTGAGTGCTGAGCAAATGGATATAAGTGATAAGCTGGCTCTCATGCAGGCTTACTTTGCTGTAAAAGAAGAAATATGAGAAAATAACACTGTAGATGTTCACACTACAGCTAGGAGAGTTTGGGACATACTCTCTATATTGGTA